>CM076573.1:119427723-119873983 GCA_034641835.2 Pinus albicaulis
GTTAATGGTATGTTATAAGGTATTTATAGTTTCTCTATCAATTTCAATTTCTGTGAGCATTGTGTATATGGGAAGAAGAATCAATTGAGTTTTCCCTCTAGATCTAAGAGGGAGAAAGAGATATTATAGATTGTTAAGAGTGATTTGTTTCGACCGGTGTGAGTTACATCATAGGGTAATTTGTGTACTATGTCTCCTTTATAGATTGCATCTCTAGGAATACATGTATAGATTTCCTTGGGAATAAATATTAAATTCTTTGACAAGTTTAAATAATTTAAGGTTGTGGTGGAAAATCAGACAAAGAAGAAGATCAAGGTGTTGAGGATAGATAATGGTGAAGATATCTCCAAGAATGAATTTGAAGAGTTTTGTAAGAAGTGTGGTATACAATGGAAAAATACTACTCCATACACACTTCAATAAAATGGTGTTGTAGAAAGAATGAAGAGGATGTTGATGGAAAAGGAAAGAAGCATGCTCAATGGTGTCGAGTTACAATAAGAATTTTGGGAAGAGGTAATAGATATTGCATGTTTCTCGTTAACAAATCACCTTGATCAAAATTAGAGGATAAGAATCCACATGAGGCATGGACTTGTAAGAAACCCTCTCTTTCACATGTGAGGATATTTGATTGCGATGCATATGTACACATTTCAAAGGAGAAAAAAACCAAGTTTGATAATAAGTCTGAAAGGCACATTTTTATTGGATATAAGGATGGTTTAAAAGTTTATAATATTTGGAACCCAGAAACAAGGAAGATTGTGTACAACTGAGATCTGGTTTTTATATAGGTGAAGGATGTTCTTAAACAAGAATTCCTACCAAAGGAACCTGAAAATATAGAGTTTGAACTAAAGGATAAGGAATAAGACTCTACAACAGAATAAGAATGAAAATAAGAAGAGCCAAAAACTACAATTTTGAGAACATTAATTTCACAGAGGAGGAATCCAAAGAGGTATAGTCCACCTTCTTTCTGTTAAAACTTTTATTTATCTATTAGTGATGAAGATCCCATAACTATGAGGGAGACAATGGATTCATAGGATGGAAAAATTTGTGAATACGCCATGGATGATTCAATGGAATATTTGGAAAAAAATGAGGCTTGGGTCCTCGTGGAGTTGCTAGATTGAAGCAAACCCATTCACAGTAAATGGCTGTTTAAGAAGAAGAATAATGCAGAAGGCAAGGTGGAGAAATACAAAGCTCGTATGGTGGAAAAATGTTATTCCGAAGGGTTGGGAATTTATTTTGGTTATATATTTTCGGTTGTTTCCATGTTAGATTGGATTATATTACTTTTATCTATTGTTGTTGCTTTTGATTTTGAGGTAGAACATATGGATCTGAATACAACATTTCTTAAAAGGGGTGTGGAAGAAGATGTCTATATGAAGCAACATGAAGGCTTTGTAGTGAAGGGTGAGAAAGAACAAGTATGTAGGTTAAAAAAATATTTGTATGGGTTAAAACAGTCATGAAGGATTTGATATCAGAAATTTGATACATATATATGGGGACTTGGCTTCACAAGAAGAAAATCAAATCAATGTGTATATTTTAAATTATTGGTGACCGTATTATTTATTTCATAGATATATATAGATAAAAGAAGATCTAAAAGTGGGTATGTGTTTAACCCATTCAGAGGAGCATTTAGTTAGGTCATAAATAGACATTCTATAGTGGCTCTTTAAACTACAAATTTTGAATACATGACAACCAATCATGCAAGCAAGGAATCAGTTTGGTTGTAGATATTTTGTTCAAGTATGGGGTTGGAACAAAGAGATATAAGGATAAACTGTGACATCCAAAGTGAAATTTTCTTGGACGCAAACCACTTTTCATGATCCCCCCCTGTGTTAACTGCTCAAAGTGCGAGGGGGCTCCAAATACTCCTTCTGTCATTGATATGGAAACATGTAATCAGTGTCAGTAATTGATGCATGACAATTATTAACAAGATGATAAAACATTATATCGAGCACCAATCTTTAAAAATATACTATATTTTATATATAAAGATATAAAAATCAAAATTTATGATAAAATTCAAAAAGAGACATTTTGATTGCCTCGCTATAGGGGTTTATGGTTTTTATATATATTTTTAATTTCTTTTTCTTTACTCCTTTTTTTTATACACTTTTTCATATCACCTCTTTATTTTCTTTTTATTTTCTTTTTCTCTCTTTTTATTTTTATTTTATTTTTTTCCCTTCTTTTAGTAACTGAAAATAATTCAAAGAATGTAACATTTATTTATAATATCCCATGAATCATAAAAATGATAATCATCAATTTATCTTTATAATTTATAGGACCCTAACAATAGTTCCAATGGGGATGGTAACCTCCCTGAGATGTATCAAGAATGTTGTCGACTAGTAACGTTCTTCCATTGGGAAGCAACTCGTTTGTCCATTTTCTGAAATAAAATTGATCAACTGTTATTCTATAGATATTATTGTGAACTTCTAAGAAAATTAGGGCCTTATCTACAGGCTTTGACTCGTGATAGTATTCATCCATGCTTGCAACATTGAAAATAATAAAATCATATATAAAATGATGTATCTTGTGACCAACTGAGATTACGTGAAGTAATGATTGAGAAAAATACCATTAACAGACCCTCCTAATATTGTTTCTCTAGTTATATCTTGCAATAAAAATGCATTAGTCCCATGAAAAGTTGAAACCCTATAAGGACCTTTCTACAGATGGTCAAACTTTCAAGTTTTTCCTTTGTCTTCATTTCTCAGATCCCATTTCAAAAGAAGGTCATTTTGTTTGAAATCATCTTCTTTGGTTCTTCTATCACAAGTCTTTTTGATTTTATCCTGAATGACTTGTGTTTTGTTGTAGACTTCTTCTCTTGTCTATTACAACTGTACCATCTCGTTGAACCTTCTTTGTGCATAACTTAGCTCTACTTATATTTCCTGCAACACTTTTGTCAAAGTAATCCCTTCGAAAGATCGAAAAATTACATATGTTCCATAAACCAATTTGAAAGGTGACATTACAATTAAGCTTTTGTGCCTATCCTATCATCCCATAGAGAATTAATAAACTTCTTGTGCCATGAGTTTTTTTTCTACTATAGTAATTTCTTTATGATATTGACCAAATATTTATTAGAAGATTCAAATCAATAATTTCCTTTAGGATAAGAGGTAGTAGAATGTCCTAACACTATCTGATATTGGTTTCATAAGTCAATCATCATTTTAGATTTGAAATAGTCAGCATTATCCACGATTATTTTGTGTGGACAACGAAATCTCAATAGGATATTATCTTTTATAAACTGGATGACCACATAATTTGTAGCTTGTCTAGTTGGAACACCTTCTATCCATTTTTTGAAGGAATATGTGGTTGTTAGAATAATTTTTTTCTTAACATAATAACTCGAATGAATTTATCATGTGAAATCCAATCCCCACTATTGGAAATGATTCTCCACTGAAATGGGTTTCAAAGGCAAAGGAAAGAGCTTCCCCTTGCTTTCAAATATTTGACACTCATGAGAAGTTTCAATATTCTTGTGAGTATAAGTAAACAAACTAGGCCAATAAAATACAACTCTTAAAACTTTATTTGTTGTAGCTTTCCATTACAAATGTACTCGAGAGTCACATTTAGGAAATTCTTCCATTATCTTGTCAGCTTCATCTTTCAACAAATAATTTAGTGAAATCCCACCAACGTCTTTCCAATACAAGTCTTGATCTAAAATGCATAATTTTGCTGATTTTAATTTAAGGAATATTGCCTAAGCTTTTGTCAAACTAGGAGGGGCTTGTAAATTGTGCACAATAGACAAATTATATGTATACCAGCATGAAGTAACAAAACATTCTGACATTTTTGGAGTCACTAGGTCTTGTTGTCCATCGAGAGAAGCTACAAAATTTATATCAAGTGCATGAAAATTTGATTCAACCATTAAATTGGCTAACCCTTGACCTTTGATAACCTTTTTTGGTTTTATTTGAATATCCTATTCCATAATAATTGCTATTTGTTTAGTTCTTTTTCCATATGTATCATTTTGAGTAAGAATGCCCTTTACTACTCCATTTGGAAGAAAAGAAACTTTGTGAGAATGTAACACATACACTTTGAATTCCTTTAAGGCTTTGACTAAAGCAAGAGATTTATTTTCCATGATTTTATACTTCAAAGAATGATCTCTAAATCCTCTGCTGAAAAAATATATAGGTTTCTCATGTCCTTCATTTTCCTGTAATAATTCTACATTAACAATATGCTCTAAAGAAAAAGAAAATATGGTGAAGTATTTGGTATAATTTGGACTAATAAATACAAGAGCATGAGTTAATCATTATTTCACCTAATTAAATGATCTCTTTCATTTTTTATTCCATATGTTTGAGTGTCCTTTCTCAACATGTTGGTTATAACTCTAAAAAATTCAGCCAAATTGTTTATAAATCTTCTCAAAATGTGTATCCTACCAATAAAAGATTTCACTTATTTCTTGTCCTTGGGGGATCAATTTTCATGATTGTTAAAATTATTCTAGGATCAGTTTTAATACCATGCTTCAAATTATATGGCCTAATAATTTTCCCTCTTCCATTCTAAATAGAGATTTTTTGTACTAAAAGAAATGCCATATGTTATACACCTTTCAAAAAAAAATCAAGTGATGCAGATGATCTTCATAAATCTTGTAAAAAACAATATTGTCTTCAAGGTATATAGCAATAAACATTTCCCTCTCATCTGCAAAATAATTATCCATTTCGCTTTGAAAAGTTGCTCCTGCATTCATGAGCTGAAAAGGAATATTGACATACATAAAATTTCCCCAAGATGTTGTGAAATCTTCATTCACGTTTTTGATCATCTCGATGCACTAAATTATGGTGAAATTTGCCTTGATCCAACTACTCTTTGAAGTATGTAGTCAATAGTTGGTAGGGGGTAGTTCTCCTCGAGGGAAACCTTATTCGGGCTTTTAAAGTTCAAACCTAATCTTATTTCCCCTGAATTTTTCCTTACTGGTACTAAATTTGATATCCATTTAGAAAATATAATCGGCATCGTGACCTTTGCTTTAAATACTTTTTTAACTTCCGTCTCAATTAGAGGCAATAAGACATGATTAGCTCTTCCCAGTTTTTGTTTAAAAGGCTTTTGATCCTCTTTTATAGGGATAGTATGTTGAATAATAGATTTATCATAAACCTTTGAGTCATGATATCCCCATGAAAAAACACTTGTATACTCAATAAACAAATAAATTTACCTTTGTTTTTCTTTCAAACACAATGACTTCGAAATATTAACAATATTGGGGTTTTCTTCAATGCCTATATTGAAATGTTCTACTTCTGATCTAGTTAGTTGAATTGAAGGCTTTTTAGCAAGATCATTAATGTCAAATGATTTTTCAAGGGGTAGAAGACCTCCTGGGATTGTATTATTCTTGAGTTGTAATATTTTAGATTCCTCATCATATTGACTGGTTTGATTGAAAATCTTCTCCTATCCACTATCATCAATATCCTTCCCTATATCATCGTTCAAACTTTCAAATTCATCATTTAATGGCAAGAAATTGTTGAGTTGTTTGGAATTATCAAATACTCATGAGTATCTCATGTTATCATGAATTGCAGTGGCTATGTTTTCCCACAATTTATAAAATTCTCCCTTCTCTTAAAGGAATTTTTCATGTACTTCGAAGTAGCTAATGCATCAACAAATACAATATGACCAAAGAGTTAATGACAATTGGAATTCTTGAAAACACCGTAAAAACTTTACAAAAACACTCCTATATGTTGTCATTCTAGGATGTTTAGTTGAATATTCACGTTTGATCTCGTTCTATGATAAGTTCTCAATCTCCATGAATTTAAACGATCTTAGCTCCAATTTATTTTTTATCGTATGTCCTAATAACAAAACTTCATATCTGTGCATGTTGTGTGTACATTCACAATTTAGTTTTTAAGAGTATTTATTTGTTGTACTTGGCTTCCTATCTAAGATCCATACTCCAATCTCTGCTCCCTCTTTTCTTAATGCTCCATCAAAGTCCATGTTCCATAAGAAATATTATTGTTCATGTTCTTTACTTCCCCCCCATGATCTTGACAAAAGAGTTCCATATTTGGGAGGTATATAAGCCAAAACAATGCCCATCACTAGAAACTTTGTTGGAATTTGAATAAGGGTAACACATAAATCTTTAATTAATACCAGAAATATTACTCTATTCGAATCAAACGAGTAAAGTTATTATAATTTCTCGTAATATGTAATCCCAATTTTTCGATAATTACCTTTGGCAGAAGATTGTCTGAGGCACTAGAATACAACATTGCATTGGGAAAAATAAAATCATGTATGTTAATACTGAAATAGAATGGAGGAACACTCCCATCTTGTGTAATTCCATCTACTTTAGGTCCAAATAGTAACTTATGTTTATTGTCAGTTACATTTACATTGTTTTTTCCTTATTCGATTTTCAATTCATTTACATGTTGACTTCTATACACATCCTTTTTTACCAACTCAAGTAATGGAACATGGATTTTTACTTTTTAAAGTTCATTTTCAATATTAAAAGAAATTTGATATTTTTCTACTTATTTAATACTTACATCATGATTTTGAGAAATTTCCTTCTCATTATCTCCATTTTTTTTGCTAGTAGAAGGTATATCAGTTTGAGTCTTCTTGGGAGAGTTCACTGCAACATTTTTTACTTCCTACATTGTATTATTTGTGTACTTCAATGGTAGCATTATGATATAATTTTTTATAATATATTGATTTTACATGCATATCTTCTCGTTGTGATAACAAGATAATATCTTATTTCTCCTTGGTTCGAAAAATGGCATCCATTTTTACCTCCCCAAAGAGATTAACTTGATCTTCCTCGTAGTCTTGTATGGTTTCTTGTTCTTCTTCAACAAAATTATCTTAAAAATAGGGTCTAATTTATGTTGATCCACTTGGTTTCTTTTCTCTCTTTTCTTGATTTGTGTCTACTGGCTTTTAAAGTTTGGATTTCTAATTTGAGGGTCTCCTTATGGTTGTGATGGAGGGGCTCTATGAGCACAATTATTCTCTCCATCATCCTTTCCATAGTTTTAACTAATTTGTCTAAATTTTCACCTAATGAAGAAAAAGAAAGTTTTTCTTTAATGGTCACTCTTCTCTCAGTCCTAAACTTTCCCTTTTGGCTAGCAGATTAGCGTCTACACTAACAAAATTTCTTTGCATTTCTTCAGGGGTAGGTGGATTTATTTCTCTTAATTGATAAGCCATATCAGCATCAAATCCATTTGTAAAATGAATCAAAGAAGGTTTTGGTGGGGGTTTTATTGTTGTTGGGATGGAATTGTAGAAATTATTAAATCTAATTCAATAATCCTCACCAGTTTCATTTGGAGCTCTCCTTAATTTTTCATATTCTACAAGGATATGAAGGGGATTCTTTTTTTACTTCCGACCTACAAAGGAAATTTTGATGGAATTGTTGTAAGTCTGAAATACTTCCTGCTCGCAAACCTTTTTATCATTTATTTATGTCACTGATTAATATTTGTGTAGATAATCTCATTTTTACATCATCATGATCGAATTTCTCTAGATATGATAATTCATTTATTCTATCAATGTTTTGTTGTGATGTTACACGAATTCTAACACGAATGTTTTGTTGTGCTGTTACACGACCTGTATCATCGAATTGTAGTATTCTCTATTCATAGTTCTCATTCAATGATGCCTTTAATGATAAAGTGTCATATTTCCCTGCCATGACTTGAGTATGAGAAGAGGATGATATTACAGTAGTGGTCGATGAAAAGGATTGAGGACCTGGTGGCATTGTTGTTGAGGATGATGATGCAGTGTTTTGTACAATCGAAATATTATGGGTAGGAGTTGAAACCAAAATTGAGAGCATACAATTTCATCATGTTTATGGAGAACAAAAATAGATAACAAGCTTGTTATCTAAGAAAAGGATCGATATGAATAAAGCTATGTCTTTTTCAATGAATTTAGAGTGGAAAATTGATAAATGAAAGTAACAACAATATCTCATAGTAGACCCTAGTAACTTTTAGAATTACTATATAATATTTTGAAACAACAAGTTTTATAGTATTCATAATCATGAATTAGGATGAACATAAAATATTATGACTAGATTGAAAAATAGGGCAAAAGTAAAATGAAAAAAATAGAAATGTTTAAATGATTGTAAAACTTACAGATGTACTTTTTTTTCTTTTGTTAATAGAAAAAAGTATTGTTTTTTAGTTGGGAAAAATGTTAAGGAGTTGTGAGAGAAGGAGGAATTGATGGGACGATCCAGAATGAGGCCCAAAAAAATTTAAGAAATCTTACACTAACATTATTTGAATGATGATTTTGAAGGTGAAATCTTACAGTAACATTATTTGAATGATGTTTGATGGTGGAAATATATTCAGCACCATCAAAAACCTCTAGGGCTCCCAAAATATTAAAGTTTTATAGTTATAATGGATTTACAAAAATCCATGCCCGATTTTCTTAAAATCTTACTGAAATCTCCATCATTTTGAGGGCAAAAAAGTAATCTAGTTAGACTAGCGTAGTTAAACTAGACTGCTTTTTAGCCGTGAAAATCATGGAAATTCAGGTAAGATTTTAAGAAAATCAGGAGTGATTTTTGTAAATCCACTTTATACCTATCAAACATTAATATTTTGGGTGCCCTAGATGTTTTTGATGATGGTGAATCCATTTCCACCATCAAAAATCATCATTCAAACACTGTTACTGTAAGATTTCTTAACTTTGGATTCACCCAATTTTGGCCTTCTTGGCAATTCCTTAGTCTCTTTAGACAACTCCTTTACAGCTCCTTAAACCACAGTGAGAATTATAACTAATCTACAAAGAAATATACACAATTTTAAAGAAGAATGTGTAATAATGTTCCAACAAATCCAACTGAGTGTACTACTTCATTACCAAGATCTTACATGCAATTAAATGTTGAGGTCTCCATGGGAGAGCGAAAATAAAATAAGAGTAAAAAAAAATCAAGGACGACATGGGGCCTTTTCTCTGTAAATTTGACCAAAACTCATTTAGAAATGAGTACTTCCAGCAAATAAAATTAAATAAGAAATTTGGGGCAAGCTACTTGAAAATTGCATGGAAGAGGAGAAGACCGTTAGGGGAAACCGAATCGGGTACATGTTTCACTCCAAAGAACATGAAGCGTGTGGTACCTACCGAATCATAGCAAATAGAAGCAGGTGTTAGTGGTGTAATAGCAGTTTTTGAAAATTGCAATACGTTACCTTCATAAGTGAACATACCAAGTGTAAAAGCTTTATAAGTGGTTATAGTTTCTGAACATCCTAGTAACCTTCATACGTTACCTGTAATGAGCAGAGAATGCCGAATGTGAACTCTGCAAGCGCCAAACGGGCATGACCTCCACCAAAACCTGAACCGTTACGCGACATGCCATAATAAATAGCGAAAAAAAACCATAATAAAGTGGCCATAAATATAAAATAATTTACTTAAACTTAAATTTTGTAATGGCATGTGATAACTCTCTTTTCATCGTCGCTTCATTAATAAACTCAGATTTATATGAATTCTGTAGGTGGGCTAATGCTGCTTCAGTTGAAAACAATCAGATACAAGACAGTAATTGCATTAAATTGGTGAATTTGACGCACATAATGGAGGATTTAACTTTAATTGAAGTTGAAAGATCTAAGAGGTAATAAATGATTTAGTGTACATTATTTGGTGAGCTACATCGACACAGCAAACCATGAAAAAATAGTCGAAAAACACTTTCTACACAAGCGAAAAAGCATATGACAATGCGGCAGCCTTTTGAAAGGACCTCACACAAAGCTAAATTTCCCTGCCCCAACAGCCTCCGCAGCGGCCACACGACCACCCACACTATCATAGTTCGGGCCCCTCTGCTTAAGGTGGCGGTGTGGACCTTGTAATGGAAGCTGAATTTGTTTTTGCCATGGGGTTTCTTGTATTTTTAGCGGCATTGTCATCTTTTTTCAGTTGTTTCCTCATTTGTGTCCATCTGCAGTTCTTGTCAGCCCGTCAGAACTGTATTTTTATGCAATAAAATAACTGTAATATGGTTAATATTAGTAGAAACACACCCACCTAATAAGGAATCTCCAATTAATATATACAGAAAGCTAATCACTAAAAAGGTTTGCAGATGGGCTCTCTTCACATTTTTAGATGTAGGAGTCTGCTGGTCTGTGCCATTTTATGGGTTTAAGAAAGGAAAAAAAATTAAGGAACTAACATTTGGAACATTTTCTCCTTAATATCAAATGTTTTAATGCTATTTCTACATTAAGCATGTTTCATACTAATATCAAATATATATTTCAACATTAATTAAATTATGCTATTTTCAATTTATATAATTTCAAATTGTATTAAAATTTAATTGCAGTAATTACATTTAAACTCAAATAAAACATGGTCCAGAAAAAATCAAAGGAATATATATATAGAGTTTACTTATCAAAACCATAGATATAAGAAAAATAAAAAGAAAATATAACTAATGAGGAGAGTCATGGTTTTTAAAACAATCTTTTATGCTACAAATTATGGTCATAAGGGTATATGAACTAAATGTAATTGTGTAGTTCATAAACAGTCGTTTTTTCTTTTGTTGCATAAGCCATCAATTTATCCAATAAGTATAACATCCATTAAACCCTATTAGTAATAGAGCACATTCTCCAATTCAACCCATCAAGACCCAACTTACAAAATCATGAGTTTCCTTAGGAAATAGCTTCACAAATATTTACAGTACCTTCCAAATTAGGTTTTCCTAATAAAGCCCTAACATAGATACAACCACAATAATATAGATACTTTAGTATAAGTTTTCATTCCACCACATTTCAAACCTTTTGTATCTCGAAACTAACTAGTGGCTATTATTGATAACAAATTAGCCCTCGTGTGCTCCAAACCTTAATATATTCCACCTTGTTTGAAAACAAGATTATAGGAGAGTAAGCCCACAATTGTCTTTGGATGCTTCCAAAAGTGCCACAACACTTGGAATTAATCCTTAGGCTAGCTCAAAGGTACTCCCAAGTGTCATAAGCAAGCATTGGGTTGTGCTAAATTGATCATGATGTTGGGAGGCTAAGATGCTCATTATTTATAGTCTTCATTAAGCCTTCAATACCAGGGGTAATTACCATAGATAAATACCATGGGCTAATACCAGGGTTAAATACCATGGATGGATACACTTTCTATTATGTTCATACTGCCACAAATTCATTAATAAATATTGTCCTTCTAACACTAAATGGATATATCAACCACGTTAATAATTAGAAGTTGTATGGTAGGAATCTAATATTAATATTAATTAATAGGTTTAGTCTCTAATATTAATATTAATTAATAGACTTAGTCTAGCTTATAAAGTAAATGGTCATTGTTATTTTTAATAAAAAATAGGTGAGCGATTTTTAAAAAGTTTAAGTTGTTTAATAGGTAGAATTATATCCCCGTAGGGGTTTTTTAGGTCACTTAATCCATTTATGCATTCAAAAATGAATTTTAAACAACAACAAAATCACATTATTTTTCGAAATTGTTTTACTAGATTCCGGTGAAAAATTACATTTAAAATTTTAACTCATATATAATAAGTACGGTATAGTATTATTATATTATATTTATTATAATTAATATAGTTATATATTATAGTTAAAGATATTAATATTATTAGATCTAAGAATTTTGTGATACATAATGTAGATAAATGTCTTGGCATTAATCACATCATTAGGATTAATCCTAAACACATTTATGTATATATTAATATTATTATATCTAGTCGTCTTTAATGCTACTTTTTGAAAAGTTTTCCTATTTGTTTTTTCGATCTTATTTTTCTAAAATGGGGAAGGATTTCATTAAAATAACAAGTTTGATGGGTAAACTCTTCAAAATCTAAGTGTGCTAAGGGTTTTTCACGCTGGTGAATCCATATATGCAATAAAAAATAAAAAATAAAATAACACAAATCAAGATTTCACGTCAAAATTTTCAACTTCAAAAGGTCTTATTAAACACAACTCCTTATTATATCAATATTATAACATTTACATTAATTAGTATATAATTATAACATAACAGATTCTAGTAAATGGTTTTAATATAAGTAACGGTGATTTAAGTATTCAACTAAATGAGTATGTTTAAATCAACATTAAGACCCTATAGTAAACCCAACATCATAAACTCAATATTAAACTCTAATTTCAAACACAATGTTATAAATATTACTATTAAAACCATTATTATAAACCCGATTTTAAACCTCAATATTGAATAAATTATATTATAATGTAACATTGTCAAATTGATTGTGACATTGTAGCAATGTTTGTCACAATATGACATTCTATATATTTATGTACAAATTCAACATTACAATATTAAAATAAATATTATAGATCCTAACATTAAAAAAAATATTATAAAACCTAAAATTAAACTCAATATTAAATATTAATATTAAATTCAATATTATAAAATCAATATCAAAGTCAATATTGTAAATGTTAATATTAAACCCAAAATTATAAACTGTAATATTAAATTCAATGTTAAGCCATAATATTAAATGAAATATTATAAACCCTAATATAAAGCGTTCCAAAACACCATGTCACACGAAATTAGTTCTTACTTTATCCAAAGTTATTATAGAATCCCCATAAGGATGGGGTTATCCTAATTTGATCATGGTATTTGGGGCTAAGATGGGAGCCATCAATGCTAAGAGAGGAGGGGAGGCTCATTATTTATATCATTCTTCATGCCTTCAATACCATGGGAAAATACCATAGTTAAATACCATTGGTAAATATAATGTGTGGATGCAACTTTCCATTACGATTATAAATATGGCCTCACAATATGAACCACTACTTCATCCAATGCCCTACAATTCATATGTATCCCTATTTGGACCCTAATAAAAATCAAATCCATAAAGGGTGGAATTTTGTCAAATTTTTTGCTCAAAAGTAATTCATTGACACAAATTGTTGGGTGTGTGTTACAATATTTCCATGACTAGTTCCATGCGTTGTACATTGCACCACATGTTTCGGGCACTAGGGTAGCACATGTTGCGGGCACGAGGGTGGTGGCAGCCCCGACGTCCAAGATTTTTTTTTTTTTTTTAATGCAGACAAGATAACAATTGGGTGGACCCAAGGATGGGGGCAAGCCCAAAAGATAGTGAACAGACCTACCCATGGTTTTCTCCATGGGTTTTCTAGTTGGTTTTGGGTGTAATGGTCTTTTTCCATGGTATTATTTATATCTCGTAAAGGGAAAAACAATTATGTTCTAATAGAGGGTTATTGCATTGGGATTTATGAATGCTTAGACATGTACATATATATGCATTGTAACATTGAAAGGGATATAATGAAAAATAAATCTTGTCATCTCGGTTTTGTGATCGAGGGGAAAATCGCTATGTATCTTTATTTTATGTTCTCGCCATAATATATTTTCTACTTTAAGAAATTTTTTGCACGAAATTTATATGCAAGGTAAAAACCTACATTTTGTATCAAAGTTGTAAAGGGGACACCTTTGGTGCTAAGGGGTTATGCTTGGCCATGTGGTAGACCCTATTTAGTGGGAGATCTCCCTGATCGATACTTGAAGTGAAAGAATAGGATGAAAAATGGAAATATAGAGATTAAGTAATTGAATAGACAAAGTTTTGAGCTGTGGAAGCTCAATATGGAGGATCTATTAGTGGATAATGATAAGTCGATCATGGTAGATCTTGGTACTAAACCAATGTCAATGTTAGCATAAGTATAGGAAAATTTGGATCAAAAGGAAAATAGCACAATATGGTTTTGTATCTTAGATTCAGTATTGTTGAATGTATCATGGGACGATGAGGTGAACAATTTCTGGGTCAAGTTCAAGACTTTTTACCAATCTAAGTCTCTCGTGAACAAATTGCTCCTCTGGAAAAATATGTATCACCTAAGGATGGAGGTTGGATACTTGGTGACAGAGTATTTGAAAGCTTTTACTGTTGTGGTAAATGAGTTTTTATCTGTTGATATAAAAAATTTACACGAAGATAAGTAAATCATTTTTCCATGTTCTCTATGAAATTCATGGGATAGTGTCGTTCTTGGAATACGTAGTAGTACAAATACCTAGAAGTTTCATGAAATATTCTCATCTATGTTGTGAGAGGAGATGAGAAAAAAAAAATTGGAGACCCATAATAGATATTCCTTGTAGGTACAAGGATGGTCCTACAACAAAAGAAAAGATAAGTCCTCGAGTGGGAGATCTAAATCTCCACAAAAAATTGTAAATGTGTGCTCAAAATAACGAAAGGAAGGGCACTACCAAAAGGAGTGTAGATCTAAATCTCATGAGAAAGGAATGCGATTTGATCATGCTCCTTCTGCATAGGAAAATACCACCTCATATGAATGTGTGGATGTGTACTTGGCCTCGTATTCAAGTACACATGTATATCATGAGGCATGATTAATTGAATTAGGTGCATCCCTTCACTTCACTCCCCATAGGGAGTGGTTCAAGGACTATGATAAATATAATGGTCGTGATGTATTCGTAAGGTATGTCCGGAAGGCTAATTCATCGATGTGGGAAATTTCAAGCTGAAGCTGCGGCAAGGTGGAAGGATTGTAATTGGCGGTGTTCGCATATTCCCGTATCATGGTGAAATATGATTTCGTAAGTAATATGGATGATGCTCTGTAAAAATAGTGTTCAAGAAAGCTTCATGTAAGATAGTTCAAGGAGCACTCTTATCGGTGCAAGGATTGGATTGGAAATATTTACAAGCTTCTACATAGAACTTTTACTCATGGTTGCAACAATATGTGGTTCCCGAATGTGGAAGAGAAAATCTAGTTGTCTTTGGACAAAAGACCATGCTATGGATTTAGAGGCTTGGACATATTGGAGAGAACGACCTTCAAATATTGCATGTTAATGGTATGTTATAAGGTATTTCTAGTTTCTCTATTGATTTCGATTTCTGTGAGCATTGTGTATATGGGAAGAAGAATCAAGTGAGTTATCCCTCTAGATCTAAGAGGGAGAAAGAGATATTCTAGATTGTTGAGAGTGATGTGTTTCGACCGGTGTGAGTTACATCATAGGGTAATTCTATGTACTATGTCTCCTTTGTAAATTACATCTCTAGGAATACATGTATAGATTTCCTTGGGAATAAATATTAAATTCTTTGACAAGTTTAAAGAATTTAAGGTTGTGGCGGAAAATCAGACAAAGAAGAAGATCAAGGTGTTGAGGATAGATAATGGTGGAGATATCTCCAAGAATGAATTTGAAGAGTTCTGTAAGAAGTGTGGTATAGAATGGAAAAATACTACTCCATACACACTTTAATAAAATGGTGTTGTAGAAAGAATGAAGAGTATGTTGATGGAAAAGGAAAGAAGCATGCTCAATGGTGTCGAGTTACGATAAGAATTTTGCGAAGAGGTAATAGATATTGCATGTTTCTCGTTAACAAATCACCTTGATCAAAATTAGAGGATAAGAATCCACATGAGGCATGGAATTGTAAGAAACCCTCTCTTTCACATGTGAGGATATTTGATTGTGATGCATATGTACACATTTCAAAGGAGAAAAAAACCAAGTTTGATAATAAATCTCAAAGGCACATTTTTATTGGATATGAGGATGGTTTAAAAGTTTATAATATTTGGAACCCAGAAACAAGGAAGGTTGTGTACAACTGAGATCTGGTTTTTATATAGGTGAAGGATGTTCTTAAAAAACAATTCCTACCAAAGGAACCTGAAAATATAGAGTTTGAACTAAAGGATAAGGAATAAGACTCTACAACACAATAAGAATGAAAATAAGAAGAGCCACAAACTACAATTTTGAGAACATTAATTTCACAGAGGAGGAATCCAAAGAGGTATAGTCCACCTTCTTTCTCTTAAAATTTTTATTTATCTATTAGTGATGAAGATCCCATAACTATGAGGGAGACAGTGGATTCATAGGATGGAAAACTTTGCGAATACGCCATGGATGATTCAATGGAATATTTGGAAAAAAATGAGGCTTCGGGTCCCTCGTGGAGTCGCTATATTGAAGCAAACCCATTCACAATAAATGGGTGTTTAAGAAGAAGAATAATGCAAGAAGGCAAGGTGGAGAAATACAAAGTCAGGAGTGGTTGAAAAAGGTTATTCCTAAGGGTTGGAAATCTATTTTGGTTATATGTTTCTATTGTTTCCATGTTAGATTGGATTATATTACCTTTATCTATCATTGCTTTTGATTTTGAGGTAGAACATATGGATCTGAATACAACATTTCTTAAAAGGGGTGTGGAAGAAGATGTCTATATGCAGCAACATGAACGCTTTGTAGTGAAGGGTGAGAAAGAACAAGTATGTAGGTTAAAAAGACATTTGTATGGCTTAAAACAAGCCACGAAGGATTTGATATCGAAGATACATATATATGGGGACTTGGCTTCACAAGAAGCAAATCAAATCAATGTGTATATTTTAAATTATTGGTGACCGTATTATTTATTTCATAGATATATATAGATAAAAGAAGATCTAAAAGTGGGTATGTGTTTAACCCATTCAGAGTAGCATTTAGTTAGGTCATAAATATACATTCTATAGTGGCTCTTTAAACTACAGATTTTGAATACATGACAACCAATCATGCAAGCAAGGAATCAGTTTGGTTGTAGATATTTTCTTCAAGTATGGGGTTGGAACAAAGAGATATAAGGATAAACTGTGACATCCAAAGTGAAATTTTCTTGGACGCAAACCACTTTTCATGATCCCCCCCTGTGTTAACTGCTCAAAGTGCGAGGGGGCTCCAAATACTCCTTCTGTCATTGATATGGAAACATGTAATCAGTGTCGGTAATTGATGCATGACAATTATTAACAAGATGATAAAACATTATATCGGGCACCAAGCTTTAAAAATATACTATATTTTATATATAAAGATATAAAAATAAAGCTTTATGATAAAATTCAAAAAGAGACATTTTGATTGCCTCGCTATAGGGGTTTATGTTTTTTAGATATATTTTTAGTTTCTTTTTCTTTACTCCTTTTTCTTATACACTTTTTCATATCACCTCTTTATTTTCTTTTTATTTTATTTTTCTCTCTTTTTATTTTATTTAATTTTATTTCCCTTCTTTTAGTAACTGAAAATAATTCAAAGAATGTAACATTTATTTATAATATCCCATGAATCATAAAAATGATAATCATTAATTTATCTTTATAATTTATAGGACCCTAACAATAGTTCCAATGGGGATGGTATCCTCCCTGAGATGTATCAATAATGTTGTCGACTAGTAACGTTCTTCCATTGGGAAGCAACTAGTTTGTCCATTTTGTGAAATAAAATTGATCAACTATTATTCTATAGATATTATTGTGAACTTCTAAGAAAATTAGGGCCTTCTCTACAGGGTTTGACTCGTGATAGTATTCATCCATGCTTGCAACATTGAAAATAATAAAATCATATATAAAATGATGTATCTTGTGACCAACTGAGTTTAGGTGAAGTAATGATTGAGAAAAATACCATTAACAGACCCTCCTAATATTGTTTCTCGAGTTATATCTTGCAATAAAAATGCATTAGTCCCATGAAAAGTTGAAACCCTATAAGGACCTTTCTACAGATGGTCAAAATTTCAAGTTTTTCCTTTGTCTTCATTTCTCAGATCCCATTTCAAAAGAAGGTCATTTTGTTTGAAATCATCTTCTTTGGTTCTTCTATCACAAGTCTTTTTGATTTTATCCTGAATGACTTGTGTTTTTTTGTAGACTTCTTCTCTTGTCTATTACAACTATACCATCTCGTTGAACCTTCTTTGTGCATAACTTAGCTCTACTTATATTTTCTGCAACACTTTTATCAAAGTAATCCCTTCGAAAGATCGAAAAATTACATATGTTCCATATACCAATTTGAAAGGTGACATTACAATTAAGCTTTTTTGCTTATCCTATCATCCCACAGAGAATTAATAAACTTCTTGTGCCATGAGTTTTTTTTCTACTGCAATAATTTCTTTATGATATTGACCAAATATTTATTAGAAGATTCAAATCAATCATTTCCTTTAGGATAAGAGGCATTAGAATGTCCTATCTGATATTGGTTGCATAAGTCAATCATCATTTTAGATTTGAAATAGTCACCATTATCCGTGATTATTTTGTGTGGACAACGAAATCTCAATAGGATATTATCTTTTATAAACTGGATGACCACATAATTTGTAGCTTGTCTAGTTGGAACACCTTCTATCCATTTTTTGAAGTAATATGTGGTTGTTAGAATAATTTTTTTCCTAACATAATAACTCGAATGAATTTATCATGTGAAATCCAATCCCCACTATTGGAAATGATTCTCCACTGAAATGGGTTTCAAAGGCAAAGGAAAGAGCTTCCCCTTGCATTCAAATATTTGACACTCATGAGAAGTTTCAATATTCTTGTGAGTATAAGTAAACAGACTAGGCCAATAAAATACAACTCTTAAAACTTTATTTGTTGTAGCTTTCCATTACAAATGTACTCGAGAGTCACATGTAGGAAATTATTCCATTATCTTGTCAGCTTCATCTTTCAACAAATAATTTAGTAAAATCCCACCAACGTCTTTCCAATACAAGTCTTGATCTAAAATGCATAATTTTGCAGATTTTAATTTAAGGAGTATTGCCTAAGCTTTTGTCAAACTAGGAGGGGCTTGTAAATTGTGCACAATAGACAAATCATATGTATACCAACATGAAGTAACAAAACATTTTGACATTTTTGGAGTCACTAGGTCTTGTTCTCCATCAAGATAAGCTACAAAATTTATATCAAGTGCATGAAAATTTGATTTAGCCATTAACTTGGCTAACCCTTGACCTTTGATAAACTTTTTTGGTTTTATTTGAATATCCTATTCCATAATAATTGCTATTTGTTTAGTTCTTTTTCCATTTGGATCATTTTGAGTAAGAATGCCCTTTACTACTCCATTTGGAAGAAAAGAAACTTTGTGAGAATGTAACACATACACTTTGAATTCCTTTAAGGCTTTGACTAAAGCAAGAGATTTATTTTCCATGATTTTATACTTCAAAGAATGATCTCTAAATCCTCTGGTGAAAAAATATATAGGTTTCTCATGTCCTTCTTCATTTTCGTGTAATAATTCTACATTAACAATATGCTCTAAAGAAAAAGAAAATATGGTGAAGTATTTGGTATAATTTGGACTAATAAATACAAGAGCATGAGTTAATCATTATTTCACCTAACTAAATGATCTCTTTCATTTTTTATTCCATATTGTTTGAGTGTCATTTCTCAACATGTTGGTTATAACTCTAAAAAATTCAGCCAAATTGTTTATAAATCTTCTCAAAATGTGTATCCTACCAATAAAAGATTTCACTTATTCTTGTCCTTGGGGGATCAATTTTCATGATTGTTACAATTATTCTAGGATCAGTTTTAATACCATGCTTCAAATTATATGGCCTAATGATTTTCCCTCTTCCATTCTAAATAGAGATTTTTTGTACTAAAAGAAATGCCATATGTTCTACACCTTTCAAAAAAAAATCAAGTGATGCAAATGACCTTCATAAATCTTGTAAAAAACAATATTGTCTTCAAGGTATATAGCAATAAACCTTTCCCTCTCATCTGCAAAATAATTATCCATTTCTCTTTGAAAAGTTGCTCCTGCATTCATGAGCTTAAAAGGAATATTGACATACATAAAATTTCCCCAAAATGTCGTGAAATTTTCATGTTCTTGATCATCTCGATGCACTAAATTATGGTGAAATTTGTCTTGATCCAACTACTCTTTGAAATATGTAGTCAATATTTGGTAGGGGGTAGTTCTCCTTGAGGGAAACCTTATTCGGGCTTCTAAAGCTCACACATAATCTTATTTCCCCTGAATTTTTCCTTACTGGTACTAAATTTGATATCCATTTATAAAATCTAAGCGGCACCGTGACCTTTGCATTAAATATTTTTTTAACTTCCTTCAATTAGAGTCAATAAGACAGATTAGCTCTTCTCGTTTTGTTTAAAAGGATTTTGAATAATAGATTTATCATAACCCTTGAGTCATGATATCCCCATGAAAAAACACTTGTATACTCGCAAACAAATAAATTTACCTTTGTTTTTCTTTCGTACACAATGACTTTGAAATATTAACAATATTGGGTTTTCTTCAATGCCTATATTGAAATGTTCTACTTCTGCTCTAGTTAGTTGAATTGAAGGCTTTTTAGCAAGATCATTAATTTCAAATGATTTTTCAAGGGGTCGAAGACCTCCTGGGATTGTATTATTCTTGAGTTGTAATATTTTAGATTCCTCATCATATTGACCGGTTTGATTGAAAATCTTCTCCTATCCACTATCATCAATATCCTTCCCTATATCATTGTTCAAACTTTCAAATTCATCATTTAATGGCAAGAAATTTTTTAGTTGTTTGGCGTTATCAAATACTTGCGAGTATCTCATGTTATCATGAATTGCAGGTCTATGTTTTCCATCAATTTATAAATTCCTCCTTCCTCTAAAAGGAATTTTACGTGTACTTTCTGAAGTAGCTAATGCATCAACAAATACATTCCGATCTCTAAGAATTAATGACAATTGGAATTCTTGAAAACACTATAAAAACTCTACAAAAACACTCCTATATGCTGTCATTCTGGAATGTTTAGTTGAATATTCACCTTTTATCTGTTTTATGATAAGTTTTGAATCTCCATGAATTTAAACTCTCTTAGCTCCAATTTATTTTAACTTTTTAAGTCCTAATAACAAATCTTCATATTCAGGTACATTGTGTGTACATTCATAATTGAGTTTTTAAGAGTATTTCTTTGTTGTACTTGGCTTCATATCTAAGATCCATACTCCAATCTCAGCTCCCTCTTTTCTTAATGCTCCATCAATGGCCATGTTCCATAAGAAATATTATTTTTCCTATTATTTACTTCCCCCCCATGATTTTTACACAATAGTTCCATATTTGGGAGGTATATAAGCCAAAACAATGCCCATCACTAGAAACTTTGTTGGAATTTGAGTAAGGGTAACACATAAATCTTTAATTAATACTGGAAATCTTACTCTATTCGAATCAAAGGAGTAAAGTTATTATAATGTCTCGTAATATCTAATCCCAATTTTTCCATGATTACCTTTGGCTAAAGATTGTCTGAGGCACCAAAATGCAACATTGCATTGCGCAAAATAAAATCATGTATGTTAAGACTGAAATAGAATGGAGGAACAATGCCATCTTGTGTAATTCCATCTACTTTAGGTCCAAATAGTAACTTAGGTTTATCGTCACTTACATTTACATTGTTTTTTCCTTATTCGATTTTCAATTCATTTACATGTTGACTTCTATACACATCCTTTTTTACCAACTCAAGTAATGGAACATGGATTTTTACTTTTTAAAGTTCATTTTCAATATTAAAAGAAAGTTGATATTTTTCTACTTATTTAATACTTACATCATGATTTTGAGAATGAGAAATTTCCTTCTCATTACCTCCATTTTTTTTGCTAGTAGAAGGTATATCAGTTTGAGTCTTCTTGGGAGAGTTCACTGCAACAGTTTTTACTTCCTACATTGTATTATTTGTGTACTTCAATGGTAGCATTATGATATAATTTTTTATAATATATTGATTTTACATGCATATCTTCTCATTCTGATAACAAGATAATATCTTATTTCTCCTTGGTTCGAAAAATGGCATCCATTTTTACCTCCCCAAAGAGATTAACTTGATCTTCCTCGTAGTCTTGTATGGTTTCTTGTTCTTCTTCAGCAAAATTATCTTAAAAATAGGGTCTAATTTATGTTGATCCACTTGGTTTCTTTTCTCTCTTTTCTTGATTTGGGGCTACTCGCTTTTAAAGTTTGGATTTCTAATTTGAGGGTCTCCTTATGGTTGTGTTGGAGGGGCTCTATGAGCACAATTATTCTCTCCATCATCCTTTCCATAGTTTTAACTAATTTGTCTAAATTTTCACCTAATGAAGAAAAAGAAGGTTTTTCTTTAATGTTCACTCTTCTCTGAGTCCTAAAATTTCCATTTTGGCTAGCAGATTAGCCTCTACACTAACAAAATTTCTTTTCATTTATTCAGGGGTAGATGGATTTATTTCTCTCAATTGATAAGCCATATCAGCATCAAATCCATTTGTAAAATAAATCAAAGAAGTTTTTGGTGGGGGTTTTATTGTTGTTGGGATGGAATTGTAGAAATTATTAAATCTAATTCAATAATCCTCACCAGTTTCATTTGGAGATCTCCTTAATTTTTCATATTCTACAAGGATATGAAGGGGATTCTTTTTTTACTTCCGACCTAGAAAGGAAATTTTGATGGAATTGTTGTAAGTCTGAAATACTTCCCTCTCGCAAACCTTTTTATCATTTATTTATGTCACTGATTAATATTTGTGTAGATAATCTCATTTTTACATCATCATGATCGAATTTCTCTAGATATGATAATTCATTTATTCTATCAATGTTTTGTTGTGCTGTTACACGACCTGTATCATCCAATTGTAGTATTCTCTATTCATAGTTCTCATTCAATGATGCCTTTAATGATAAAGTGTCATATTTCCCTGCCATGACTTGAGTGTGAGAAGAGGATGATATTACAGTAGTGGTTGATGAAAAGGGTTGAGGACGTGGTGGCATTGTTGATGAGGATGATGATGCAGTGTTTTGTACAATCGAAATATTATGGGTAGGAGTTGAAACCAAAATTGAGAGCATACAATTTCATCATGTTTATGGAGAAAAAAAATAGGTAACAAGCTTGTTATCTAGGAAAAGGATCAATATGAATAAAGCTATGTTTTTTTCAATGAATTTAGAGTGGAAAATTGATAAATGAAAGTAACAACAATATCTCATACTAGACCCTAGTAACTTTTAGAATTACTATATAATATTTTGAAACAACAAGTTTTATAATATTCACAATCATGAATTAGGATGAACATAAAATATTATGACTAGATTGAAAAATAGGGCAAAAGTAAAATGAAAAAAATAGAAATGTTTAAATGATTGTAAAACTTACATGTACTTTTTTTTCTTTTGTTAATAGAAAAAAGTATTGTTTTTTAGTTGGGAAAAATGTTAAGGAGTTGTGAGAGAAGGAGGAATTGATGGGACGATCCGGAATGAGGGCCAAAAAAATTTAAGAAATCTTACACTAACATTATTTGAATGATGATTTTGATGGTGAAATCTTACAGTAACATTATTTGAATGATGTTTGATGGTGGAAATGTATTCAGCGCCATCAAAAATCTTTAGTGCACCCAAAATATTAAATTTTTATAGTTATAATGGATTTACAAAAATCCATGCCCGATTTTCTTAAAATCTTACTGAAATCTCCATGATTTTGAGGGCGAAAAAGTAGTCTAGTTAGACTAGGGTAGTTAAACTAGACTGCTTTTTAGCCGTGAAAATCATGGAAATTCAGGTAAGATTTTAAGAAAATCAGGAGTGATTTTTGTAAATCCACTTTATACCTATCAAACATTAATATTTTGGGTGCCCTAGATGTTTTTGATGATGGTGAATCCATTTCCACCATCAAAATCATCATTCAAACACTGTTACTGTAAGATTTCTTAACTTTGGATTCACCCAATTTTGGCCTTCTTGGCAATTCCTTAGTCTCTTTAGAAAACTCCTTTACAGCTCCTTAAACTACAGTGAGAATTATAACTAGTCTACAAAGAAATATACACAATTTTAAAGGAGAATGTGTAATAATGTTCCAACAAATCCAACTGAATGTACTACTTCATTACCAAGATTTTACATGCAATTAAATGTTGAGGTCTCCATGGGAGAGCGAAAATAAAATAAGAGTAAAAAAAAATCAAGGACGACATGGGGCCTTTTCTCAGTAAATTTGGCCAAAACTCATTTAGAAATGAGTACTTCATTAGCTATGAAATTTGGGGCAAGCTACTTGAAAATTGCATGGAAGAGGAGAAGACCGTTAGGGGAAACCGAATCGGGTACATGTATCACTCCAAAGCACATGAAGCGTGAGGTACCTACCGAATCATAGCAAATAGAAGCAGGTGTTAGTGGTGTAATAGCAGTTTTTGAAAATTGCAATACGTTGCCTTCATAAGTGAACATCCCAAGTGTAAAAGCTTTATAAGTGGTTATAGTTTCTGAACATCCTAGTAACCTTCATACGTTACCTGTAATGAGCAGAGAATGCCGAATGTGAACTCTGCAAGCACCAAACGGGCATGACCTCCACCAAACTGAAACCATTACAGGTTTTACCTTAAATAGCGAAAAAAAAACCATAATAAAGTGGCCATAAATATAAAATTATTTACTTAAACTTAAATTTTGTAATGGCATGTGATAACTCTCTTTTCATCCTCGCTTCATTAATAAACTCAGATTTATATGAGTTCTGTAGGTGCGCTAACGCTGCTTCAGTTGAAAACAATCAGATACAAGACAATAATTGCATTAAATTGGTGAATTTGACGCACATAATGGAGGATTTAACTTTAACTGAAGTTGAAAGATCTAAGAGGTAATAAATGATTTAGTGTACATTATTTGGTGAAAAAATAGTCGAAAAACACTTTCTACACAAGCGAAAAATCATATGACAATGCGGCAGCGTTTAGAACCTACGGAAAGCTAAATTTCCCTGCCCCAAACCACAGCAAACCATGAAAAAATAGTCGAAAAACACTTTCTACACATGCGAAAAAGCATATGACAATGCGGCAGCCTTTTGAAAGGACCTCACGCAAAGCTAAATTTCCCTGCCCAACAGCCTCCGCAGCGGCCAGACGACCACCCACACTATCATAGTTCGGGCCCCTCTGCTTAAGGTGGCGGTGTGGACCTTGTAATGGAAGCTGTAGGGGGCTGGGAAATTTGTTTTGCCATGGGGCTCTTTTAAATTTTTAGCGACATTGTCATATTTTTTCAGTTGTTTCCTCATCTGTGTCCATCTGCAGTTCTTGTTAGCCCGTCAGAACTGTATTTTTATGCAATAAAATAACTGTAATATGGTTAATATTAGTAGAAACAGACCCACCTAATAAAAAGGAATTGCAATTAAAAAGCACATACACAGAAAGCGAATCACAAAAAGAGTTTGCAGATGGGCTCTCTTCACAGTTTTAGATGTAGGAGTCTGCTGGTCTGTGAAATTTTATGGGTTTAAGAAAGGAAAAAAAAAATAAAGAACTAAGATTAGGTATTTTCTCCTTAATATCAAATGTTTTAATACTATTTCTACATTAAGCATGTTTCATATTAATATCAAATATATATTTCAACATTAATTAAATTATGCTATTTTCAGTTTATGTAATTTCAAATTGTATTAAAATTTAATTGCAGTAATTACTTATAAACTTTCATAACCTTTTTTACATTTAAACTCAAATAAAACATGGTCCAAAAATTCAAAGGAATATATATATAAAGTTTACTTATCAAAACCATAGATATAAGAAAAATAAAAAGAAAATATAACTAATGAGGAGAGCCATGGTTTTTAAAACAATCTTTTATGCTACAAATTATGGTCATAAGGGTATATGAACTAAATGTAATTGTGTAGTTCATAAACAGGCGTTTTTTCTTTTGTTGCATAAGCCATCAATTTATCCAATAAGTATAGCATCCATTAAACCCTATTAGTAATAGAGCACAGTCTCCAATTCAACCCATCAAGTCCCAACTTACAAAATCATGAGTTTCCTTGCTTCCTTAGAAAATAGCTTCACAAATATTTACAGTACCTTACAGATTAGGTTTTCCTAATAAAGCCCTAACATAGATACAACCACAATAATATAGATACTTTAGTATAAGTTTTCATTCCGCCACATTTCAAACCTTTTGTATCTCGAAACTAACTAGTGGCTATTATTGATGCCAAATTAGCCCTCCTGTCCTCCAAACCTTAATATATTCCACCTTGTTTGAAAACAAGATTATAGGACTAAGTCCACAATTGTATATGGATGCTTCCAAAAATTTAACACAACACTTGGAATTAATCCTTAGGCTTCAGCTCAAAGGTACTCCCAAGTGTCATAAGCAAGCATTGCGCTGTGCTAAATTGATCATGATGTTGGGAGGCTAAGATGCTCATTATTTATAGTATTCATTAAGCCTTCAATACCAGGGGTAATTACCATAGATAAATACCATGGGCTAATACCAGGGTTAAATACCATGGATGGATACTAATACTGCCACAAATTCATTAATAAATATTGTCCTTCTAACACTAGATGGATATATCAACCACGTTAATAATTAGAAGTTGTATGGTAGGAATCTAATATTAATATTAATTAATAGGTTTAGTCTCTAATATTAATATTAATTAATAGACTTAGTCTAGCTTATAAAGTAAATGGTCACTGTTATTTTTAATAAAAAATAGGTGAGCTATTTTTAAAAAGTTTAAGTTGTTTAATAGGTAGAATTATATCCTAGTAGGGGATTTTTAGGTCACTTAATCCATTTATGCATTCAAAAATGAATTTTAAACAACAACAAAATCACATTCTTTATCGAAATTGTTTTACTAGATTCCGGTGAAAAATTACATTTAAAATTTTAACTCATATATAATAAGTACCGTATAGTATTATTATATTATATTTATAATAATTAATATAGTTATATATTATATTTAAAGATATTAATATTATTAGATCTAAGAATTTTGTGATACATAATGTAGATAAATGTCTTTGGCATTAATCACATCATTAGGATTAATCCTAAACACATTTATGTATATATTAATATTATTATATCTAGTCGTCTTTAATGCTACTTTTTGAAAAGTTTTCCTATTTGTTTTTTCTATCTTATTTTTCTAAAATGGGGAAGGATTTCATTAAAATAACAATTTTGATGGTGCAATAAAAAAAAAAATTTAAAATAACACAAATCAAGATTTCACGTCAAAATTTTCAACTTCAAAAGGTCTTATTAAACACAACTCCTTATTATATTAATATTATAACATTTACATTAATTAGTATATAATTATAACATAACAGATTCTAGTAAATGGTTTTAATATAAGTAACGGTGATTTAAGTATTAAACTAAATGAGTATGTTTAAATCAACATTAAGACCCTATAGTAAACCCAACATCATAAACTCAATATTAAACTCTAATTTCAAACTCAATGTTATAAATATTACTATTAAAACCATTATTATAAACCCGATTTTAAACCTCGATATTGAATAAATTATATTATAATGTAACATTGTCAAATTGATTGTGACATTGTAGCAATGTTTGTCACAATATGACATTCTATATATTTATGTACAAATTCAGCATTACAATATTAAAATAAATATTATAGATCCTGACATTAAACAAAATATTATAAAACCTAAAATTAAACTCAATATTAAATATTAATATTAAATTCAATATTATAAAATCAATATCAAAGTCAATATTGTAAATGTTAATATTAAACCCAACATTATAAACTGTAATATTAAATTCAATGTTAAGCCATAATATTAAATGCAATATTTTAAACCCTAATATAAAGCGTTCCAAAACACCATGTCACATGAAATTAGTTCTTACTTTATCCAAAGTTATTATAGAATCCCCATAAGGATGGGGTTATCCTAATTTGATCATGGTATTTGGGGCTAAGATGGGAGCCATCAATGCTAAGAGAGGAGGGGAGGCTTATTATTTATAGCATTCTTCATGCCTTCAATACCATGGGAAAATACCATGGTTAAATACCATTGGTAAATATAATGTGTGGATACAACTTTCCATTACGATTATTTTTAAACACCATGTTGAAGCACACACATGGTGTTTAACATGGTGTCAGAGCGGAGCTGCTCCACTTTGAATGAGCCATTTGTGTTTATGGCCTTGCATTTCTACTTAAAAATTCTTGGCATTTTTGTAGCGATCGAAAATTGGGAGCAACAACGCTTGCACATACGAGCACTCGAGAGATTTCTACAATAGTGCTCTTTTATATTTGCATTCATCGATCAAAGATTTTACGCACCATTCAAATACGCTTTGAAAAAAGGAAATGAGACATTTTTACTGACATTCCCGCATTTGTTTTGAGCAAGAGTGGTGTTGAAGAAGCGGGTTTACGAAGTAGAAGTTTGGATTTTTAATAGAAAAGAATTTTGAGTTTTTAATTCTTTGAGCTATTAGAAAAAAATCTGGGTTTTTGAAGTAAAAATTTTTGAATTTTCTCGCTATTTGGAAAAATCATTTTTGCAAGTTTACAAGTTCCTGCAAATTATTCTGCTGTGTATCTAGAAAAATTCTGCTGTATATTTGAAAGGAGAAAATTCTTCTGCTATTTTAAAAAGACCTCTTGCTCCTCTGCTGTTTTAAAATTTTAAAAAAAAAAAAAAAATTAAAAAAAAATTAGTTCCTGGCCTACGGCCTTCCCCATTACTCCTGCGCTCTACGCATCTGTCATTCCCTTCTCCACGCAGGCTTCCTCCACATAATTACACATCTCACACTCACACTACAGCACTCGACCTGCTCCTCCTTACCCATTACGCTCTGCACTCTCCCTACGCAGATCTCCCTACTCATCGTTCAACTCTCGGCCCTTGCTCTCCGCGGCCCTTACTCTCCACGGCCTCCCCCTTAACGCACTTTCACAAATATATATATCGATTATTTAATAGCCGCCCCTCCCATATTATAAAACCCTCCCTCCATTTTAATTCGATTCCATTTATATTAATCCACCCTTATTACTCCGCCTTCTTGTCTATCCCCTACGCATCTACTCTTTTTAAATTTATTTTAATTAACTCCCCTCTCATATAATACGATTTCCCCTCCCATATAATATGACTTCCCACTCCATTATTAAATCCCCTCCCCTCTCATTTCATTAAATTAAAATACCTCCTTCCATTTAATTCAATACCCCCCCTCTTCTCATAACTTTTAAATTTTTTAATTAAACTCCCATTAATAAACCCCTCCCATTTCATTACAATTCCCTTCCCTCCTTTTTAAATTTATTTAATATAATAACTTTCCCTCCCCTCACCATATAGTTTCCCACCTCCCTTTTTAATTTATGAAAATTCTTCCCATTAATATATTTTTTTAAATTAATTTAATATAATTAAAAAAAAAAAAAAACGGCGAGAGAGAGAGAGGAGAGAGAGAGAAAATTTGAAGAGCGAAATTGAAGAAATGACATGGACAATACATAGAAAATTGCAGATTTGACATTGTGTGAATTGTGACCTTGACATAAGGGTGATTTTTCTGAAGAATTTTACATGAGAAGACAAGTTTGAAATCATTGCAAACCAGTTATTTGAAGAAATTTCAGCTGCCCCAAGGACCTTTTGCACAGTTGTTTTTGCTGCACATTTTTGCAGAAATATTGTATTGAGTTGACATTGTATTGCTTCTTCATAGCTGCAATCAGTATTTGAGTTGTTGGATTGTTGATCGCCCTCCATCATTTGAGGAGCAGATTTTGTACTTGAGATTTCCATAGTTGGAATTTCTTGGAGTCATTTGTATTTGTTTGAAAGGAATCACATTGTAAACGGGTGCATTTTCGGTTGAAGCCGACACCCTTTCATTCATTTTTGAGCCTAAATTGTTGAAAATGGCCAAAATCAATGAGGCATTAATGTTGTTGAATGACCTCATTCATTCAAATGTTGATGATGTGATAAAAATGAGCAAGGATGCTCTTTGTAAAATTCACAGTTGTTTACAAGATGCACATGAGAAGATTGAGTTTTTGCAGTTGGAATCTCAGCTCCAACAAGAAGAACTTCAGCAAAAGAGTCACCATTCTGAACCTGTTTCTGTTCAGAACATTGTGAAAGACTCCCATCAGCAGCAAGTCAGCAAAGTTCCAGTTGATTCCCATTCAATTCCTTGTACTAGAGCAGATTTACATGCAGATGCAGCCACTCAGCCTGCACTTCCTAAGCCCATCATCAGACCTTGGGAAGAGCTTGTCCACAAAAAGCACCGAACTGGTCTTGGATATGACAAGGATGTGTCCTTTCATATTCCAGACTACACCAAGCCCATCATATTTCAGAGTGCCGGATTCATGTATGACAGTTCACCTGCAGCTGTTCCAGATCCTGTTCCACTTCCACAACAGATTGAGAAATGCCAACACTGTGATCGAGTTGGCCATATGAAAGATCACTGTTTTGATCTTCATCCATGCAAGCACTGTGGTCGACACACTCATTTTTCAGACAGATGCTTCAGACACAAGCCTCCTGCAAGAACAAAGATTCATCTTGGATGGATCGCTTCTTGGCAATGGGCATCAGCAGCCAAGAAGATGTTTACAACACATGTTAGAACTTGTTCACGGATATTGAGAAAACTTGCAGTTGAGTTTTCGCCATCATCTCACCTTGTCCCTGACAGGGGGGAAAATGGTGGTCATGTACAAGCTTCAACGACAGATCAAGCGAGCCTGAGCCACAATCTCTCATTCCATGTTCAGAGTTGTAGCCAGCAGTTCAAGCGAGCCTAAGCCACAATTCGTCATTCCGGATTCAGAGATGTAGCCAGAGACACGGATGCCCATGAGCATACCTTCGGTTGGTGGATAACCTAAAACCATCATCTTTGGTTGGTGGATAACCTAAAACCATAATTTTCGGTTGGTGGATAACCTAAAACCATCATCTTTGGTTGGTGGACAACCTAAAACCACCACAGGTAGTAGACCTCCCTTCTTTTAGGTTGAAGGTCTCCCTTTTTTATGAGGGACAATTCCTCTAGCATAAGCTTTTAGCTTCTTGCCAGTTTTGGAAGAGTTCCGGGAACTGCAACAAGTTTTGCGTTCCAGTGTTTGTGGTCATCCTAAAACCACCTCTTTTTCCAACATTTCAGAGAGTTGATTCAGCCCAAGTGCTGTCATGCATGCTTTGCAGATTTGTATTACAACTCTTTTCTTGGACTCACACATACCCCTTCGGATTAAGGGGGATGTTGGAACACCTAATCCTACATGGGTAGGTGTGGAATGCGAAAAGTCACAATGGAGTCCAAGTGACCTTGGAATATGAAACCAAGAGTCACACCATTGTACTATAAATGTACATCTTTGTATAATGGAAAATAAGAAAGCCTCACGCTTATCCTTCATTGTGTTGAGTCTCTTGTGTGTGTGTGCTCATCTTTCTCATACACCATGTGTGTGTTTCAACATGGTGTTTAACAATTATAAATATGGCCTCACAATATGAACCACTACTTCATCCAATGCCCTACAATTCATATGTATCCCTATTTGGACCCTAATAAAAATCAAATCCATAAAGGGTGGACTTTTGTCAATTTTTTTCCTCCAAAGTAATTCATTGACACAAATTTTTGGGTGTGTGTTACATTATTTCCATGACTAGTTCCATGCGTTGTACATTGCACCACATGTTTCGGGCACGAGGGTAGCACATGTTGCGGGCACGAGGGTGGTGGCAGCCCCGGCGTCCAAGATTTTTTTTTTTTAATGCAGACGAGATAACAGTTGGGTGGACCCAAGGATGGGGGAAAGCCCAAAAGATAGTGAGCAGACCTACCCATGGTTTTCTCCATGGGTTTTCTAGTTGGTTTTGGGTGTAATGGTCTTTTTCCATGGTATTATTTATATCTCGTAAAGGGAAATACAATTATGTTCTAATCGAGGGTTATTGTATTGGGATTTATGAATGCTTAGACATGTACATATATATGCATTGTAACATTGAAATGGATATAATGAAAAATAAATCTTGTCATCTGGGTTTTGTGATCGAGGGGAGCACTCTATCCATTTTTTGAAGTAATATGTGGTTGTTAGAATAATTTTTTTCTTAACATAATAACTCGAATGAATTTATCATGTGAAATCCAATCCCCACTGTTGGAAATGATTCTCCACTGAAATGGGTTTCAAAGGCAAAGGAAAGAGCTTCCCCTTGCATTCAAATATTTGACACTCATGAGAAGTTTCAATATTCTTGTGAGTATAAGTAAACAGACTAGGCCAATAAAATACAACTCTTAAAACTTTATTTGTTGTAGCTTTCCATTACAAATGTACTCGAGAGTCACATGTAGGAAATTATTCCATTATCTTGTCAGCTTCATCTTTCAACAAATAATTTAGTAAAATCCCACCAACGTCTTTCCAATACAAGTCTTGATCTAAAATGCATAATTTTGCAGATTTTAATTTAAGGAATATTGCCTAAGCTTTTGTCAAACTAGGAGGGGCTTGTAAATTGTGCACAATAGACAAATTATATGTATACCAGCATGAAGTAACAAAACATTCTGACATTTTTGGAGTCACTAGGTCTTGTTCTCCATCGAGAGAAGCTACAAAATTTATATCAAGTGCATGAAAATTTGATTCAGCCATTAACTTGGCTAACCCTTGACCTTTGATAACCTTTTTTGGTTTTATTTGAATATCCTATTCCATAATAATTGCTATTTGTTTAGTTCTTTTTCCATCTGGATCATTTTGAGTAAGAATGCCCTTTACTACTCCATTTGGAAGAAAAGAAACTTTGTGAGAATGTAACACATACACTTTGAATTCCTTTAAGGCTTTGACTAAAGCAAGAGATTTATTTTCCATGATTTTATACTTCAAAGAATGATCTCTAAATCCTCTGCTGAAAAAATATATAGGTTTCTCATGTCCTTCTTCATTTTCCTGTAATAATTCTACATTAACAATATGCTCTAAAGAAAAATAAAATATGGTGAAGTATTTGGTATAATTTGGACTAATAAATACAAGAGCATGAGTTAATCATTATTTCACCTAATTAAATGATCTCTTTCATTTTTTATTCCATATTGTTTGAGTGTCCTTTCTCAACATGTTGGTTATAACTCTAAAAAATTCAGCCAAATTGTTTATAAATCTTCTCAAAATGTGTATCCTACCAATAAAAGATTTCACTTATTTCTTGTCCTCGGGGGATCAATTTTCATGATTGTTACAATTATTCTAGGATCAGTTTTAATACCATGCTTCAAATTATATGGCCTAATAATTTTCCCTCTTCCATTCTAAATAGAGATTTTTTGTACTAAAAGAAATGCCATATGTTCTACACCTTTCAAAAAAAAATCAAGTGATGCAGATGACCTTCATAAATATTGTAAAAAACAATATTGTCTTCAAGGTATATAGCAATAAACCTTTCCCTCTCATCTGCAAAATAATTATCCATTTCTCTTTGAAAAGTTGCTCCTGCATTCATGAGCTTAAAAGGAATATTGACATACATAAAATTTCCCCAAGATGTCGTAAAATTTTCATGTTCTTGATCATCTCGATGCACTAAATTATGGTGAAATTTGTCTTGATCCAACTACTCTTTGAAGTATGTAGTCAATATTTGGTAGGGGGTAGTTCTCCTTGAGGGAAACCTTATTCGGGCTTCTAAAGCTCACACATAATCTTATTTCCCCTTAATTTTTCCTTACTGGTACTAAATTTGATATCCATTTATAAAATCTAAGCGGCACCGTGACCTTTGCATTAAATATTTTTTTAACTTCCGTCTCAATTAGAGGCAATAAGAAATGATTAGCTCTTCTCAGTTTTTGTTTAAAAGGCTTTTGATCCTCTTTTTTTATAGGGATAGTATGTTGAATAATATATTTATCATAAACCTTTGATTCATGATATCCCCATGAAAAAACACTTGTATACTCAGTAAACAAATAAATTTACCTTTGTTTTTCTTTCAGACACAATGACTTTGAAATATTAACAATATTGGGGTTTTCTTCAATGCCTATATTGAAATGCTCTACTTCTGATCTAGTTAGTTTAATTGAAGGCTTTTTAGCAAAATCATTAATGTCAAATGACTTTTCAGGGGGTAGAAGACCTCCTGGGATTGTATTATTCTTGAGTTGTAATATTTTAGATTCCTCATCATATTGACTGGTTTGATTGAAAATCTTCTCCTATCCACTATCATCAATATCCTTCCCTATATCATTGTTCAAACGTTCAAATTCATCATTTAATGGCAAGAAATTGTTGAGTTGTTTGGCATTATCAAATACTTGCGAGTATCTCATGTTATCAAGAATCTCTGCGTGCCCATGTTTTCCATCAATTATAAATTCCTCCTTCAAAAAGGAATTTTACATGTACTTTCTGAAGTAGCTAATGCATCAACAAATACATTCTGATCTCTAAGAATTAATGACAATTGGAATTCTGGAAAACAGTGTAAAAACTCTACAAAAACACTCCTATATGCTGTCATTCTGGAAGGTTTAGTTGAATATTCACCTTTTATCTGTTTTATGATAAGTTCTGAATCTCCATGAATTTAAAATCTCTTAGCTCCAATTTATTTTAACTTCTTAAGTCCTAATAACAAATATTCATATTCAGATACATTGTGTGTACATTCAGAATTTAGTTTTTAAGAGTATTTATTTGTTGTACTTGGCTTCATATCTAAGATCCATACTCCAATCTCAACTCTCCTTTTCTTAATGCTCTATCAGTCCATGTTCCATAAGAAATATTATTGTTCATGTTCTTTACTTCCCCCCCATGATCTTGACAAAATAGTTCCTTATTTGGGAGGTATATAAGCCAAAACAATGCCCATCACTAGAAACTTTGTTGGAATTTGAGTAAGGGTAACACATAAATCTTTAATTAATACCGGAAATCTTACTCTATTCAAATCAAAGGAGTAAAGTTATTATAATTTCTCGTAATATCTAATCCCAATTTTTCGATGATTACCTTTGGCAAAAGATTGTATGAGGCACCAGAATGCAACATTGCATTGGGAAAAATAAAATCATGTATGTTAAGACTGAAATAGAATGGAGGAACAGTGCCATCTTGTGTAATTCCATCTACTTTAGGTCCAAATAGTAACTTAGGTTTATCGTCAGTTACATTTACATTGTTTTTTCCTTATTCGATTTTCAATTCATTTACATGTTGACTTCTATACACATCCTTTTTTACCAACTCAAGTAATGGAACAGGGATTTTTACTTTTTAAAGTTCATTTTCAATATTAAAAGAAAGTTGATATTTTTCTACTTATTTAATACTTACATCATGATTTTGAGAAATTTCCTTCTCATTATCTCCATTTTTTTTGCTAGTAGAAGGTATATCAGTTTGAGTCTTCTTGGGAGAGTTCACTGCAACATTTTTTACTTCCTACATTGTATTATTTGTGTACTTCAATGGTAGCATTATGATATAATTTTTTATAATATATTGATTTTACATGCATATCTTCTCGTTGTGATAACAAGATAATATCTTCTTTCTCCTTGGTTCGAAAAATGGCATCCATTTTTACTTCCCCAAAGAGATTAACTTGATCTTCCTCGTAGTCTTGTATGGTTTCTTGTTCTTCTTCAACAAAATTATCTTAAAAATAGGGTCTAATTTATGTTGATCCACTTGGTTTCTTTTCTCTCTTTTCTTGATTTGTGTCTACTGGCTTTTAAAGTTTGGATTTCTAATTTGAGGGTCTCCTTATGGTTGTGATGGAGGGGCTCTATGAGCACAATTATTCTCTCCATCATCCTTTCCATAGTTTTAACTAATTTGTCTAAATTTTCACCTAATGAAGAAAAAGAAAGTTTTTCTTTAATGGTCACTCTTCTCTCAGTCCTAAACTTTCCCTTTTGGCTAGCAGATTAGCGTCTACACTAACAAAATTTCTTTGCATTTCTTCAGGGGTAGGTGGATTTATTTCTCTTAATTGATAAGCCATATCAGCATCAAATCCATTTGTAAAATGAATCAAAGAAGGTTTTGGTGGGGGTTTTATTGTTGTTGGGATGGAATTGTAGAAATTATTAAATCTAATTCAATAATCCTCACCAGTTTCATTTGGAGCTCTCCTTAATTTTTCATATTCTACAAGGATATGAAGGGGATTCTTTTTTTACTTCCGACCTACAAAGGAAATTTTGATGGAATTGTTGTAAGTCTGAAATACTTCCTGCTCGCAAACCTTTTTATCATTTATTTATGTCACTGATTAATATTTGTGTAGATAATCTCATTTTTACATCATCATGATCGAATTTCTCTAGATATGATAATTCATTTATTCTATCAATGTTTTGTTGTGCTGTTACATGACCTGTATCATCGAATTGTAGTATTCTCTATTCATAGTTCTCATTCAATGATGCCTTTAATGATAAAGTGTCATATTGACCTGCCATGACTTGAGTATGAGAAGAGGATGATATTACAGTAGTGGTTGATGGAAAGGGTTGAGGACGTGGTGTCATTGTTGACGAGGATGACGATGTAGTGTTTTGTACAATCGAAATATTATGGGTAGGAGTTGAAACCAAAATTGAGAGCATAAAATTTCATCATGCTTATGGAGAACAAAAATAGATAACAAGCTTGTTATCTAAGAAAAGGATCAATATGAATAAAGCTATGTTTTTTTCAATGAATTTAGAGTGGAAAATTGATAAATGAAAGTAACAACAATATCTCATAGTAGACCCTAGTAACTTTTAGAATTACTATATAATATTTTGAAACAACAAGTTTTATAATATTCACAATCATGAATTAGGATGAACATAAAATATTATGACTAGATTGAAAAATAGGGCAAAAGTAAAATGAAAAAAATAGAAATGTTTAAATGATTGTAAAACTTACAGTTGTACTTTTTTTTCTTTTGTTAATAGAAAAAAGTATTGTTTTTTAGTTGGGAAAAATGTTAAGGAGTTGTGAGAGAAGGAGGAATTGATGGGACGATGGGCCAAAAAAATTTAAGAAATCTTACACTAACATTATTTGAATGATGATTTTGATGGTGAAATCTTACAGTAACATTATTTGAATGATGTTTGACGGTGGAAATGTATTCAGCACCATCAAAAACCTCTAGGGCACCCAAAATATTAAAGTTTTATAGTTATAATGGATTTACAAAAATCCATGCCCGATTTTCTTAAAATCTTACTGAAATCTCCATGATTTTGAGGGCAAAAAAGTAATCTAGTTAGACTAGGGTAGTTAAACTAGACTTCTTTTTAGTCGTGAAAATCATGGAAATTCAGGTAACATTTTAAGAAAATCAGGAGTGATTTTTGTAAATCCACTTTATACCTATCAAACATTAATATTTTGGGTGCCCTAGATGTTTTTGATGATGGTGAATCCATTTCCACCATCAAAAATCATCATTCAAACAGTGTTACTGTAATATTTCTTAACTTTGGATTCACCCAATTTTGGCCTTCTTGGCAATTCCTTAGTCTCTTTAGACAACTCCTTTACAGCTCCTTAAACCACAGTGAGAATTATAACTGGTCTACAAAGAAATATACACAATTTTAAAGGAGAATGTGTAATAATGTTCCAACAAATCCAACTGAATGTACTACTTCATTACCAAGATTTTACATGCAATTAAATGGTGAGGTCTCCATGGGAGAGCGAAAATAAAATAAGAGTAAAAAAAAATAAAGCACGACATGGGGCCTTTTCTCTGTAAATTTGACCAAAACTCATTTAGAAATGAGTACTTCCAGCAAATAAAATTAGCTATGAAATTTGGGGCAAGCTACTTGAAAATTGCATGGAAGAGGAGAAGACCGTTAGGGGAAACCGAATCGGGTACATGTATCACTCCAAAGCACATGAAGCGTGTGGTACCTACCGAATCATAGCAAATAGAAGCAGGTGTTAGTGGTGTAATAGCAGTTTTTGAAAATTGCAATACGTTACCTTCATAAGTGAACATCCCAAGTGTAAAAGATTTATAAGTGGTTATAGTTTCTGAACATCCTAGTAACCTTCATACGTTACCTGTAATGAGCAGAGAATGCCGAATGTGAACTCTGCAAGCGCCAAACGGGCATGACCTCCACCAAAACCTAACCGTTACGGGACATGCCATAATAAATAGCGAAAAAAAACCATAATAAAGTGGCCATAAATATAAAATAATTTACTTAAACTTAAATTTTGTAATGGCATGTGATAACTCTCTTTTCATCCTCTCTTCATTAATAAACTCAGATTTATATGAGTTCTGTAGGTGCGCTAATGCTGCTTCAGTTGAAAACAATCAGATACAAGACAGTAATTGCATTAAATTGGTGAATTTGACGCACATAATGGAGGATTTAACTTTAACTGAAGTTGAAAGATCTAAGAGGTAATAAATGATTTAGTGTACATTATTTGGTGAGCTACATCGACACAACAAACCATGAAAAAATAGTCGAAAAACACTTTCTACACAAGCGAAAAAGCATATGACAATGCGGCAGCCTTTTGAAAGGACCTCACGCAAAGCTAAATTTCCCTGCCCCAACAGCCTCCGCAGCGGCCAGACGACCACCCACACTATCATAGTTCAGTCCCCTCTGCTTAAGGTGGCGGTGTGGACCTTGTAATGGAAGCTGTAGGGGGCTGGGAAATTTGTTTTTCCATGGGGCTCTTTTAAATTTTTAGCGACATTGTCATATTTTTTCAGTTGTTTCCTCATTTGTGTCCATCTGCAGTTCTTGTTAGCCCGTCAGAACTGTATTTTTATGCAATAAAATAACTGTAATATGGTTAATATTAGTAGAAACACACCCACCTAATAAGGAATTGCAATTAAACTACACAGAAAGCTAATCACTAAAAAGGTTTGCAGATGGGCTCTCTTCACATTTTTAGATGTAGGAGTCTGCTGGTCTGTGCCATTTTATGGGTTTAAGAAAGGAAAAAAAAATAAGGAACTAAGATTTGGAACATTTTCTCCTTAATATCAAATGTTAATACTATTTCTACATTAAGCATGTTTCATATTAATATCAATTATATAATAGATCAAATATATATTTCAACATTAATTAAATTATGCTATTTTCAATTTATATAATTTCAAATTGTATTAAAATTTAATTGCAGTAATTACTTATAAACTTTCATAACCTTTTTTACATTTAAACTCAAATAAAACATGGTCCAGAAAAAATCAAAGGAATATATATATAGAGTTTACTTATCAAAACCATAGATATAAGAAAAATAAAAAGAAAATATAACTAATGAGGAGAGCCATGGTTTTTAAAACAATCTTTTATGCTACAAATTATGGTCATAAGGGTATATGAACTAAATGTAATTGTGTAGTTTATAAACAGTCGTTTTTTCTTTTGTTGCATAAGCCATCAATTTATCCAATAAGTATAGCATCCATTAAACCCTATTAGTAATAGAGCACATTCTCCAATTTAACCCATCAAGACCCAACTTACAAAATCATGAGTTTCCTTGCTTCCTTAGGAAATAGCTTCACAAATATTTACAGTACCTTACATATTAGGTTTTCCTAATAAAGCCCTAACATAGATACAACCACAATAATATAGATACTTTAGTATAAGTTTTCATTCCGCCACATTTCAAACCTTTTGTATCTCGAAACTAACTAGTGGCTATTATTGATGCCAAATTAGCCCTCCTGTGCTCCAAACCTTAATATATTCCACCTTGTTTGAAAACAAGATTATAGGAGAGTAAGCCCACAATTGTCTTTGGATGCTTCCAAAAGTGCCACAACACTTGGAATTAATCCTTAGGCTAGCTCAAAGGTACTCCCAAGTGTGATAAGCAAGCATTGCGCTGGGAGGCTAAGATGCTCATTATTTATAGTATTCATTAAGCCTTCAATACCAGGGGTAATTACCATAGATAAATACCATGGGCTAATACCAGGGTTAAATACCATGGATGGATACACTTTCTATTATGTTCATACTGCCACAAATTCATTAATAAATATTGTCCTTCTAACACTAGATGGATATATCAACCACGTTAATAATTAGAAGTTGTATGGTAGTAATCTAATATTAATATTAATTAATAGGTTTATTCTCTAATATTAATATTAATTAATAGACTTAGTCTAGCTTATAAAGTAAATGGTCATTGTTATTTTTAATAAAAAATATGTGAGCGATTTTTAAAAAGTTTAAGTTGTTTAATAGGTATAATTATATCCCCGTAGGGGTTTTTTAGGTCACTTAATCCATTTATGCATTCAAAAATGAATTTTAAACAACAACAAAATCACATTCTTTATCGAAATTGTTTTACTAGATTCCGGTGAAAAATTACATTTAAAATTTTAACTCATATATAATAAGTACGGTATAGTATTATTATATTATATTTATAATAATTAATATAGTTATATATTATAGTTAAAGATATTAATATTATTAGATCTAAGAATTTTTTGATACATAATGTAGATAAATGTCTTTGGCATTAATCACATCATTAGGATTAATCCTAAACACATTTATGTATATATTAATATTATTATATCTAGTCGTCTTTAATGCTACTTTTTGAAAAGTTTTCCTATTTGTTTTTTCTATCTTATTTTTCTAAAATGGGGAAGGATTTCATTAAAATAACAATTTTGATGGGTAAACTCTTCAAAATCTAAGTGTGCTAAGGGTTTTTCACGCTGGTGAATCCATATATGCAATAAAAAAAAAAATTTAAAATAACACAAATCAAGATTTCACGTCAAAATTTTCAACTTCAAAAGGTCTTATTAAACACAACTCCTTATTATATTAATATTATAACATTTACATTAATTAGTATATAATTATAACATAACAGATTCTAGTAAATGGTTTTAATATAAGTAACGGTGATTTAAGTATTCAACTAAATGAGTATGTTTAAATCAACATTAAGACCCTATAGTAAACCCAACATCATAAACTCAATATTAAACTCTAATTTCAAACTCAATGTTATAAATATTACTATTAAAACCATTATTATAAACTTGATTTTAAACCTCAATATTGAATAAATTATATTATAATGTAACATTGTCAAATTGATTGTGACATTGTAGCAATGTTTGTCACAATATGACATTCTATATATTTATGTACAAATTCAACATTACAATATTAAAATAAATATTATAGATCCTAACATTAAACAAAATATTATAAAACCTAAAATTAAACTCAATATTAAATATTAATATTAAATTCAATATTATAAAATCAATATCAAAGTCAATATTGTAAATGTTAATATTAAACCCAACATTATAAACTGTAATATTAAATTCAATGTTAAGCCATAATATTAAATGCAATATTATAAACCCTAATATAAAGCGTTCCAAAACACCATGTCACATGAAATTAGTTCTTACTTTATCCAAAGTTATTATAGAATCCCCATAAGGATGGGGTTATCCTAATTTGATCATGGTATTTGGGGCTAAGATGGGAGCCATCAATGCTAAGAGAGCAGGGGAGGCTCATTATTTATAGCATTCTTCATGCCTTCAATACCATGGGAAAATACCATGGTTAAATACCATTGGTAAATATAATGTGTGGATACAACTTTCCATGACGATTATAAATATGGCCTCACAATATGAACCACTACTTCATCCAATGCCCTACAATTCATATGTATCCCTATTTGGACCCTAATAAAAATCAAATCCATAAAGGGTGGACTTTTGTCAAATTTTTTCCTCCAAAGTAATTCATTGACACAAATTGTTGGGTGTGTGTTACATTATTTCCATGACTAGTTCCATGCGTTGTACATTGCACCACATGTTTCAGGCACGAGGGTAGCACATGTTGCGGGCACGAGGGTGGTGGCAGCCCTGGCGTCCAAGATTTTTTTTTTTTTTAATGCAGACGAGATAACAGTTGGGTGGACCCAAGGATGGGGGCAAGCCCAAAAGATAGTGAGCAGACCTACCCATGGTTTTCTCCATGGGTTTTCTAGTTGGTTTTGGGTGTAATGGTCTTTTTCCATGGTATTATTTATATCTCGTAAAGGGAAATACAATTATGTTCTAATCGAGGGTTATTGTATTGGGATTTATGAATGCTTAGACATGTACATATATATGCATTGTAACATTGAAATGGATATAATGAAAAATAAATCTTGTCATCTAGGTTTTGTGATCAAGGGGAAAATCGCTATGTATCTTTATTTTATGTTCTCGCCATCATATATTTTCTATTTTAAGAAATTTTTTGCAGGGAATTTCTGTGCAAGGTAAAAACTTACGTTTTGTATCAAAGTTGTAAAGGGGACACCTTTGGTGCTAAGGGGTTATGCTTGGCCATGTGGTAGACCCTATTTAGTGGGAGATATCCTTGATCGATACTTGAATTGAAAGAATAGGATGAAAAATGGAAATATAGAGATTAAGTAATTGAATAGACAAAGTTTTCAGTTGTGGAAGATCAATATGGAGGATCTATTAGTGGATAACGATAAGTCGATCATGGTAGATCTCGGTACTAAACCAATGTCAATGTTAGCATAAGTCTAGGAAAATTTGGATCGAAAGGAAAATAGCACAATATGGTTTTGTATCTCAGATTCAGTATTGTTGAATGTATCATGGGAAGATGAGGTGAACGATTTCTGGGTCAAGTTCAAGACTTTTTACCAATCTAAGTCTCTCGTGAACAAATTGTTCCTGTGGAAAAATATGTATCACCTAAGGATGGAGGTTGGAGACTTGGTGACAGAGTATTTGAAAGCTTTTACTGTTGTGGTAAATGAGTTTTTATCTGTTGATATAAAAAATTTACACGAAGATAAGTAAATAATTTTTCCATGTTCTCTATGAGATTCGTGGGATAGTGTCGTTGTTGGAATACGTAGTAGTACAAATACCTAGAATTTTCATAAAATATTCTCATCTATGTTGTGAGAGGAGATGAGAAAAAACAAATTGGAGACCCATAATAGATATTCCTTGTAGGTACAAGGATGGTCCTACAACAAAAGAAAAGATAAGTCCTCGAGTGGGAGATCTAAATCTCCACGAAACTTGTAAATGTGTGCTCAAAATAACGAAAGGAAGGGCACTACCAATAGGAGTGTAGATCTAAAGCTCGTGAGAAAGGAATGCGATTTGATGATGCTTCTTCTGCATAGGAAAATACCACCTCATATGAATGTGTGGATGTGTACTTGGCCTCGTATTCAAGTACACATGTATATCATGAGGCATGATTAATTGAATTAGGTGCATCCCTTCACTTCACTCCCCATAGGGAGTGGTTCTGCGAGTATGATAAATATAATGGTCGTGATGTATTCGTAGGGTATGTCCGGAAGGCTAAAATCATCGATGTGGAAATTTAAAGCTGAAGTTACAAGGTGGAAGGATTAGAACACTTGATGGTGTTCTGCCTATTCCCGTATTGGCCAGAAATATGATTTATGTAAGTAATATGGATGATGCCGGTGTAAAAATAGTGTTCAAGAAAGCTTCATGTAAGATAGTTCAAGGAGCACTCTTATTGGTGCAAGGATTGGATTGGAAATACTTACAAGCTTCTACGTAGCACTTTTACTCATGGTTGCAACAATTATGTGGTTCCTGAATGTGGAAGAGAAAATCTAGTGGTCTTTGGAAAAAAGACCATGCTATGGAATTAGAGGCTTGGACATATTGGAGAGAACGACCTTCAAATATTGCATGTTAATGGTATGTTATAAGGTATTTATAGTTTCTCTATCGATTTCAATTTCTGTGAGCATTGTGTATATGGGAAGAAGAATCAAGTGAGTTTTCCCTCTAGATCTAAGAGGGAGAAAGAGATATTCTAGATTGTTGAGAGTGATGTGTTTCGACCGATGTGAGTTACATCATAGGGTAATTCTATGTACTATGTCTCCTTTGTAAATTGCATCTCTAGGAATACATGTATAGATTTCCTTGGGAATAAATATTAAATTCTTTGACAAGTTTAAAGAATTTAAGGTTGTGGTGGAAAATCAGACAAAGAAGAAGATCAAGGTGTTGAGGATAGATAATGGTGGAGATATCTCCAAGAATGAATTTGAAGAGTTCTGTAAGAAGTGTGGTATATAATGGAAAAATACTACTCCATACACACTTCAATAAAATGGTGTTGTAGAAAGAATGAAGAGGATGTTGATGAAAAAGGAAAGAAGCATGCTCAATGGTGTCAAGTTACGATAATAATTTTTGGAAGAGGTAACAGATATTGCATGTTTCTCGTTAACAAATCACCTTGATCAAAATTAGAGGATAAGAATCCACATGAGGCATGGACTTGTAAGAAACCCTCTCTTTCACATGTGAGGATATTTGATTGTGATGCATATGTACACATTTCAAAGGAGAAAAAAACCAAGTTTGATAATAAATCTAAAAGGCACATTTTTATTGGATATAAGGATGGTTTAAAAGTTTATAATATTTGGAACCCACAAACAAGGAAGGTTGTGTACAACTGAGATCTGGTTTTTATATAGGTGAAGGATGTTCTTAAAAAACAATTCCTACCAAAGGAACCTGAAAATATAGAGTTTGAACTAAAGGATAAGGAATAAGACTCTACAATAGAATAAGAATGAAAATAAGAAGAGCCACAAACTACAATTTTGAGAACATTAATTTCACAGAGGAGGAATCCAAAGAGGTATAGTCCACCTTCTTTCTGTTAAAATTTTTATTTATCTATTAGTGATGAAGATCCCATAACTATGAGGGAGACAGTGGATTCATAGGATGGAAAACTTTGCGAATACGCCATGGATGATTCAATGGAATATTTGGAAAAAAATGAGGCTTGGGTCCTCGTGGAGTTGCTAGATTGAAGCAAACCCATTCACAGTAAATGGGTGTTTAAGAAGAAGAATAATGCAGAAGGCAAGGTGGAGAAATACAAAGCTCGTATGGTGGAAAAAGGTTATTCCGAAGGGTTGGGAATTTATTTTGGTTATATGTTTTCGGTTGTTTCCATGTTAGATTGGATTATATTACTTTTATCTATTGTTGTTGCTTTTGATTTTGAGGTAGAACATATGGATCTGAATACAACATTTCTTAAAAGGGGTGTGGAAGAAGATGTCTATATGAAGCAACATGAAGGCTTTGTAGTGAAGGGTGAGAAAGAACAAGTATGTAGGTTAAAAAAATATTTGTATGGGTTAAAACAGTCACGAAGGATTTGATATCAGAAATTTGATACATATATATGGGGACTTGGCTTCACGAGAAGAAAATCAAATCAATGTGTATATTTTAAATTATTTGTGACCGTATTATTTATTTCATAGATATATATAGATAAAAGAAGATCTAAAAGTGGGTATGTGTTTAACCCATTCGGAGGAGCATTTAGTTAGGTCATAAATAGACATTCTATAGTGGCTCTTTAAACTACAGATTTTGAATACATGACAACCAATCATGCAAGCAAGGAATTAGTTTGGTTGTAGATATTTTGTTCAAGTATGGGGTTGGAACAAAGAGATATAAGGATAAACTGTGACATCCAAAGTGAAATTTTCTTGGACGCAAACCACTTTTCATGATCCCCCCCTGTGCTAACTGCTCAGAGTGCGAAGGGGCTCCAAATACTCCTTCTGTCATTGATATGGAAACATGTAATCAGTGTCGGTAATTGATGCATGACAATTATTAACAAGATGATAAAACATTATATCGAGCACCAATCTTTAAAAATATACTATATTTTATATATAAAGATATAAAAATCAAAATTTATGATAAAATTCAAAAAGAGACATTTTGATTGCCTCGCTATAGGGGTTTATGTTTTTTATATATATTTTTAATTTCTTTTTCTTTACTCCTTTTTTTTATACACTTTTTCATATCACCTCTTTATTTTCTTTTTATTTTATTTTTCTCTCTTTTGATTTTTATTTTATTTTTTTTCCCTTCTTTTAGTAACTGAAAATAATTCAAAGAATGTAACATTTATTTATAATATCCCATGAATCATAAAAATGATAATCATCAATTTATCTTTATAATTTATAGGACCCTAACAATAGTTCCAAAGGGGATGGTAACCTCCCTGAGATGTATCAAGAATGTTGTCGACTAGTAACGTTCTTCCATTGGGAAGCAACTCGTTTGTCCATTTTCTGAAATAAAATTGATCAACTGTTATTCTATAGATATTATTGTGAACTTCTAAGAAAATTAGGGCCTCTCTACAGGCTTTGACTCGTGATAGTATTCATCAATGCTTGCAACATTGAAAATAATAAAATCATATATACAATGATGTATCTTGTGACCAACTGAGTTTAGGTGAAGTAATGATTGAGAAAAATACCATTAACAGACCCTCCTAATATTGTTTCTCGAGTTATATCTTGCAATAAAAATGCATTAGTCCCATGAAAATTTGAAACCCTATAAGGACCTTTCTACAGATGGTCAAACTTTCAAGTTTTTCCTTTGTCTTCATTCTCAGATCCCATTTCAAAAGAAGGTCATTTTGTTTGAAATCATCTTCTTTGGTTCTTCTATCATGAGTCTTTTTGATTTTATCCTGATTGACTTGTGTTTTGTTGTAGACTTCTTCTCTTGTCTATTACAACTGTACCATCTCGTTGAACCTTCTTTGTGCATAACTTAGCTCTACTTATATTTCCTGCAACACTTTTATCAAAGTAATCCCTTCGAAAGATCGAAAAATTACATATGTTCCATAAACCAATTTGAAAGGTGACATTACAATTAAGCTTTTGTGCTTATCCTATCATCCCATAGAGAATTAATAAACTTCTTGTGCCATGAGTTTTTTTTCTACTACAGTAATTTCTTTATGATATTGACCAAATATTTATTAGAAGATTCAAATCAATCATTTCGTTTAGGATAAGAGGTAGTAGAATGTCCTAACACTACCTGATATTGGTTGCATAAGTCAATCATCATTTTAGATTTGAAATAGTCACCATTATCTGTGATTATTTTGTGTGGACAACGAAATCTCAATAGGATATTATCTTTTATAAACTGGATGACCACATAATTTGTAGCTTGTCTAGTTGGAACACCTTCTATCCATTTTTTGAAGTAATATGTGGTTGTTAGAATAATTTTTTTCTTAACATAATAACTCGAATGAATTTATCATGTGAAATCCAATCCCCACTGTTGGAAATGATTCTCCACTGAAATGGGTTTCAAAGGCAAAGGAAAGAGCTTCCCCTTGCGTTCAAATATTTGACACTCATGAGAAGTTTCAATATTCTTGTGAGTATAAGTAAACAAACTAGGCCAATAAAATACAACTCTTCAAACTTTATTTGTTGTAGCTTTCCATTACAAATGTACTCGAGAGTCACATTTTGGAAATTCTTCCATTATCTTGTCAACTTCATCTTTCAAAAAATAATTTAGTAAAATCCCACCAACATCTTTCCAATACAAGTCTTGATCTAAAATGCATAATTTTGCAGATTTTAATTTAAGGAATATTGCCTAAGCTTTTTTCAAACTAGGAGGGGCTTGTAAATTGTGCACAATAGACAAATCATATGTATACCAGCATGAAGTAACAAAACATTCTGACATTTTTGGAGTCACTAGGTCTTGTTCTCCATCGAGAGAAGCTACAAAATTTATATCAAGCGCATGAAAATTATATTCAGCCATTAACTTGGCTAACCCTTGACCTTTGATAACCTTTTTTGGTATTATTTGAATATCCTATTCCATAATAATTGCTATTTGTTTAGTTCTTTTTCCATCTGAATCATTTTGAGTAAGAATGCCCTTTACTACTCCATTTGGAAGAAAAGAAACTTTGTGAGAATGTAACACATACACTTTGAATTCCTTTAAGGCTTTGAATAAAGCAAGAGATTTATTTTCCATGATTTTATACTTCAAAGAATGATCTCTAAATCCTCTGCTGAAAAAATATATAGGTTTCTCATGTCTCTCTTCATTTTCCTGTAATAATTCTACATTAACAATATGCTCTAAAGAAAAAGAAAATATGGTGAAGTATTTGGTATAATTTGGACTAATAAATACAAGAGCATGAGTTAATCATTATTTCACCTAACTAAATGATCTCTTTCATTTTTTATTCCATATTGTTTGAGTGTCATTTCTCAACATGTTGGTTATAACTCTAAAAAATTCAGCCAAATTGTTTATAAATCTTCTCAAAATGTGTATCCTACCAATAAAAGATTTCACTTATTCTTGTCCTTGGGGGATCAATTTTCATGATTGTTACAATTATTCTAGGATCAGTTTTAATACCATGCTTCAAATTATATGGCCTAATGATTTTCCCTCTTCCATTCTAAATAGAGATTTTTTGTACTAAAAGAAATGCCATATGTTCTACACCTTTCAAAAAAAAATCAAGTGATGCAAATGACCTTCATAAATCTTGTAAAAAACAATATTGTCTTCAAGGTATATAGCAATAAACCTTTCCCTCTCATCTGCAAAATAATTATCCATTTCTCTTTGAAAAGTTGCTCCTGCATTCATGAGCTTAAAAGGAATATTGACATACATAAAATTTCCCCAAAATGTCGTGAAATTTTCATGTTCTTGATCATCTCGATGCACTAAATTATGGTGAAATTTGTCTTGATCCAACTACTCTTTGAAATATGTAGTCAATATTTGGTAGGGGGTAGTTCTCCTTGAGGGAAACCTTATTCGGGCTTCTAAAGCTCACACATAATCTTATTTCCCCTGAATTTTTCCTTACTGGTACTAAATTTGATATCCATTTATAAAATCTAAGCGTCACCGTGACCTTTGCATTAAATATTTTTTTAACTTCCGTCTCAATTAGAGGCAATAAGACATGATTAGCTCTTCTCAGTTTTTGTTTAAAAGGCTTTTGATCCCCTTTTTTTATAGGGATAGTATGTTGAATAATAGATTTATCATAAACCTTTGAGTCATGATATCCCCATGAAAAAATCCCCATGAAAAAACACTTGTATACTCAGTAAACAAATAAATTTACCTTTGTTTTTCTTTCAGACACAATGACTTTGAAATATTAACAATATTGGGGTTTTCTTCAATGCCTATATTGAAATGTTCTACTTCTAATCTAGTTAGTTGAATTGAAGGCTTTTTAGCAAGATCATTAATGTCAAATGATTTTTCAAGGGGTAGAAGACCTCCTGGGATTGTATTATTCTTGAGTTGTAATATTTTAGATTCCTCATCATATTCACTGGTTTGATTGAAAATCTTCTCCTATCCACTATCATCAATATCATTCCCTATATCATTGTTCAAACTTTCAAATTCATCATTTAATGGCAAGAAATTGTTGAGTTGTTTGGCATTATCAAATACTTGCGAGTATCTCATGTTATCATGAATTGAAGGTCTATGTTTTCCATCAATTTATAAAATCTTCCTTCCTCTAAAAGGAATTTTACATGTACTTTCTGAAGTAGCTAATTCATCAACAAATACATTCTGATCTCTAAGAATTAATGACAATTGGAATTCTTGAAAATAGTGTAAAAACTCTACAAAAACACTCCTATATGCTGTCATTCTGGAATGTTTAGTTGAATATTCACCTTTTATCTGTTTTATGATAAGTTCTGAATCTCCATGAATTTAAACTCTCTTAGCTCCAATTTATTTTAACTTCTTAAGTCCTAATAACAAATCTTCATATTCAGGTACATTGTGTGTACATTCAGAATTTAGTTTTTAAGAGTATTTATTTGTTGTACTTGGCTTCATATCTAAGATCCATACTCCAATCTCAGCTCCCTCTTTGCTTAATGCTCCATCAAAGTCCATGTTCCATAAGAAATATTATTGTTCATGTTCTTTACTTCCCCCCCATGATCTTGACAAAATAGTTCCTTATTTGGGAGGTATATAAGCCAAAACAATGCCCATCACTAGAAACTTTGTTGGAATTTGAGTAAGGGTAACACATAAATCTTTAATTAATACCAGAAATCTTACTCTATTCGAATCAAAGGAGTAAAGTTATTATAATTTCTCGTAATATCTAATCCCAATTTTTCGATGATTACCTTTGGCAGAAGATTGTCTGAATGCAACATTGCATTGGGAAAAATAAAATCATGTATGTTAAGACTGAAATAGAATGGAGGAACAGTGCCATCTTGTGTAATTCCATCTACTTTAGGTCCAAATAGTAACTTAGGTTTATCGTCAGTTAAATTTACATTGTTTTTTCCTTATTCGATTTTCAATTCATTTACATGTTGACTTCTATACACATCCTTTTTTACCAACTCAAGTAATGGAACATGGATTTTTACTTTTTAAAGTTCATTTTCAATATTAAAAGAAAGTTGATATTTTTCTACTTATTTAATACTTACATCATGATTTTGAGAAATTTCTTGTAACACCCCCAATTCATGTGATTGAATTTCAAAGTTAGATACTTGAATTTTAATCCTAAGGGGAGTGGACACCCAAGGATAATTATTTTGTGAATGTAATTAAATTTTTAAATGAGGAAATGAATAAAATAATGTGGTGCAGATTGACCAAAATGAGATTATGAGATCACTTGCTAAATCCATGAGGATGGATGAGGCAAATATTTCCCCACAATCTTTCAAAAATCCTTGAAAGAAATTAAGTTTTAAATTTAGATTTTTGAGGAAAAATCTGAATTCCCCCAATGATAAGGAAAGTAGTTGGGAAGAGGTAAAAAGCTGGAAAAGCCGAGGAAAAGCATAAAACAGCTTTAAAAAAATCCCTAAATTGGGAAGCCTAGGCAAACAGGAAGAAAAGCATCCTGAGATTCTGGACGCAGAATTAGAAACATGCTTTGGGGAACAATAGCTTAAATAAGCTGCTCTTGTACAGATTAGGGGTTGATCTGTTCTAGGAGGTGATCTTAGCTCGGGGGTGAGTTCTGGGAGACAGAAGGACTCTAAGGTTGGGAGGTTGGTCGACTGCATGAGTGGTATGTCTCTGAGTTAAATTGTCTTCCTGCTTATTATGGTATGAATTGGCTACATATAAAAACAAAATTTATTTCTAAGGTATTAAATTTATTAGTTCTACATTTAACAGAATTAATCATAAGGCAGTAACCTGATAATTTTGTATGGTTGTAGAGAAAAATCTTGTAAGGTAGAATCCAACAGAAAGTCTAAACCAAGGTTGGTTTAAATCTGAGGATACTTAGTTCTTCCCAGGAAAAATTTGTGAATTAGCTTTAATCTGCTTCTGTTTCCTAGCATGATTCTAATATATACCTACAGGAGAGAGAAATTGAACTTCCTATATTATACTGAAAAATAGTAGGAAATGAATTGAAACTTATACTGTGAGACTCTATAAACTGACCTCAGGGTCAACATACCTTTCAAATATAATCCAGAGAATTTAATTGTCCAAAAAAAACAAAGGTTGCATGTAAGCCACACTTACTATAGCAGAGGAAAGGAGCTAAATATTTACAAAAAGATTGAACATAGACAGTTGCCTTATGAAACCACTCTAATATTATAGCACAGAAAGTAAATACATAGAGTGCAAAATTAATTATTTAATAGTTGTGAAGTAAAGAGCAAAGAGTTGAATTATTTTCAACAGTATACACATTAACCGTTAATGTAACTACTATTTCCCTTGACCAAGAGAAAAAGGGAATGAATCCCAAACACATGACCAGCTCTACAGAAATACCTACCACCAGATATCTAGGTAGGAAAGAGCTATAAATAGATATAGGAAAAGGAGAAGAAGATTCAATTAGAAATATATAACCTTGGAAAATAAGGAGAATATTAGTCTTGGTACTTCATACATATTAACTATATGTGTATAAATGAGAATGGACTCACAATTTCATACATTCCATTTATATGCATAGATAGACAATTGTAAAATAAGTTCAGTGTAAACATGAATAGAGAGAAACTGTAACTATGATACTGATACCAGTGTAGAGATATCTAGCTACAGAAAATAATGAAAAAAATACATCAGAAGAAAAGATAAAATTAAATATGACTTCCCAGAAATTCTGAGGAATGTAACTGAGGAATCTGGTACACACTGAACAACATTAGTGCTACAGGGAACCACATAACATACCCTTACTGTTCTGACAAGCAAACTAAACAAAGAGAAATTCCATGGTATTAAATCATATACACGACTCAAACAGTCCATATAAAGTTACATTGTAGTGTTGTTATAGCGAATTCACCATAAGAAAATAAGGAATACACATATGTAGGTCCGAAAATATCACAATACATGCTGAGCCTATCAGGCTAGGGTCTGGAAAATCGAAACCCATATCTCAATAAAAAAAATTTAAAAGAGCGCCACATAGGAACGACACAGATTAACAATACGACTCTGAAATAGTCTCGTTCCTCAAATAACACTGAGTAAAATCATAAGAGAACAATGATTCAATGTCCGATGAAACAACTCAACGGGAGAGGGAGAGTATTCCCATAGGCATACCGACCTGAAACGTCAAGGAGGCCGAGGTTAATATCTATAACTTCGGAAAGTCTCATTACTGCTTGCATAAGCATACGAAGAGATCTTCGATTACCTGTGGAACAATCAAGCCAAGATGGGGATTAGTAAATAGCGCCATCGTTGGAAAATGAGTGAACGGAGAAATTACTCAAAACAAGAAAAAAAACAAAGCAAACAAGGCGTTACCTGTGAAACAAAAATCTCGAGTCCTACGAGCCTCTGAAATCGAAAATTATAAACAGATTAGGGATTAACGTGAAACTCCATAGAATAATAAAAGGAGGAATTAAATGTGTATGTATAGAAAGGATGAACAACCAACCTCATAGCGACCGAATGAATGGCAGTCGTTCGCCTGAAGTGATGCGAAGCACGTAAATTGGGACGCTACACAACATTCACAACATAAACTAGTTAGCGTTCCATGGAATTGACAGAGGAGTATAATCGAAAATAAAATAGAAAGGGAAATATAACGAAAACTTTTCACAGAGGGTATCATACAAAAGCCCAAAAAAAAATGCATTCAGCTGATGAAAGTACGCAGACTTCCTCAGAACCGATGGTTGACTAGTTATGCGCAACGACCTTGATTTTTAAATCATACGATGGAGAAAAACGAATGCATAAACCCTTACTTGGTATTGTTGCAGAGGAGAAGGCACACCAGAGCTCTTCCTCGGAAACTAAGGACAGTAAGCCTCTGAGGAGTAAGCACCTTACAGATGAAGAGCTACAAAAACAAACAATTAACGCAGAAAACTGTCTCTACCCAAAATCAAAGGCTTATATAATTCCTCGACAGACCCAGGAACCCTAATATGAAAGGATCGCCATCGTCCACTTGGCGAAATCGTAAGAGCTAAGCCACGGATTAAGAGGTTGGCAAGTGACATTAAAACTGTCGTATAATATTGATGGTGTTCAGATCCGGATTAAAGTCAAGGCGTCCTGTTCGCATACAATTGAGAGTTATGTAAACCAAGTAAGCCGAGTAAGCCACATCGATGTGGATCCTCCACATGAACGAACGAAGGGATAAAACATACAACGCCACCACATTTCTCATAACATCTGACATGGATAAGGTTTACCTCATAGCCACGAACACAGAAAATCGAGTTGAATGGGGTTACACGCTTTACGTGTAGATTGATCACGAAATCAAGTTTCATATCTACAAATTTGATTAGAAATCGTATGTACAATGATATGTTGTCATATCAATGCAGACGTGAATATTAATGCCACTTCATCTGACCACCGACGCCTAAAATATTCGGTCTCATAATAATATGTACATTGCATTTTATCAAAAAATCGATACCCAAGGTCTATACAATTACTTGATGGAAACGTCGTGGCTATGTATAGTTGAAAAGGGTCGGGAATGCTCATAGGCATAACCCATTCCAAACCATCGTATATAATGGATGAGAAGGGTTAATTATAGGTTTAATTATAAGTGATATATGTGAGATCCAAGCAAAGGTTAAGTCTAGATGATATGTGAGACCTCTATAGAGAATTAAATCATATACAATTTCTCCATACTTGGAGCTAGAATAACATAAGACAAGAAGAAGTAATAGAGGGTTTATTGGAGTTATGATGTTATGAGGAAAAGTATCATGGTTAGAGAATTAGGATTTCATAATAAACCTATGCTTAAAAGCCTGAATTTCTTGAAGGAATTTTTTTTTTTTTTTTTTTTGTGAAATTTGGAGGTGCGACAAATGGTATTAGAGCCCAAGTTATAAAACTGGGCTGGTGACATTGTGCTCACGGTTGCTGTGTACTCACTGTATAATTTTATTGCTGTGACAAAAATTTTGTTTTCTTTTCACTGACCTGTGCTATGTAGTGTACAGTGGGGCGATAGAATGGAAGAAGGTGGCGAAATTTATGTCGATCTGCGTGATGAGGAAAATGCACCAGATCCCAATGCGGCCATGATGGCTATGTTGCAGGAATTGCAACAAGAATTGGCTGAGATAAAAAGCCAGAATGACAGATTGTCATTAGCCAGTGAGGAGCAGGAAAAGCTCATCAGGGAATTAACTTCACGGAACAGCCAGGAAGGCGAAGGTTCCGGAAAGAGGAAAACTGATGAATCTGATGAGGAAGATGCTATTAGGCATCAGAATAAACAAAAAAATGAATTACAAGGGGAATTCCGGAAAATCAAACCTCCCTCCTATGATGGGGAGAAGGAGGAAGATACTGAAGCCTGGTTGCTGAATATGATTAAGTATTTCCAGGTTTATGAATATGAAAGAAATCTAAAGGCGAGATTAGCTGTCTACCAGCTACAAGGTAAGGCTACCTTGTGGTGGGAGGAGACAAAGATGGTGCATGCCATTGCTGAAAAATACGTTTGGAAGACTTCTCAGAACACCTCCAGTTTAAAGATTTTTTTTTATTTTTTTTTCGCACATATATACTGAGGGTTCACTTTTATTTACATGGTTGACTGGAAATTAAGTTCAGGAATTGGATTTTATTTCCACCTTTTTAACTTTTCCTCTACCAATCTAGTATCTCATTCTAACTTTAGGATTTCTTTCCCATTATCCCTTTCTAATAGAATTGAATACTCCCCTTGTATATATTATAACTATATATATAAAATTTCTATACCCCTTTATATTAACATTGGGTACTCCCCATGTATATAATATATGTATAACCTATATGTACATATATACCCTTCTATGATGTCATTGGGTACTCACCATGCATGTAATATATATATATACTACATATATATATACACTTTGATAATGTCATTGGATCCTCACCAAGCATATAATATACATAATATACATATACTTTGATAATACATTGGAATGTCGATTATGTATATAATACATGGTATACAAACAAATAACTTCATATATATATAAATATATATATTCGTATAGTTTATACTACATGCTAACAAAGTCTATCATCGTGGAGATTAAGGCGTCTGAAACTATTGATATATATTTCAGTGCTTCACCTATTAATTATTAAATTTCGATACCTACCTAACCCAATACCTACCTAACCCTAATCATAAAAAATTTCGGTATCGTTTTATTTTCAACCCTTTTACTGGTTAGTCGCGGCATGGCATATCATTGTTCGTTTATACCTATATGAATATCACCACATGTAATGATACCGACAGTCTGCGTATTGGCGTATATGAAATAATACATAATCCGAGCTCATTTCAACTTGCGTCGATTTATCATTATTTTTGTTTTGAACCAGTGCATATACGTTTTGTTTTTATACGTATAGTACTCACCATGCGTACTGGTTATTGATTGTAATAGGCGCATAGCACTGTGATCTGTTCGGTTTGGTTAAACGTGTGGGTTTTGTTTTGATGTTTCGATGGTTTTGCACGCAGGGACGTCGTCTCGCTCATGAGAGCGAGGTACCAGCTGCCGGAGTTTATCGACCCATGCCCAGCAAGTATTCTACGTGTAACGTTTCTATTTGTTATCCCTGTCTGGCCCAGGTACTGTGTGCGCCAATTTCTGCCTCGGAAAATTATTAATTCTAGGGTTAGCCTTCTACCTATGTGCATACGATGCGTAGCACCCCCAGCTGGATGAAACGGAGAAGAGGTCCTTTCGACTGAGCAGAATACAGAATGAGGCTGCCATTCCACATCCCAGTACCTCCTCTGCGAGCTCATTAATATCGCATGGTACCGGTATATCGATGTGGCTGAGTTTTTCAAATCGACTTTGGGATTTTCTGAATTTCAGGGGCGGTGTGATTAGGGTTACGATTATCTCCCTCTCGTCCTAGCCCGAAATCAGAGTTGCACTGCCACATGCAGTGAGTTCTTTTTAATTGGGGTTTTTGTGCCGGTTGTTCATCCTATTCTTTCGATTTATTTCCGTTGCACACGATTTTTTCCATTCACCACCCCCTTCGCCTATTATTGCTGGTATAGCTGACTCAGTCTATGGTGTTTTTTTTTTTTTTTTCTGTTATGTTTGTCTCCGTTCGTGACTCCCTCACATATGTCACAGTTATTTTCTATGTGGATCCTGTACAGGGATAATTAAGCCAACGTGAAGGTGTCGAACTCCTTTACTGTGGAGAATTCCAGTGTCATGCACGATGTAATATTTCACGTTTCTCCGAATCCCATTTTTCTATTTCCTTATGTTCTGAAACTTTTTTTTTCTTTCAGGTAATACAATACCTAATTCATCTCCTGATTGTTCACGCAGATGGCGCGGAGCATCGACATCCCTGGCTGTATAATGTATGATGGAGACTTAGCCTATTTTCTAGCACTTGTTTGTCTTCATTTCATTATGTCGTTATGAGAGACTGAAGGCGATGGGTTCTTTTCTGGCTACGCCCTCCTTAATTCATTCATATCCTTGTTTTTGCTTATTATAATTGTGATAGGCCTATCTGTTGTAAAAACGAGTTGTCTTTGTTCGTGAGAGGTTTCTTTTGGGCTCGCAGATCTGTTACGGCTATGTTCAACACGCATCGTATTGGCAGGAGCCATTAGGAGGCTTTCATCATGGCCATACGCCGAGGCCCTTTATTTTTTTTTCTCTGCGTTCTGGTTTGGGATCTTAGGTTACCCTGCGTCAAATAGGATAGCAGATCTGTGGCCATCAGTAACTAACCGACGTTCCCTTTTTCTTAATAGCGTATTGATTTCCCCCTTTTTTTTTTCTAAAGTCGATTAGACGTAATGATAGAAAGAAAACTCTATTCACCGGTTAATCCCTAATTTCTTCAATACTATTACAGAGGTTTATGCATCGAATTTATTTGCTTATTTTTGGAGATCTAATATCCTTTGAATCCATCTCTAAATTTCAGAACCTACTTAATAGATATGTCTATATGCTTTTGTCTGAAAATCTCAGTCATGACTATTGCTAGAGAAGTATTAACCGATAGGATTCAAACTATTTCGATTTGCTTCGTTTTGACTTATATGGCAATAATGAATAATAAACTTTGCCAGGGAAAGTACCGAGCTCTCACATAGGTAACTCCATCCCTTAACGAGATTACACATCTGTTTTTTTTTTCGTTTAATAATTGTAAAACTTTTCACGAGAATCGACAGGGTTACACTGCCTTTAATATTTGAATATAATACCTTCCTGTATATAAAAATTATCCAAAATCGCTCTATGGAAATCAAAATACAAAGTAAAGTTAGGTTCTCGGCACTTATCTTCCACGAGTTGTCTCATAGAATTTATTTGCATGACCCATTACGTCTAATGTACAAAAGAAACGGTAACACCGAGGATTGTTAATGATTATTTGACCGGAGGAAATTCTTCAAGCAGACTTAATGCATAATAGATTTTATAACATCAGAAAATGAGTGTAGTTACGCCCTAAATCAAACAGAATATATATATGATTGGAATATATCTTTCGTCCAAACACTCCTTTACAATTGATATTATGATATCTTATTTATTTCAGCTCTCGGTGAATTTTATGGTTGCATATACATGTCTACTATTGTTATTTTGATAGTGGATTTAAATGCTGGTTGAGCCTATTCCATTGATATCTATTTAAGGTTTTTAGAAGAAGATTAAAGTTAGAAAATATGAACTAGAAGTGCTATAAAATTTCTATAGATTGGAATTAATTCTTGGTTTTGAGAGTCCTCGAAATTTATTATAATTTCTTTTCTTCTCTTTTACTATACCATGTAGATTTCAGTTTTGTTACTAATTTTTTTTGTTTATGTTACCTGAGTTCCAATATTGTTCCAGCATACTCATGAGCATATAGTTACACATATAGATCAGAAGTAGATTAGTATTTAAATATCTGTGGAGAAATATGTACCCTCAGATTTCAACCGACCTCGGTTTAAAGTTTCTGTGGGTTTCTACTCTACGGATTGTTGGTCTACATCTATACATAATTAGGAAGGTGAATGCCTTAAGATTGATTTTGTTAAATGTAGTACTATACTCAGTTATACAACTCAATTAATTATATGTAGCCAATTCATATCATAAGAAATCAAAACAACAAGAATTTAAGGAACATACCACTATTACAACTGACCAACCTCCCAAACTTAGAGTCATTTTTGTCTCCCAGAACTCACCCCCGAGCTGAGATCACATCCATCATAGAACAACCCCTGATCTGCTTAGGAGCAGCTTATTTAAGCTCATGTTTCCCCGAAGCATGTTTCTAATTCTGCGTCCAGAATAGCAGGATGCTTTTCTTCTTGTTTAGCCTAGGCTTCCCATTTTTGGGACTCTTTAAAGCTATTTTATGCTTTTCCTCATCTTTTCCAGCTTTTATCACCTCTTCCCAACTATTTTCCTCATCATTGGGAAAATTTAGATTCCTCCTCAAAATCTAAATTAATTTCTTTCAAGGATTTTTTTGAAATATTGTGGGGATTTGTTGCCTTATCCATCCTCATGGATTTGGCAAGTGATCTCTAAATCTCATTTTGGTCAATATGCACAATCATTTTATTTATTTCCTCAACTTAAATATTAAATTACATTCACACAATACTTATCCTTTGGAGTCCACTCCCCTTAGGATTAAAGTTCAAATGTCTAACTTTTAAATTCAAACACAGAAATTGGTGGTGTTACATATTCCCCCTCTGAAAAGAAACACCATCCTCGGTGTTGTTATTTTACTACTAGAGTTCATTTTTCAAAAAAAAAAGGATATCTTTCTATCATTTCAGCCTCTCTTTCCCAGGTAGCTTCTTCAGCAGTAAAATGCTTCCACTGCACTTTTACTCTGGCCACTGTTCTGTTTCTCAATTCAATTTTTTCCCGCTCCAATATTTGAAGCAGCTATGGCAGAAACTCCCCTTCTGGTTCCACTTGTACAACATTCCAATCAACTATATGAGAAGCATCATGTACATATCTTTTTAATAATGAAACATGAAACACATCATGAACTCTAACATGGGGTGGCAAGGCCAGTTTGTAAGCCACTGGTCCCACCCTTTCTAAGACTTCAAAAGGGCCACAATATCTAGGAGCAAGTTTTGCACAACTTCCAGCATAAAGTGTGCTCTTTTTGGGTTTGATGCGCAAATACATATGATCCCCCACTTTCAATTCTCGGTGCACTCTTCTCTTATCAGCATAGCTTTTCTGGCGATCTTGTGCTGTCTTGATGTTTCTTTGTATCTGTTTAACAATTCTCTCCATCTCTTGTAAGGCATCAGGTCCCAACATTAGTTTATCCTTGGGTTGGCTCCAGCTCAAAGGAGTACGACACTTCCTTCCATACAGTGCTTCAAATGGACTCATCTTGATAGAAGATTGGTAGCTTTTATTATAGGAAAATTCAGCTAAATGCAAATACTCTTCCCACTTTGATGGTCTATCCCTCACATACATTCTCAGCATATCCTCCAATATTTGATTAATCCTCTCTGTTTTCCCATCGGTTTGAGGGTGATAGGAAGTACTAAAATTCAACTTAGTACCCATCCCTCCAAACAATCCTTTCCAAAAGGCTGCAGTAAACTTAGCATCCCAGTCTGAAACAATTACCTTTGGCACCCCATGAAGCCTTACTACCTCCTTCAACAACACATTCGCTACTTGAGTTGTCCCAAAGGTAGACTTTACTGGTATAAAGTGGGCAGCTACTTGAGCTGTCTACTACTACCATTACAGAATCATGTTGATATTTGGTTTTGGGTAACCCTGTTATAAATTCCATGGAAACTGTGTCCCATTTCCATTCTGCAATTGGCAAAGGGTTTAAAAGACCTGCTGGATGTTGATGCTCAACTTTGACTAGCTAACATTCCATGCACCTACTTAAATATTCTGCCACATCTCTCTTCATTCCTGGCTAGAAAAACTTCTTTTTCAAGGCTGTTAACATTTTCTGATATCCTGGATGTCCTGCATATGGCTGTTTGTGATATTCATCCAAAATTTCTCTTTTTAAGGACTCTACATTTGGAATATACAACCTGTTTTTGTAATAGAGTAGCCCTTTTTGGTTTTGAGTGAAATCAGTTTTATCCCTTTTCTGTAGTTTCACCAAGAGTGTTTCATAGTTTGGATCTTGGCTTGCTGCTTTTCTCACCAACTCTTCTACCTCAATCTGGGCACTACTCCCAATGCTGTTTAGATTTTGACAAGCATTTCTGCTTAATGCATCAGCAACTTTATTTTCTTTTCCCTTGATATGTTTTATGTCCATATCAAATTCACTTAAAAAGGACAGCCATCTGGCTTGTCTTGCATTCAGGTCAGTTTGGGAAAAGAAATATTTGAGGCTAATATGATCAGTCATCAATGTGAACTTTTTCCCAAGAAGATAGTGCCGCCACATTTTTAAAGCATGGATAACAGCTGCAAATTCTAAATCATATGCACTATAATTCTGTTCATGTATTTTCAATTTCCTAGATTCATAGGCAATAACTGAATTTTCCTGCAATAAGACTCCTCCCAACGCTTCTCTGCAAGCATCTGTACATACAATAAACTCTTTATCAGGATCAACAATTTTTAATATAGGGGCTGAAATAAGTTTTTGTTTTAATTGTTCGAAACTGATTTGACATTTCTCAGTCCACACGAACTTGACACCCTTTCTTTGCAATGAAGTGATGGGATGTGCTATGGCAGAAAATCTCTCCACAAATCTACGATAGTAGCCTGCCATCCCCATGAATGACCTTACTGCTGAAACATCAGTTGGGACTGGCCATTCCTTAATTGCTTTTATCTTTTCAAGGTCAACTGCAAGCCCTTTTTCAGAAATAATATGACCCAAATATTGAATCTTATCCTTGTAAAATTCACATTTACTGAACTTGGCATATAGCTGATTTTCTTTCAGAGTTTGTAACACTATCCGCAAATGTTCTTTATGTTCCTCTTTGTTTTTGGAGTAGACCAAAATATCATCTATGAATACCAGAACAAATTTATCCAAATACTTATTTAACACACTGTTCATCAGGCACATAAAGGTGGCAGGGGCATTTGTCAATCCAAAAGGTAGGACTACAAATTCGTAGTGTCCATACCGGGTTCGAAAAGTTGTTTTGCTAATGTCTTCTTCCTTGATTCTGAGCTGGTGATACCTAGTCCTTAAGTCAATCTTTGAAAAGACTGAGGCCCCTCTCACCTGATCAAAAAGATCATCAATTCTAGGGAGCGGATATCTATTCTTAATGGTCAACTTGTTCAGTTGGCGATAATCAATGCACATCCTAAAAGTTCCATCTTTATTTTTCACAAATAAGACCGGTGCTCCCCACGGAGACACACTTGGTCTAATGTAACCTTTATCCAGTAATTCTTGCAGCTGCATCTTCAGCTCCATAAGTTCAGGCGGACTCATTCGATAGGGGGCTCGGGAAACAGGTGTAGCTCCCGGCACCAGATCTATGGAAAAGTCAATTTCTCTTTTGGGGGGAAGATGAGGAATCTCATCTGGGAAAACTTCTTTAAATTCCCTTACCACCGGTAAGTCACTCAGCAGATTTTCTTCAGTTCTCTGTTCTACTTCTTCCACATGTACTGCATAAACTTGGTATCCTTTTCTAGCTATTCTTTTTAATTGTAAGGCTGATATTTGTCTTACTGAAATGGATTTTGGTTTTCCTTTTAGTGTAAAAGGTTTCCCTTCTTCATCCACACAATGCAGGGTTTTATCCCAGCAGTTCATCAGGGCTTTCTTCTTTTCCAGCCAATCCATTCCTATCAGCAAGTCATAGGATCCTAACGGCAATATGTTCATATTTACTTCGGTTGGAAAACCATTTAATTGTATTGTTGTTTTGGGCAATTTATGTGTTACTTTTCTCTTAGTCCCAGTGGCCAGCTGTACCAACCATGACTGCTGAAATTTTTCAGGTTTAATTTTACATTTTTCTACAATTCCAGGACTAATGTAACTCAAAGAAGCACTTGGATCAATCAAAACAGTAATAGGTAGGTCAGAAATCTTACCCTCCATTTCCACCATGGTTGCTTGATGTTCTGCTTGCCGATTTTCCAATGCTGCACTGATAGTTGGTATATTTCTGGCTATGTCATTTACTGTTGTCGCCTCTCGCTCTCTGCTGATCATATGAATATTTCGATGGGGGCAGTCCCTCAAAAGATAGGGTTCTCCACAGCCCCAACATTTCAAGGGTTCTTTCATTTTGACTGTCCCTTCCTTTTTATTGTTCCCTTCTACTTGTTTTGAAGCCACTTGGGATTGAGCAGTTTGGCTTTCTTTTGGTTTATTAAATTTTTTCCGCTGATGATCTCTGCCAAAATTCCTTAGATATGCTGGTTTTTGTCTTTTCCCCTTGAACTCACCCTTGTTCAACCAGCTTTTCCTTTGTTCAGCCTTTCCTTTAAACTGCTGATAGCATAATCTTGCTTTTCTAACCGCTTCGTCCATTGTCTTCGGGTTGTCAAACTCAATTTTCTCTTTGTACACAGTAGGAAAACAATTCAAAAACCTTTGGACCTTTTCCTTTTCTTCCCTAATGTAAGGGAAATATCTCAATAAATTGGTAAACTTAGTGACAAACTCATCGATAGTGAGATGTCCTAATCTAAGTTCGTGGAATTATTTTGCTTTATCATCATAATAACGCTCGTTCAAATAATGATTTTTGAACTTAACCTGAAAATCTTCCCAAGTCACTATCTTTTCATCAATGGCATGCACCATTTTTGTCTCCTCCCACCACAAAGTAGCTTTTCCTTGTAGCTGGTACATAGCTAATCCGGCCTTCAGATTACTCTCATATTCATAAACTTGGAAATACTTAATCATGTTCAGCAACCAAGCTTCAGCATCTTCTTCCTTCTCCCCATCATAGCAGGGAGGTTTGATCTTTCAGAATTCACCCTGCAATTCTCTTTTCTGTTTATATTGATGTCCAGCAGCCTCATCCTCATCAGACTCATCCATCTTCCTCTTTCCAGAACCTTTGCCTTCTTAGCTGTTCTTGGAAGTTAGTTCTCTGATGAGCTTTTCCTGCTCCTTAATCGCTGATGACAATATGTCATTATGGCTTCCTAGTTCAGCCAATTCTCGTTGCAACCTGTGCAACATAGCCATTACCGGGGCATTGGGATTTGTTGTAGTAAACTCATCACGCAGATCCACATAAATTTCTCCACCTTCAGCCATTTTAGCACCACTTTACACACTCATACTATTGGTCAGTGAAATTGAAAGAAGAAAAACAATGTCTACAATATTCATTTATAAGAATAACATTCAAAATTCAGTGAGCGCGGTAACAACAGCCCAGTTTTGTCACTTGAGCTCTGATACCATTTGTAACACCTCCAGTTTAAAGATTTTTATTTTTTTTTCACACATATATACTGAGGGTTCACTTTTATTTATATGGTTGATTGGATATTAAGTTCAGGAATTTGATTTTATTTCCACCTTTTTAAATTTTCCTCTTTCAACCTAGTATCTCATTCTAACTTTAGGATTTCTTTCCCATTATCCCTTTCTAATAGCATTGAATACTCCCCATGTATATATTATAACTATATATATAAAATTTCTATACCCCTTTATATTAACATTGGATACTCCCCATGTATATAATATATATATAACATATATATATATATATATATATATATATATATATATATATTTATACCCTTCGATAATGTCATTGGGTACTCACCATGCATGTAATATATATATATATAATATATATATATACCCTTTGATAATGCCATTGGATCCTCACCATGCATATAACACATATAATATACATATACTTTGATAATACATTGGAATACCTATTATATATATAATATATGGTATACATACAAATAACTTCATATATATATAAATATATATCCGTATAAGTTTATGCTACATGCTAACGAAGTTTATAATCATGGAGATTAGGGCGTCCGAAACTAATGATATGTATCAGTACTTCACCTATTAACTATTAAATTTCGATACCTACCTAACCCTAATCATAAAAGCTTTTCGGTATCATTTTATTTTCAACCCTTTTACTGATTAGTCTCGGCATGGCATTTCAATGTCCATTTATATCTATACGAATATCACCACATGTAATGATATCGACATCCTGTGTATTGGTGTATATAAACTAATACCTAATCCAAGCTCATTTCACCTTGTGTCGATTTATAATTATTTTCGTTTTGAAACAGTGCATATAAGATTTGTTTTTATACGTATAGTACTCACCATGCGTTATTTCAAATTTTGAATAGCTGTTTAAATAGCCGCATAGACCTGTGATCTGTCCGTTTTGTTTAACGTGTGGGTTTTGTTTTAACGTCTCGAGGGTTTTGCATGCAGTGTCGGCGTCTTTATCATGAGAACGAAGTACGAGATACCGGCATTTATCGACCCAGGACCAGCAAGTATCCTACATGTATCACCTCCATTGGTTATTCCGGTTTGGCCCAGGTACTGTGTGCGCCGATTTCTGCCTCGGGAAAATATGAATTATCTGGCTAGGTTTCTACCTATGTGCACTCCTAGCTGGATGAAACAGAGAAGAGGTCCTTTCGATTGAGCCAAATGCAAAACGAGGCCACCATGCTACATCCTCGTACTTCCTCTGTGAATTCATTAATATCGCATGGTATCGGTGTATCGATGTGGCTGGGTTTTTCAAATCGACTTCGGGATTTTCTGAATTCCTAGGGCGGTGTGATTAGGGCTACGATTATCTCCCTCTCATCCTAGCCTGAAATCAGAGTTGCACTGCCACATGCAGTGATTTCCTTTTAATTGGGGTTTTTGTGCCGATTGTTCACCCTACCCTTTCGATTTATTTCAGATGTAGTGAGTCGTTGCCATTCCCCGCTCCCCTCGCCTATTATTACTGGTATAGCCGAATCAGTTCACGGTATATTTTTATTTTTGTTGTTGTGATTGTCTCCATTCGTGACTCCCTCACATATGTCGCAGTTCTTTTCTATGTGGATCATGTGCAGGGATAACTAAGGCAGCGTGAAGGTGTCAAACTCCTACACCGTGGAGAGTTCCAACGTAAGCTTTCACGTTTCTCCGAATCCCATTTTTATAGTTCCTTATGTTCTGAAACCCCCTTTTTTTTGGTTAGGTAATACAGTATCTAAATCATCTACTGGTTGTTCACGCAGATGGCGCAGAGCGTCGACATCCTAGGTTGTATACTGTATGGCGGAGACTTAGCCTATTCTCTAGCACTTATTAATCCTCATTCCATTATGTCGGTATGAGAGAGTGCAGGCGTTGGGTTCTTTCTGGCCGCGCTCTCCTTAGTTCATTCATATCCTTGTTTTTTCTAATTATAATTTTGATAGTCCGATCTGGTGTAAAAACGAGTTGACTTGCTCGTGAGAGTTTTCTTTCGCAGATCTATTACTGTTGCGTTCAGCACGCATCGCATTGGTAGAAGCCATTAGTAGGCTTTCCTCATGGCTATACGCCGAGGCCTTTGTTAAAAAAAAAATTTCTTTGTGTTCTGGTGCGGGATCTTAGGTTCCCTGCGTCCAAATAGGATAGCAGCTCTATGGCCATCATCATCTAACCGACGTTCCATTTTCCTTAATATCGTACTGATTTCCCATTTTTTTTTTTTTTCTAAAGTCGATGAGACGTAAGGATAGAAAGAAAACCCTATTCACCGATTAATCCCTAATTTCTTCAATACAATTACAGAGGTTTATGCATCTAATTTATTTTCTTGTTTTCAAAAATCTAATATCGTTTGAAATCAATCGCTAACTTTCAGGACCTATGTTATGGATATGTCTATATGCTTTTGTCTGAATATCTGAGTCGTGACTATTGCTAGAGGTGTATTGGCCAGTCAGATTCAAACTATTTCGATTGGCTTCGTTTCGACTTAGATGGCAATAATGAATAATGAAATTTGCCAGGGAAAGTACCGAGCTCTCACTCGGTAACTCCATCCCTTAATGAGATTACACATCTGTGTTTTTTTGCTTTAATAATGGTAAAAATTTCCATGAGAATCAGCAAGGTTACACTGTCGTTAATATTTCAATATAATACCTTCCTGTATATAAAAATTATCCAAAATCGCTCTATGGAAATCGATATACAGCGTAAAGTTAAGTACTCAGCACTTATTTTCCACGAGTGGTTTCATAGATTTTGGTTGCATGACCCATTACGTCTGATGTACAAAAGAAAACGATAATACCGCGGGTTATAAATGTTTGTTTGACTGGAGGAATTTCTTGGAAGTAGACTTTATACATAATAGATTCGATAACATTAGTAAATGAGTATAGTTAGGCCATAAATTAACCTGAATACCTACATGGTTTGAATATAAATCTTCCGTCCAAACCCTCCTTTACAATTGATATTATAATATCCTATTTGTTTCAGCTCTCGGTGCATTTTATGATTACATATACATGTCTTCTATGGTTAAATTGATAGTGGATTTAATTACTGATCGAATCTATTTCTATGATATCTATTTAAGGTTTGTAGAAGCAGATTAAAGTTAGAAAATATGAACTAGAAGTGCTATAAAACTTCTAAAGAGTAGAATTAATTCTTGGTGTTGGAAGTCCTTGAAATATATTCTAATTTCTTTTCTTTTATCTTTTATTATACCATGTAGATTTTAGTTCTGCTACTAAGTTTTTCTAGCATACTCATGAGCATATAATTACACCTATATATCAGAAGTGAGTTAGTATTTAAATATCTGTGGAGAACTAAGTACCCTTAGATTTCAACCGACCTCGGTTTAATGTTTCTGTGGGTTTCTACTCTATAGATTGTAGGTTTACAACCATACAGAATTAGGAAGGTGAATGCCTTAAGATTGATTCTGTTAAATGTAGTACCATACACAGTCATACAATTCAAATTAATTATATGTAGCCAATTCATATCATAAGAAATCAAAACAACAAGAATTTCAGGAACATGCCACTATTTCAAATGACCAACCTCCCAACCTTAGAGTCCCTTTTGTCTCCCAGAACTCACCCTCGAGCTGAGATCACCTCCATCACAGAACAACCTCTGATCTTCTTAGGAGTAGCTTATTTAAGCTCATGTTTCCCCAAAGCATGTTTCTAATTCTGCGTCCAGAATAGCAGGATTTAGCCTAGGATTCCCATTTTGGGACTCTTTAAAGTTGTTTTATGCTTTTCCTCATCTTTTCCAGCTTTTATTACCTCTTCCCAACTACTTTCCTCATCATTGGGGAGATTTAGATTCCTCCTCAAAATCTAAATTAATTTCTTTCAAGGATTTTTTTGAAATATTGTGGGGATTTGTTGCCTTATTCATCCTCATGGATTTGGCAAGTGATCTCTAATTCTCATTTTGGTCAATATGCACAATCATTTATTTATTTCCTCAACTTAAATATTAATTTACATTCACACAATACTTATCCTTTGGGGTCCACTCCCCTTAGGATTAAAGTTCAAATGTCTAACCTTTTAAATTCAACACATAAATTGGGGGTGTTACAATTTTGTGCTAAATTCAAGAATCACTACTTGAATGAGCGTTACTATGATGACAAAGCAAAGGAATTTCATGAGCTTAGACTAGGACATCTCACTATCGATGAGTTTGTTACTAAATTTACCAATCTATTGAGATATGTACCCTATATAAGGGAAGAAAAGGCAAAAGTACAAAGGTTTCTGAATTGTCTGCCTACTGTTTACAAAGAGAAAATTGAGTTTGACAACCCAAAAATAATGGAAGAAGCTGTTAGAAAAGCCAGATTATGTTACCAACAGTTCAAAGGAAAAACTGAACAAGGGAAAAGCTGGGTAAATAAGAATGAGTTCAAAGGGAGGAAACAGAAACCAGCCTATTTGAAAAATTTTGGCAGAGATCACCGCAGAAAAATTTTAATAAACCCAAAGAAATTCAAATTTCTCAGTCCCAGGTAGCTTCAGAAAAAATAGATGGAGACAGTAAAAAGGAAGGGACAGTCAAAATGAGAGAACCCCTGAAATGTTGGGGCTGTGGAGAACCCCATATTTTGAGGGACTGTCCTCATCGAAACATTCATATGATCATGAGAGATCGAGAAGCGACAACAGTAAATGATATAGCCAGAAATATACCAACTATCAATGCAGCCTTGGAAAATCGGCAAGCAGAACATCAAGCAACCATGGTGGAAATGGAGGGTAAGATTTCTGACCTATCTGTTACTGTTCTGATTGATCCGGGTGCTTCTTTGAGTTACATTAGTCCAAAGATTGTAGAAAAATGTAACTTAAAAACTGAAAAATTTCAACAGTCATGGTTGGTACAGCTAGCCACTGGAACAAAAAGAAAGGTAACACATAAACTGCCCAGAACAGAAATCCAATTAAATGAGTTTCGAACAGAAGTGAATTTGAACATTTTACCCTTAGGGTCATATGATCTATTGATAGGAATGGACTGGCTGGAAAAGAAGAAAGCCTTGATGAACTGTTGGGATAAGACTTTGCATTGTGTAGATGAGGAAGGGAAACCTTTTATTCTCAAAGGGAAACAAAAACCTATTTTTGTAAGACAAATTTCAACATTGCAATTAAAAAGAACAACTAGAAAAGGACACCAAGTTTATGCAGTGCATGTGGAAGAAATAGAACAGAAAATTGAAGAAGAATTACTGGATGCTGTACCAATAATAAGAGAATTCAAGGAAGTTTTTCCAAAGGAAATCCCTCATCTTCCCCCCAAAAGAGAGATTGATTTCTCAATCGATCTGGTGCCGGGAGCAACACCTGTCTCCCGAGCGCCTTATCGAATGAGTCCTCCTGAACTTATGGAACTGAAAATGCAATTACAAGAACTGCTAGATAAAGGGTATATCAGACCGAGTGTGTCTCCTTGGGGAGCACCAGTGCTGTTCGTGAAAAAGAAAGATGGAACTTTCAGGATGTGCATTGATTATCGGCAACTGAATAAGTTGACCATTAAAAATAGATATCCTTTGCCTAGAATTGATGATATTTTTGATCAAGTGAGAGGAGCTTCAGTATTTTCGAAAATTGAATTAAGAACTGGTTATCACCAGCTTAGAATTAAAGAAGAAGACATCAACAAAACAACCTTTTGAACCAGGTATGGTCACTACGAATTTGTAGTCCTACCTTTTGGTTTGACAAATGCCCCTGCCACATTCATGTGCCTAATGAACAGTGTGTTAAACAAGTACTTGGATAAATTTGTCCTTGTGTTCATAGATGATATCTTAGTTTACTCAAAAAGTGAGGAGGAACATAAAGAACACTTGAGGATAGTATTGCAAACTCTAAAGGAAAATCAACTATATGCCAAGTTTAGCAAATGTGAGTTTTATAAAGATAAGATCCAATACTTGGGTCATATTATTTCTGAACAAGGCCTTGCTGTTGACCCTGAAAAGATAAAGGCTATAAAAGAATGGCATGTACCAGCTGATGTTTCAGCAGTGAGATCATTCATGGGGATTGCAGGCTATTATCGCAGATTTGTAGAGAGGTTTTCTGCCATAGCACATCCCATCACATCCTTACAAAGGAAAGGTGTCAAGTTTGAATGGACCGAAAAATGTCAAAACAGTTTTGACCAATTAAAACTGAAACTTACTACAGCCCCTATACTGAAGATTGCAGATCCTGATAAGGAATTTGTGGTATGTACGGATGCATGTAGAGAAGGATTGGGAGGAGTTCTTTTGTAGGAAAATTCAGTGATTGCCTATGAATCCAGGAAACTGAAGATACATGAACAGAATTATAGTGCCTATGATTTAGAATTAGCAGCTGTTATTCATGCTTTGAAAATGTGGCGGCACTATCTTCTTGGAAAAAAATTTACATTGATGACTGATCATATTAGTCTCAAATATTTCTTTTCCCAAACTAATTTGAATGCCAGACAAGCCAGATGGCTGTCCTTTTTAAGTGAATTTGATATGGACATAAAACATATTAGAGGGAAAGAAAATAAAGTTGCTGATGCATTGAGCAGAAATGCTTGTCAGAATATCAATAATATTGGAAGTAGTGCTCATATTGATGTAGAAGATTTGGTGAATAAGGCAGCAAACCAAGACCCAATTTATGAAACACTTCTGGTGCAATTACAGAAAAAGGAGAAAATTGATTTCACTCAAAACCAAAAAGGGTTGATCTGTTATAAAAACAGATTGTATATTCCCAATGTAGAGTCCTTAAAAAGGGAAATTTTGGATGAGTACCACAAACAACCATATGTAGGACATCCAGGATATCAGAAAATGTTAACAGCCTTGAAAAAGAAGTTGTTCTGGCCAGGAATGAAGAGAGATGTAGCATAATATTTAAGTAGATGCATGGAATGTCAACTAGTCAAAGTTGAACATCAGCATCCTGCTGGCATTTTAAACCCTTTACCGATTGCAGAATGGAAATGGGACATAGTTTCCATGGATTTCATAACAGGGTTACCTAAAACCAAACACCAGCATGATTTTGTAATGGTAGTAGTAGACACTCTAACCAAAGCTGCTCACTTTATACCAGTGAAATCTACCTTTGGGATAGCTCAAGTAGTGAATGTGTTCCTGAAGGAGGTAGTAAGGCTCCATGGGGTTCCGAAGGTGATTGTTTCTGATAGGGATGCTAAGTTTACAACAGCCTTTTGGAAAGGGCTATTTGGAGGTATGGGCACTAAATTGAATTTTAGCACTGCTTACCACCCTCAGACCGATGGTCAAACGGAAAGAACTAATCAAATTTTGGAGGACATGCTGAGAATGTATGTGATGGATAGACCCTCAAAGTGGGAAGATTACTTGCATTTAGCTGAATTTTCCTATAATAACAGCTACCAATCCTCCATCAAAATGAGTCTGTTTGAGGCATTGTATGGAAGGAAGTGTCGTACTCCTTTGAGCTGGAGTCAGCCAGAAGATAAACTAATGTTGGGACCAGATGCTTTACAAGAGATGGAAAGAATTGTCAAACAGATACAAAGAAACATCAAGACAACACAAGATCGCCAGAAGAACTATGCTGATAAGAAAAGAGTGCACCGAGAATTTAAAGTGGGGGAGCATGTGTATTTGCGTATTAAACCCAAAAAGAGCACCCTTTATGCGGGAAGTTGTGCAAAACTGGCCCCTAGATACTGTGGTCCTTTTGAAGTATTAGAAAGGGTGGGACCAGTGGCTTACAAGCTGGCCTTACCACCCCATGTTAGAGTTCATGATGTATTTCATGTTTCATTGTTAAAAAGATATGTGCATGATGCTTCTCACATAGTTGATTGGAATGTTGTACAGGTGGAACCAGAAGGGGAGTTTCTGCCAGAACCACTTCAAATATTGGAGCGGGAAGAAATTGAAATGAAAAGAAGAACGGTAGCAAGAGTAAAGGTGCAGTGGAAGCACTTTACTGCTGAAGAAGCTACCTGGGAACGAGAAACTGAAATGATGGAAAAATATCCATTTTTATTTGCAAAATGAACTCTAGTAGTTGAATAACAACACCAAGGACGGTGTTTATTTTCAGAGGGGGAATATGTAACACCCCCAATTCATGTGATTGAATTTCAAAGTTAGATATTTGAACTTTAATCCTAAGGGGAGTGGACCCCAAAGGATAATTATTTTGTGAATGTAATTAAATATTTAATTGAGGAAATGAATAAAGTAATGTGGTGCAGATTGACCAAAATGAGATTATGAGATCACTTGCTAAATCCATGAGGATGGATGAGGAAAATATTTCCCCACAATCTTTCAAAAATCCTTGAAAGAAATTAAGTTTTAAATTTAGATTTTTGAGGAAAAATCTGAATTCCCCCAATGATGAGGAAAGTAGTTGGGAAGAGGTAAAAAGCTGGAAAAGCTGAGGAAAAGCATAAAACAGCTTTAAAAAAATCCCTAAATTGGGAAGCCTAGGCAAACAGGAAGAAAAGCATCCTGAGATTCTGGACGCAGAATTAGAAACATGGTTTGGGGAACAATAGCTTAAATAAGCTGCTCTTGTACATATTGGAGGTTGATCTGTTCTAGGAGGTGATCTTAGCTCGGGGGTGAGTTTTGGGAGACAGAAGGACTCTAAGGTTGGGAGGTTGGTTGACTGCATGAGTGGTATGTCTTTGATTTAAATTGTCTTTCTACTCATTATGGTATGAATTAGCTACATATAAAAACAAAATTTATTTCTAAGGTATTAAATTTATTAGTTCTACATTTAACAGAATTAATCATAAGGTAGTAACCTGATAATTCTGTATGGTTGTAGAGAAAAATCCTGTAAAGTAGAATCCAACAGAAAGTCTAAACCAAGGTTGGTTTAAATCTGAGGATACTTAGTTCTTCCCAGGAAAATTTTGTGAATTAGCTTTAATCTGCTTCTGTTTCCTAGCATGATTCTAATATATACCTACAGGAGAGAGAAATTGAACTTCCTATATTATACTGGAAAATAGTAGGAAATGAATTGAAACTTACACTGTGCATGAAAGAATAGAAGGAGAGACTCTATAAACTGACCTTAGGGTCAGCATACCATTCAAATATAATCCAGAAAATTTAATGGTAAAAAAAACAAGGTTGTATGTAAGCCACACTTACTATAGCAGAGGAAAGGAGTTAAATATTTACAAAAAGATTGAACATAGAAAGTTGCCTTATGAAACCACTCTAATATTATAGCACATGAAGTAAATACATAGAGTGCAGAATTAATTATTTAGTAGTTGTGAAGTAAAGAGTAGAGAGTTGAATTATTTTCAACAGTATACACCTTAACAGTTAATGTAACTACTATTTCCCTTGACCAAGAGAAAAAGGGAATAAATCCCAAACACATGACCAGCTCTACAGAAATCCCTACCACCAGATATCTAGGTAGGCAAGAGCTGTAAATAGATATAGGAAAATGAGAAGAAGATTCAATTAGAAATATATATAACCTTGGAAAATAAGGAGAATATTAGTCTTGGTACTTCATACATATTAACTATATGTGTATAAATGAGAATGGACTCACAATTCCATGCATGCCATTTATATGCATAGACAGACAATTGTAAAATAAGTTCAGTGTAAACATGAATAGAGGGAAACTGTAACTATGATACTGGTACCAGTGTAGAGATATCTAGCTACAGAAAATAATAAACAAAATACATCAGAAAAAGAGATAAAATTAAATATGACTTCCCAGAAATTTTGATGAATGCAACTGAGGAATCTGGTACAGAGAACCACATAACATACACTTACCGTTCTGACAAGAAAACTAAACAAAGAGAAATTCCATGGTATTAAATCGTATACACGACTCAGATAGTCCATATAAAGTTACACTGTAGTGTTGTTATAACGAATTCACTATAAAGAAAATAAGGAATATACATATGTCTGTCCAAAAATGTCACAATACATGCTGAGCCTATCAGGCTAGGGTCTGAGAATCGAAACCCTTATCTCAATAAAAACAAATTTAAAAGAGCGCCACATAGGAACGACACAGATTAACAATATGACTCTGACAGAGTCTCATTCCTCAAAGAACACTGAGTAAAATCATAAGAGAGAAATGATTCAATGTCCGATGAAACAACTCAACGGGAGAGGGAGAGTATTCCCATAGGCATACCGACCTGAAACATCAAGGAGGCCGAGGTTAATATCTATAACTTTGGAAAGCTTCATTACTGCTTTCATAAGCATACGAAGAGATCTTTGATTACCTGTGGAAAATAAAGCCAAGATGGGAATTAGTAACCAGAGCCCTCGTTGGAAAACAAGCGAATGGAGAAATTACTCAAAAAAAAAAAAAAAAAAAAAAGCAAACGAGGCGTTACCTGTGAAACAAAAATCTCGGGTCCTACGAGCCTCTGAAATCAAAAGTTATAAACAGATTAGGGATTAATGTGAAACTCCATAGAATAATAAAAGGAGGAAGTAAACGTGTATGTATAGATAGGACGAACAACCAACCTCATAACGATCGAATGAATGGAAGTCGTTCGCCTGAAGTGACGTGAAGCACGTAAGTTGGGACGCTACACAGCATTCACAACATAAACTAGTTAGAATTTTATGGAATCGATAGAGGAGTATAGTTGAAAATAAATTGGAAAGGGAATATAACGAAAATTTTGCACAGAGGGTATCATACAAAAGCCCAAAATGAAACACATTCAGCTGATGAACGTACGCAGAGTTCCTCAGAACCGACGTTTGACCAGTTATGCGCAACGACCTCGATTTTTAAATCATACGATAGAGAAAAACGAATGCATAAACAATTACCTGGTATTGTTGCAGAGGAGAATGCACGCCAAAGCTCTTCTTCATGAACTAAGGACAGTAAGCCCTCTGAGGAGTAAGAACCTTGTAGACAAAGAGCTACAAAAACAAAAAATTAATGCGGAAAACTGTCTCTAACCAAAATCAAAGGTTTATATAATTCCTCGACATACCGAGGAACCCTAATATGAAAGGATCGCCATCGTCCACTTGGAAAAATCATAAGAGCCAAGCCACGGATTGAGAGGTTGGAAAGTGACATTAAAACTGTCGTATAACATTAATGGTGTTCAGATCCAGATTAAATTCAAGGCGTCCTGTTCGCATACAATCGATAGTTATGTAAACCGACTAAGCCGAGTAAGCCACATCGACGTGGATCCTCCACGTGAATGAACGAAAGGATAAACCATACAACGCCACCCTATTTATCATAACATCTGACGTGGAGAAGGTTCACCTCGCAACCACGAACATAGAAACTCGAGTTGAATGGGGTTACACGCTTTACGTGTAGATTGATCACGAAATCAAGTTTCATATCTACAAATTTGATTAGAAATCTTATGTACAATGATATGTTGTCATATCAACGCAGAGGTGAATATTAATGCCACCTCATATGACCACCGACGCCTAAAAGAGTCGGTCTCATAATAAGATGTACATTGCATTTTATCAAAAATCAATACCCAAGGTCTATACAATTACTTGATGGAAAAGTCGTGGCTATGTATAGTTGAAAAAATTCGGGAATGCTCGTAGGCATAACCCATTCCAAACCATCGTATATCATGCATGCGAAGGGTTAATTATAGGTTTAATTATAAGTGATATATGTGACATCCAAGCAAAGGTTAAGATGATATGTGAGACCTCTATAAAGAATTAAATCATATACAATTCCTCCATACTTGGAGCTAGAATAACGTAAGACAAGAGGAAGTTAATAGAGAGTTTATTGGAGTTATGATGTTATGGATGAAAAGTATCATGGTTAGAGAATTAGGATTTCATAATAAACCTATGCTTAAAAGCCCTGAATTTCTTGAAGAATGTGAAATTTGGAGGTGTGACAATTTCCTTCTCATTATCTCCATTTTTTTTGCTAGTAGAAGGTATATCGGTTTGAGTCTTCTTGGGAGAGTTCACTACAACATTTTTTTACTTCCTACATTGTATTATTTGTGTACTTCAATGGTAGCATTATGATATAATTTTTTTATAATATATTGATTTTACATGCATATCTTCTCGTTGTGATAACAAGATAATATCTTATTTCTCCTTGGTTCGAAAAAATGGCATCCATTTTTACTTCCCCAAAGAGATTAACTTGATCTTCCTCGTAGTCTTGTATGGTTTCTTGTTCTTCTTCAGCAAAAATTATCTTAAAAAATAGGGTCTAATTTATGTTGATCCACTTGGTTTCTTTTCTCTCTTTTCTTGATTTTGGGGCTACCTGGCTTTTAAAGTTTGGATTTCTAATTTGAGGGTCTCCTTATGGTTGTGTTGGAGGGGCTCTATGAGCACAATTATTCTCTCCATCATCCTTTCCATAGTTTTTAACTAATTTGTCTAAATTTTCACCTAATGAAGAAAAAAGAAGGTTTTTCTTTAATGGTCACTCTTCTCTCAGTCCTAAACTTTCCCTTTTGGCTAGCAGATTAGCCTCTACACTAACAAAAATTTCTTTGCATTTCTTCGGGGGGTAGGTGGATTTATTTCTCTCAATTGATAAGCCATATCAGCATCAAATCCATTTGTAAAATGAATCAAAGAAGGTTTTGGTGGGGGTTTTATTGTTGTTGGGATGGAATTGTAGAAATTATTAAATCTAATTCAATAATCCTCACCAGTTTCATTTGGAGCTCTCCTTAATTTTTCATATTCTACAAGGATATGAAGGGGATTCTTTTTTTTACTTCCGACCTAGAAAGGAAATTTTGATGGAATTGTTGTAAGTCCGAAACACTTCCCTCTCGCAAACCTTTTTATCATTTATTTATGTCACTCGATTAATATTTGTGTAGATAATCTCATTTTTACATCATCATGATCGAATTTCTCTAGATATGATAATTCATTTATTCTATCAATGTTTTGTTGTGTCGTTACACGACTTCGTATCATCGAATTGTAGTATTCTCTATGCATAGTTCTCATTCAATGATGCCTTTAATGATAAAGTGTCATATTGACCTGCCATGACTTGAGTATGAGAAGAGGATGATATTACAGTAGTGGTTGATGAAAAGGATGGAGGACGTGGTGGCATTGTTGATGAGGATGATGATGCAGTGTTTTGTACAATCTAAATATTATGGGTAGGAGTTGAAACCAAAATTGAGAGCATACAATTTCATCATGTTTATGGAAAACAAAAATAGATAACAAGCTTGTTATCTAAGAAAAGGATCAATATGAATAAAGCTATGTTTTTTTCAATGAATTTAGAGTGGAAAATTGATAAATGAAAGTAACAACAATATCTCATAGTAGACCCTAGTAACTTTTAGAATTACTATATAATATTTTGAAACAACAAGTTTTATAATATTCACAATCATGAATTAGGATGAACATAAAATATTATGACTAGATTGAAAAAATAGGGCAAAAGTAAAATGAAAAAAAATAGAAATGTTTAAATGATTGTAAAACTTACGTATGTACTTTTTTTTCTTTTGTTAATAGAAAAAAGTATTGTTTTTTAGTTGGGAAAAATGTTAAGGAGTTGTGAGAGAAGGAGGAATTGATGGGACGATCCGGAATGAGGGCCAAAAAAAATTTAAGAAATCTTACACTAACATTATTTGAATGATGATTTTGATGGTGAAATCTTACAGTAACATTATTTGAATGATGTTTGATGGTGGAAATGTATTCAGCACCATCAAAAACCTCTAGGGCACCCAAAATATTAAAGTTTTATAGTTATAATGGATTTACAAAAATCCATGCTCGATTTTCTTAAAATCTTATTGAAATCTCCATGATTTTGAGGGCAAAAAAAGTAGTCTAGTTAGACTAAGGTAGTTAAACTAGACTGCTTTTTAGCCGTGAAAATCATGGAAATTTGAGTAAGATTTTAAGAAAATCAGGAGTGATTTTTTGTAAATCCACTTTATACCTATCAAACATTAATATTTTGGGTGCTCTAGATGTTTTTGATGATGGTGAATCCATTTCCACCATCAAAATCATCATTCAAACATTATTCATTGTAAGATTTCTTAACTTTGGATTCACCCAATTTTGGCCTTCTTGGCAATTCCTTAGTCTCTTTAGACAACTCCTTTACAGCTCCTTAAACCACAGTGAGAATTATAACTAGTCTCGCAAAGAAATATACACAATTTTTAAAGGAGAATGTGTAATAATGTTCCAACAAATCCAACTGAATGTACTACTTCATTACCAAGATTTTACATGCAATTAAATGTTGAGGTCTCCATGGGAGAGCCAAAAATAAAATAAGAGTAAAAAAAAATCAAGGACGACATGGGGCCTTTTCTCAGTAAATTTGACCAAAACTCATTTAGAAATGAGTACTTCCAGCAAATAAAATTAGCTATGAAATTTGGGGGCAAGCTACTTGAAAATTGCATGGAAGAGGAGAAGACCGTTAGGGGAAACCGAATCGGGTACATGTATCACTCCAAAGCACATGAAGGGTGTGGTACCTACCGAATCATAGCAAATAGAAGCAGGTGTTAGTGGTGTAATAGCAGTTTTTGAAAATTGCAATACGTTACCTTCATAAGTGAACATCCCAAGTGTAAAAAGCTTTATAAGTGGTTATAGTTTCTGAACATCCTAGTAACCTTCATACGTTACCTGTAATGAGCAGAGAATGCCGAATGTGAACTCTGCAAGCGCCAAACGGGCATGACCTCCACCAAAACCTGAACCGTTACGGGACATGCCATAATAAATAGCGAAAAAAAACCATAATAAAGTGGCCATAAATATAAAATAATTTACTTAAACTTAAATTTTGTAATGGCATGTGATAACTCTCTGTTTCATCCTCGCTTCATTAATAAACTCAGATTTATATGAGTTCTGTAGGTGCGCTAATGCTGCTTCAGTTGAAAACAATCAGATACAAGACAGTAATTGCATTAAATTTGGTGAATTTGACGCACATAATGGAGGATTTAACTTTAACTGAAGTTGAAAGATCTAAGAGGTAATAAATGATTTAGTGTACATTATTTGGTGAGCTACATCGACACAGCAAACCATGAAAAAAATAGTCGAAAAACACTTTCTACACAAGCGAAAAAGCATATGACAATGCGGCAGCCTTTTGAAAGGACCTCACGCAAAGCTAAATTTCCCTGCCCCAACAGCCTCCGCAGCGGCCAGACGACCACCCACACTATCATAGTTCGGGCCCCTCTGCTTAAGGTGGCGGTGTGGACCTTGTAATGGAAGCTGTAGGGGGCTGGGAAATTTGTTTTTGCCATGGGGCTCTTTTAAATTTTTAGCGGCATTGTCATATTTTTTTCAGTTGTTTCCTCATTTGTGTCCATCTGCAGTTCTTGTTAGCCCGTCAGAACTGTATTTTTATGCAATAAAATAACTGTAATATGGTTAATATTAGTAGAAACACACCCACCTAATAAGGAATTGCAATTAAACTACACAGAAAGCTAATCACTAAAAAGGTTTGCAGATGGGCTCTCTTCACATTTTTAGATGTAGGAGTCTGCTGGTCTGTGCCATTTTATGGGTTTAAGAAAGGAAAAAAAAATAAGGAACTAAGATTGGGAACATTTTCTCCTTAATATCAAATGTTTTAATACTATTTCTACATTAAGCATGTTTCATATTAATATCAATTATATAATAGATCAAATATATATTTCAACATTAATTAAATTATGCTATTTTCAATTTATATAATTTCAAATTGTATTAAAATTTAATTGCAGTAATTACTTATAAACTTTCATAACCTTTTTTTACATTTAAACTCAAATAAAACATGGTCCAGAAAAAAAATCAAAGGAATATATATATAGAGTTTACTTATCAAAACCATAGATATAAGAAAAATAAAAAAGAAAATATAACTAATGAGGAGAGCCATGGTTTTTAAAACAATCTTTTATGCTACAAATTATGGTCATAAAGGTATATGAACTAAATGTAATTGTGTAGTTCATAAACAGTCGTTTTTTTCTTTTGTTGCATAAGCCATCAATTTATCCAATAAGTATAGCATCCATTAAACCCTATTAGTAATAGAGCACATTCTCCAATTTAACCCATCAAGACCCAACTTACAAAATCATGAGTTTCCTTGCTTCCTTAGGAAATAGCTTCACAAATATTTATAGGACCTTATAGATTAGGTTTTTCCTAATAAAGCCCTAACATAGATACAACCACAATAATATAGATACTTTAGTATAAGTTTTCATTCCCGCCCACATTTCAAACCTTTTGTATCTCGAAACTAACTAGTGGCTATTATTGATGCCAAATTAGCCCTCCCCTGTGCTCCAAACCTTAATATATTCCACCTTGTTTGAAAACAAGATTATAGGAGAGTAAGCCCACAATTGTCTTTGGATGCTTCCAAAAGTGCCACAACACTTGGAATTAATCCTTAGGCTAGCTCAAAGGTACTCCCAAGTGTCATAAGCAAGCATTGCACTTTGTGCTAAATTGATCATGATGTTGGGAGGCTAAGATGCTCATTATTTATAGTATTCATTAAGCCTTCAATACCAGGGGGTAATTACCATAGATAAATACCATGGGCTAATACCAGGGGTTAAATACCATGGATGGATACACTTTCTATTATGTTCATACTGCCACAAATTCATTAATAAATATTGTCCTTCTAACACTAGATGGATATATCAACCACGTTAATAATTAGAAGTTGTATGGTAGGAATCTAATATTAATATTAATTAATAGGTTTAGTCTCTAATATTAATATTAATTAATAGACTTAGTCTAGCTTATAAAGTAAATGGTCATTGTTATTTTTAATAAAAAAAATAGGTGAGCGATTTTTTAAAAAGTTTAAGTTGTTCAATAGGTAGAATTATATCCCCGTAGGGGTTTTTTAAGTTCACTTAATCCATTTATGCATTCAAAAATGAATTTTAAACAACAACAAAATCACATTCTTTATCGAAATTGTTTTACTAGATTCCGGTGAAAAATTACATTTAAAATTTTAACTCATATATAATAAGTACGTATAGTATTATTATATTATATTTATAATAATTAATATAGTTATATATTATAGTTAAAGATATTAATATTATTAGATCTAAGAATTTTGTGATACATAATGTAGATAAATGTCTTTGGCATTAATCACATCATTAGGATTAATCCTAAACACATTTATGTATATATTAATATTATTATATCTAGTCGTCTTTAATGCTACTTTTTTGAAAAGTTTTCCTATTTGTTTTTTTTCGATCTTATTTTTTCTAAAATGGGGAAGGATTTCATTAAAATAACAAGTTTTGATGGGTAAACTCTTCAAAATCTAAGTGTGCTAAGGGTTTTTCACGCTCGGTGAATCCATATATGCAATATTTAAAAATAACACAAATCAAGATTTCACGTCAAAATTTTCAACTTCAAAAGGTCTTATTAAACACAACTCCTTATTATATTAATATTATAACATTTACATTAATTAGTATATAATTATAACATAACAGATTCTAGTAAATGGTTTTAATATAAGTAACGGTGATTTAAGTATTCAACTAAATGAGTATGTTTAAATCAACATTAAGACCCTATAGTAAACCCAACATCATAAACTCAATATTAAACTCTAATTTCAAACTCAATGTTATAAATATTACTATTAAAACCATTATTATAAACCCGATTTTAAACCTCAATATTGAATAAATTATATTATAATGTAACATTGTCAAATTGATTGTGACATTGTAGCAATGTTTGTCACAATATGACATTCTATATATTTATGTACAAATTCAACATTACAATATTAAAATAAATATTATAGATCCTAACATTAAACAAAATATTATAAAACCTAAAATTAAACTCAATATTAAATATTAATATTAAATTCAATATTATAAAATCAATATCAAAGTCAATATTGTAAATGTTAATATTAAACCCAACATTATAAACTGTAATATTAAATTCAATGTTAAGCCATAATATTAAATGCAATATTATAAACCCTAATATAAAGCGTTCCAAAACACCATGTCACACGAAATTAGTTCTTACTTTATCCAAAGTTATTATAGAATCCCCATAAGGATGGGGTTATCCTAATTTGATCATGGTATTTGGGGCTAAGATGGGAGCCATCAATGCTAAGAGAGGAGGGGAGGCTCATTATTTATAGCATTCTTCATGCCTTCAATACCATGGGAAAATACCATGGTTAAATACCATTGGTAAATATAATGTGTGGATACAACTTTCCATTACGATTATAAATATGGCCTCACAATATGAACCACTACTTCATCCAATGCCCTACAATTCATATGTATCCCTATTTGGACCCTAATAAAAATCAAATCCATAAAGGGTGGACTTTTGTCAAATTTTTTTCCTCCAAAGTAATTCATTGACACAAATTGTTGGGTGTGTGTTACATTATTTCCATGACTAGTTCCATGCGTTGTACATTGCACCACATGTTTCGGGCATGAGGGTAGCACATGTTGCGGGCACGAGGGTGGTGGCAGCTCCCGGCGTCCAAGATATAATGCAGACGAGATAACAGTTGGGTGGACCCAAGGATGGGGGCAAGCCCAAAAGATAGTGAGCAATACCTACCCATGGTTTTCTCCATGGGTTTTCTAGTTGGTTTTGGGTGTAATGGTCTTTTTCCATGGTATTATTTATATCTCGTAAAGGGAAATACAATTATGTTCTAATCGAGGGTTATTGTATTGGGATTTATGAATGCTTAGACATGTACATATATATGCATTGTAACATTGAAAGGGATATAATGAAAAAATAAATCTTGTCATCTGGGTTTTGTGATCTTGTGATCGAGGGGAAAATCGCTATGTATCTTTATTTTATGTTCTCGCCATCATATATTTTCTATTTTTAAGAACTTTTTTTGCAGGGGAAATTTCTATGCAAGGTAAAAACCTACATTTTGTATCAAAGTTGTAAAGGGGACACCTTTGGTGCTAAGGGGTTATGCTTGGCCGTGTGGTAGACCCTATTTAGTGGGAGATCTCCTTGATCGATACTTGAAGTGAAAGAATAGGATGAACAATGGAAATATAGAGATTAAGTAATTGAATAGACAAAGTTTTGAGTTGTGGAAGCTCAATATGGAGGATCTATTAGTGGATAACGATAAGTCGATCATGGTAGATCTCGGTACTAAACCAATGTCAATGTTAGCATAAGTCTAGGAAAATTTGGATCGAAAGGAAAATAGCACAATATGGTTTTGTATCTCAGATTCGGTATTGTTGAATGTATCATGGGAAGATGAGGTGAACGATTTACGGGTCAAGTTCAAGACTTTTTACCAATCTAAGTCTCTCGTGAACAAATTGTTCCTGTGGAAAAATATGTATCACCTAAGGATGGAGGTTGGAGACTTGGTGATAGAGTATTTGAAAGCTTTTTACTGTTGTGGTAAATGAGTTTTTTTATCTGTTGATATAAAAAATTTACACGAAGATAAGTAAATCATTTTTTCCATGTTCTCTATGAGATTCGTGGGATAGTGTCGTTGTTGGAATACGTAGTAGTACAAATACCTAGAAGTTTCATGAAATATTCTCATCTATGTTGTGAGAGGAGATGAGAAAAAACAAATTGGAGACCCATAATAGATATTCCTTGTAGGTACAAGGATGGTCCTACAACAAAAGAAAAGATAAGTCCTCGAGTGGGAGATCTAAATCTCCACGAAAAACTTGTAAATGTGTGCTCAAAATAACGAAAGGAAGGGCACTACCAAAAGGAGTGTAGATCTAAAGCTCGTGAGAAAGGAATGCGATCTGATGATGCTCCTTCGCATAGGAAAATACCACCTCATATGAATGTGTGGATGTGTACTTGGCCTCGTATTCAAGTACACATGTATATCATGAGGCATGATTAATTGAATTAGGTGCATCCTTTCACTTCACTCCCCATAGGGAGTGGTTCTGCGAGTATGATAAATATAATGGTCGTGATGTATTCGTAGGGTATGTCCGGAAGGCTAAATTCATCGATGTGGAAATTTCAAGCTGAAGTTACAAGGTGGAAGGATTAGAACACTTGATGGTGTTCTGCATATTCCCGTATTGGCCGTGAAATATGATTTATGTAAGTAATATGGATGATGTCGGTGTAAAAATAGTGTTCAAGAAAGCTTCATGTAAGATAGTTCAAGGAGCACTCTTATTGGTGCAAGGATTGGATTGGAAATATTTACAAGCTTCTACGTAGCACTTTTACTCATGGTTGCAACAATTATGTGGTTCCTGAATGTGGAAGAGAAAATCTAGTGGTCTTTGGACAAAAGACCATGCTATGGAATTAGAGGCTTGGACATATTGGAGAGAACGACCTTCAAATATTGCATGTTAATGGTATGTTATAAGGTATTTCTAATTTCTCTATCGATTTCGATTTCTATGAGCATCGTGTATATGGGAAGAAGAATCAAGTGAGTTTTTCCCTCTAGATCTAAGAGGGAGAAAGAGATATTATAGATTGTTGAGAGTGATGTGTTTCGACCGGTGTGAGTTACATCATAAGGGTAATTCTATGTACTATGTCTCCTTTATAAATTGCATCTCTAGGAATACATGTATAGATTTCCTTGGGAATAAATATTAAATTCTTTGACAAGTTTAAAGAATTTAAGGTTGTGGTGGAAAAATCAGACAAAGAAGAAGATCAAGGTGTTGAGGATAGATAATGGTGGAGATATCTCCAAGAATGAATTTGAAGAGTTCTGTAAGAAGTGTGGTATAGAATGGAAAAAATACTACTCCATACACACTTCAATAAAATGGTGTTGTAGAAAGAATGAAGAGGATGTTGATGGAAAAGGAAAGAAGCATGCTCAATGGTGTCGAGTTACGATAAGAATTTTTGGGAAGAGGTAATAGATATTGCATGTTTCTCATTAACAAAATCACCTTGATCAAAATTAGAGGATAAGAATCCACATGAGGCATGGAATTGTAAGAAACCCTCTCTTTCACTTGTGAGGATATTTGATTGTGATGCATATGTACACATTTCAAAGGAGAAAAAAACCAAGTTTGATAATAAATCTGAAAGGCACATTTTTATTGGATATAAGGATGGTTTAAAAGTTTATAATATTTGGAACCCTGAAACAAGGAAGGTTGTGTACAAACTCGAGATCTAGTTTTTATATAGGTGAAGGATGTTCTTAAAAAAGAATTCCTACCAAAGGAACCTGAAAATATAGAGTTTGAACTAAAGGATAAGGAATAAGACTCTACAACAGAATAAGAATGAAAATAAGAAGAGCCACAAACTACAATTTTGAGAACATTAATTTCAGAGAGGAGGAATCCAAAGAGGTATAGTCCACCTTCTTTCTGTTAAAATTTTTATTTATCTATTAGTGATGAAGATCCCATAACTATGAGGGAGACAGTGGATTCATAGGATGGAAAACTTTGCGAATACGCCATGGATGATTCAATGGAATATTTGGAAAAAAAATGAGGCTTGGGTCCTCGTGGAGTTGCTAGATTGAAGCAAACCCATTCACAAGTAAATGGGTGTTTAAGAAGAAGAATAATGCAGAAGGCAAGGTGGAGAAATACAAAGCTCGTATGGTGGAAAAAAGGTTATTCCGAAGGGTTGGGAATTTATTTTGGTTATATGTTTTCGGATGTTTCCATGTTAGATTGGATTATATTACTTTTATCTATTGTTTGTTTGCTTTTGATTTTTGAGGTAGAACATATGGATCCGAATACAACATTTCTTAAAAGGGGTGTGGAAGAAGATGTCTATATGAAGCAACATGAAGGCTTTGTAGTGAAGGGTGAGAAAGAACAAGTATGTAGGTTAAAAAAATATTTGTATGGGTTAAAACAGATCACGAAGGATTTGATATCAGAAAATTTGATACATATATATGGGGACTTGGCTTCACAAGAAGCAAATCAAATCAATGTGTATATTTTAAATTATTGGTGACCGTATTATTTATTTCATAGATATATATAGATAAAAGAAGATCTAAAAGTGGGTATGTGTTTAACCCATTCGGAGGAGCATTTAGTTAGGTCATAAATAGACATTCTATAGTGGCTCTTTAAACTACATGATTTTGAATACATGACAACCAATCATGCAAGCAAGGAATCAGTTTGGTTGTAGATATTTTGTTCAAGTATGGGGTTGGAACAAAGAGATATAACGATAAACTCGTGACATCCAAAGTGAAATTTTCTTGGACGCAAACCACTTTTCATGATCCCCCCCTTGTGTTAACTCGCTCGCAGTGCGAGAGGGGCTCCAAATACTCCTTTTGTCATTGATATGGAAACATGTAATCAGTGTCGTTAATTGATGCATGACAATTATTAACAAGATGATAAAACATTATATCGAGCACCAATCTTTAAAAAATATACTATATTTTATATATAAAGATATAAAAATCAAACTTTATGATAAAATTCAAAAAGAGACATTTTGATTGCCTGCTATAGGGGTTTATGTTTTTTATATATATTTTTTAATTTCTTTTTCTTTACTCCTTTTTTTTATACACTTTTTTCATATCACCTCTTTATTTTCTTTTTTATTTTATTTTTCTCTCTTTTTATTTTATTTTATTTTTTTTTCCCTTCTTTTAGTAACTCGAAAAATAATTCAAAGAATGTAACATTTATTTATAATATCCCATGAATCATAAAAAATGATAATCATCAATTTATCTTTATAATTTATAGGACCCTAACAATAGTTCCAATGGGGATGGTAACCTCCCCGAGATGTATCAAGAATGTTGTCGATTAGTAACGTTCTTCCATTGGGAAGCAACTCGTTTGTCCATTTTTCTGAAAATAAAAATTGATCAACGGTTATTCTATAGATATTATTGTGAACTTCTAAGAAAATTAGGGCCTTCTCTACAGGCTTTGACTCGTGATAGTATTCATCCATGCTTGCAACATTGAAAATAATAAAATCATATATACAATGATGTATCTTGTGACCAATCGAGTTTAGGTGAAGTAATGATTGAGAAAAAATACCATTAATGGATCCCTCCTAATATTGTTTCTCGAGTTATATCTTGCAATAAAAATGCATTAGTCCCATGAAAAGTTGAAACCCTATAAGGACCTTTCTACGGATGGTCAAACTTTCAAGTTTTTTCCTTTGTCTTCATTTCTCGTATCCCATTTCAAAAGAAGGTCATTTTGTTTGAAATCATCTTCTTTGGTTCTTCTATCACGAGTCTTTTTGATTTTATCCCTGAATGACTTGTGTTTTGTTGTAGACTTCTTCTCTTGTCTATTACAAATGTACCATCTCGTTGAACCTTCTTTGTGCATAACTTAGCTCTACTTATATTTCCCCTGCAACACTTTTATCAAAGTAATCCCTTCGAAAGATCGAAAAATTACATCTGTTCCATAAACCAATTTGAAAGGTGACATTACAATTAAGCTTTTGTGCTTATCCTATCATCCCAGAGAGAATTAATAAACTTCTTGTGCCATGAGTTTTTTTTCTACTGCAGTAATTTCCTTATGATATCGACCAAATATTTATTAGAAGATTCAAATCAATCATTTCCTTTAGGATAAGAGGCAGTAGAATGTCCTAACACTCTCTGATATTGGTTGCATAAGTGAATCATCATTTTAGATTTGAAATAGTCACCATTATCCGTGATTATTTTGTGTGGACAACGAAATCTCAATAGGATATTATCTTTTATAAACTCGGATGACCACATAATTTGTAGCTTGTCTAGTTGGAACACCTTCTATCCATTTTTTTGAAGTAATATGTGGTTGTTAGAATAATTTTTTTTCTTAACATAATAACTCGAATGAATTTATCATGTGAAATCCAATCCCCACTATTGGAAATGATTCTCCACTCAAATGGGTTTCAAAGGCAAAGGAAAGAGCTTCCCCTTGCATTCAAATATTTGACACTCATGAGAAGTTTCAATATTCTTGTGAGTATAAGTAAACAAACTAGGCCAATAAAATACAACTCTTAAAACTTTATTTGTTGTAGCTTTCCATTACAAATGTACTCGAGAGTCACATTTAGGAAATTCTTCCATTATCTTGTCAACTTCATCTTTCAACAAATAATTTAGTAAAATCCCACCAACGTCTTTCCAATACAAGTCTTGATCTAAAATGCATAATTTTGCAGATTTTAATTTAAGGAATATTGCCTAAGCTTTTGTCAAACTAGGAGGGGCTTGTAAATTGTGCACAATAGACAAATTATGTGTATACCAGAGATGAAGTAACAAAACATTCCGACATTTTTTGGAGTCACTAGGTCTTGTTCTCCATCGAGAGAAGCTACAAAATTTATATCAAGTGCATGAAAATTTTGATTCAGCCCATTAACTTGGCTAACCCTTGACCTTTGATAACCTTTTTTTGGTTTTATTTGAATATCCTATTCCATAATAATTGCTATTTGTTTAGTTCTTTTTCCATCTCGGGATCATTTTGAGTAAGAATGCCCTTTTACTACTCCATTTGGAAGAAAAGAAACTTTGTGAGAATGTAACACATACACTTTGAATTCCTTTAAGGCTTTGACTAAAGCAAGAGATTTATTTTCCATGATTTTATACTTCAAAGAATGATCTCTAAATCCTCTGTCGAAAAAATATATAGGTTTCTCATGTCCTTCTTCATTTTCCTCGTAATAATTCTACATTAACAATATGCTCTAAAGAAAAAGAAAATATGGTGAAGTATTTGGTATAATTTGGACTAATAAATACAAGAGCATGAGTTAATCATTATTTCACCTAATTAAATGATCTCTTTCATTTTTTTATTCCATATTGTTTGAGTGTCCTTTCTCAACATGTTGGTTATAACTCTAAAAAAATTCAGCCAAATTGTTTATAAATCTTCTCAAAATGTGTATCCTACCAATAAAAGATTTCACTTATTTCTTGTCCTTGGGGGATCAATTTTCATGATTGTTACAATTATTCTAGGATCATTTTTAATACCATGCTTCAAATTATATGGCCTAATAATTTTTCCCTCTTCCATTCTAAATAGAGATTTTTTTGTACTAAAAGAAATGCCATATGTTCTACACCTTTCAAAAAAAATCAAGTGATGCGAGATGACCTTCATAAATCTTGTAAAAAAACAATATTGTCTTCAAGGTATATAGCAATAAACCTTTCCCTCTCATCTGCAAAATAATTATCCATTTCTCTTTGAAAAGTTGCTCCCGCATTCATGAGTTTAAAAGGAATATTGACATACATAAAATTTCCCCAAGATGTCGTGAAATTTTCATGTTCTTGATCATCTCGATGCACTAAATTATGGTGAAATTTTGTCTTGATCCAACTACTCTTTGAAGTATGTAGTCAATATTTGGTAGGGGGTAGTTCTCCTTGAGGGAAACCTTATTCGGGCTTCTAAAGTTCACACATAATCTTATTTCCCCCTGAATTTTTTCCTTACTCGGTACTAAATTTGATATCCATTTAGAAAATCTAACCGACACCGTGACCTTTGCATTAAATATTTTTTTTAACTTCCGTCTCAATTAGAGGCAATAAGACAGGATTAGCTCTTTCTCAGCTTTTTGTTTAAAAGGCTTTTGATCCTCTTTTATAGGGATAGTATGTTGAATAATAGATTTATCATAAACCTTTGAGTCATGATATCCCCATGAAAAAAACACTTGTATACTCGGTAAACAAATAAATTTACCTTTGTTTTTTCTTTCAGACACAATGACTTTGAAATATTAACAATATTGGGGTTTTCTTCAATGCCTATATTGAAATGTTCTACTTCTGATCTAGTTAGTTGAATTGAAGGCTTTTTAGCAAGATCATTAATGTCAAATGATTTTTCAAGGGGTAGAAGACCTCCTGGGGATTGTATTATTCTTGAGTTGTAATATTTTAGATTCCTCATCATATTGATCTGGTTTGATTGAAAATCTTCTCCTATCCACTATCATCAATATCCTTCCCTATATCATTGTTCAAACTTTCAAATTCATCATTTAATGGCAAGAAATTGTTGAGTTGTTTGGCATTATCAAATACTTGCGAGTATCTCATGTTATCATGAATTGCAGGGTCTATGTTTTCCATCAATTTATAAATTCCTCCTTCCTCTAAAAGGAATTTTACATGTACTTTCTGAAGTAGCTAATGCATCAACAAATACATTCCGATCTCTAAGAGTTAATGACAATTGGAATTCTTGAAAACACTCGTAAAAAACTCTACAAAAACACTCCTATATGTCGTCATTCTCGGAATGTTTAGTTGAATATTCACCTTTTATCTCGTTTCTATGATAAGTTCTGAATCTCCATGAATTTAAACTCTCTTAGCTCCAATTTATTTTAACTTCTTAAGTCCTAATAACAAATCTTCATATTCAGGTACATTGTGTGTACATTGTGTGTACATTCAGAATTTAGTTTTTAAGAGTATTTATTTGTTGTACTTGGCTTCATATCTAAGATCCATACTCCAATCTCAGCTCCCTCTTTGCTTAATGCTCCATCAAAGTCCATGTTCCATACGAAATATTATTGTTCATGTTCTTTACTTCCCCCCATGATCTTGACAAAATAGTTCCTTATTTGGGAGGTATATAAGCCAAAACAATGCCCATCACTAGAAACTTTGTTGGAATTTGAGTAAGGGTAACACATAAATCTTTAATTAATACCGGAAATCTTACTCTATTCGAATCAAAGGAGTAAAGTTATTATAATTTCTCGTAATATCTAATCCCAATTTTTCGATGATTACCTTTGCGTAAGATTGTCTGAGGCACCAGAATGCAACATTGCATTGGGAAAAATAAAATCATGTATGTTAAGACTGAAATAGAATGGAGGAACACTGCCATCTTGTGTAATTCCATCTACTTTAGGTCCAAATAGTAACTTAGGTTTATCGTCAGTTACATTTACATTGTTTTTTTCCTTATTCGATTTTCAATTCATTTACATGTTGACTTCTATACACATCCTTTTTTTACCAACTCAAGTAATGGAACATGGATTTTTTACTTTTTAAAGTTCATTTTCAATATTAAAAGAAAGTTGATATTTTTTCTACTTATTTAATACTTACATCATGATTTTGAGAAATTTCCTTCTCATTATCTCCATTTTTGCTAGTAGAAGGTATATCAGCTTTGAGTCTTCTTGGGAGAGTTCACCTGCAACATTTTTTACTTCCTACATTGTATTATTTGTGTACTTCAATGGTGGCATTATGATATAATTTTTTATAATATATTGATTTTACATGCATATCTTCTCGTTGTGGTAACAAGATAATATCTTATTTCTCCTTGGTTCGAAAAATGGCATCCATTTTTACTTCCCCAAAGAGATTAACATTGATCTTCCTCGTAGTCTTGTATGGTTTCTTGTTCTTCTTCAACAAAATTATCTTAAAAATAATGTCTAATTTATGTTGATCCACTTGGTTTCTTTTCTCTTTTTTCTTGATTTGGGGCTACTCGCTTTTTAATGTTTGGATTTCTAATTTGAGGGTCTCCTTATGGTTGTGTTGGAGGGGCTCTATGAGCACAATTATTCTCTCCATCATCCTTTCCATAGTTTTAACTAATTTGTCTAAATTTTCACCTAATGAAGAAAAAGAAGGTTTTTCTTTAATGGTCACTCTTCTCTCAGTCCCTAAACATTCCCTTTTGGCTAGCAGTATTAGCCTCTACACTAACAAAATTTCTTTGCATTTCTTCGAGTGGGTAGGTGGATTTATTTCTCTCAATTGATAAGCCATATCAACATCAAATCCATTTGTAAAAATCCAAAGAAGGTTTTGGTGGGGGTTTTATTGTTTTTGGGATGGAATTGTAGAAATTATTAAATCTAATTCAATAATCCTCACTCAGCTTTCATTTGGATTTCCCTAATTTTTCATATTCTACAAAGGATATGAAGGGGATTCTTTTTTTACTTCCGACCTAGAAAGGAAATTTTGATGGAATTGTTGTAAGTCTGAAATACTTCCTCTCTGCAAACCTTTTTATCATTTATTTATGTCACCGATTAATATTTGTGTAGATAATCTCATTTTTTACATCATCATGATCGAATTTCTCTAGATATGATAATTCATTTATTCTATCAATGTTTTGTTGTGTCATATACACGACTCCGTATCATCGAATTGTAGTATTCTCATTCATAGTTCTCATTCAATGATGCCTTTAATGATAAAGTGTCATATTGACTGCCATGACTTGAGTATGAGAAGAGGGATGACATTACGATTAGTGGTCGATGAAAAGGGTTGAGGACTTGGTGGCATTGTTGATGAGGATGATGATGTATTGTTTTGTACAATCGAAATATTATGGGTAGGAGTTGAAACCAAAATTGAGAGCATACAATTTCATCATGTTTATGGAGAACAAAAATAGATAACAAGCTTGTTATCTAAGAAAAGGATCAATATGAATAAAGCTATGTCTTTTTCAATGAATTTAGAGTGGAAAAATTGATAAATGAAAGTAACAACAATATCTCATAGTAGACCCTAGTAAATTTTCGAATTACTATATAATATTTTGAAACAACAAGTTTTATAATATCCACAATCATGAATTAGGATGAACATAAAATATTATTACTAGATTGAAAAATAGGGCAAAAGTAAAATGAAAAAAAATAGAAATGTTTAAATGATTGTAAAACTTACAGATGTACTTTTTTTTCTTTTGTTAATAGAAAAAAGTATTGTTTTTTTAGTTGGGAAAAAATGTTAAGGAGTTGTGAGAGAAGGAGGAATTGATGGGACGATCCGGAATGAGGGCCAAAAAAAATTTAAGAAATCTTACACTAACATTATTTGAATGATGATTTTGATGGTGAAATCTTACAAGAACATTATTTGAATGATGTTTGATGGTGGAAATGTATTCAACACCATCAAAAAACCTCTAGGGCACCCAAAATATTAAAAGTTTTTATAGTTATAATGGATTTACAAAAATCCATGCCCGATTTTCTTAAAATCTTATTGAAATCTCCATGATTTTGAGGGCAAAAAAAGTAGTCTAGTTAGACTAGGGTAGTTAAACTAGACTCGCTTTTTTAGCCGTGAAAAATCATGGAAATTAGTAAGATTTTAAGAAAATCAGGAGTGATTTTTGTAAATCCACTTTATACCTATCAAACATTAATATTTTGGGTGCCCTAGATGTTTTTGATGATGGTGAATCCATTTCCACCATCAAAATCATCATTCAAACACCATTATCGTAAGATTTCTTAACTTTGGATTCACCCAATTTTTGGCCTTCTTGGCAATTCCTTAGTCTCTTTAGACAACTCCTTTACATGCTCCTTAAACCACAAAGTGGAGAATTATAACTAGTCTGCAAAGAAATATACACAATTTTAAAGGAGAATGTGTAATAATGTTCCAACAAATCCAACTGAAATGTACTACTTCATTACCAAGATTTTACATGCAATTAAATGTTGAGGTCTCCATGGGAGAGCGAAAAATAAAATAAGAGTAAAAAAAAATCAAGGACGACATGGGGCCTTTTCTCAGTAAATTTGACCAAAACTCATTTAGAAATGAGTACTTCCAGCAAATAAAATTAGCTATGAAATTTGGGGCAAGCTACTTGAAAATTGCATGGAAGAGGGGAAGACGGTTAGGGGAACCGAATCGGGTACATGTATCACTCCAAAGCACATGAAGCGTGTGGTACCTACCGAATCATAGCAAATAGAAGCAGGTGTTAGTGGTGTAATAGCAGTTTTTTGAAAATTGCAATACGTTACCTTCGTAAGTGAACATCCCAAGTGTAAAAGCTTTATAAGTGGTTATAGTTTCTGAACATCCTAGTAACCTTCATACGTTACCTATAATGAGCAGAGAATGCCGAATGTGAACTCTGCAAGCGCCAAACGGGCATGACCTCCACCAAAACCTGAACCGTTATGGGACATGCCATAATAAATAGCGAAAAAAAACCATAATAAAGTGGCCATAAATATAAAATAATTTACTTAAACCTAAATTTTGTAATGGCATCTGATAACTCTCTTTTCATCCTCGCTTCATTAATAAAACTCAGATTTATATGAGTTCTGTAGGTGCGCTAATGCTGCTTCAGTTGAAAACAATCAGATACAAGACAGTAATTGCATTAAATTGGTGAATTTGACGCACATAATGGAGGATTTAACTTTAACTGAAGTTGAAAGATCTAAGAGGTAATAAATGATTTAGTGTACATTATTTGGTGAGCTACATCGACACAGCAAACCATGAAAAAAATAGTCGAAAAACACTTTCTACACAAGCGAAAAAGCATATGACAATGCGGCAGCCTTTTGAAAGGACCTCACGCAAAGCTAAATTTCCCTGCCCCAACAGCCTCCGCAGCGGCCAGACGACCACCCACACTATCATAGTTCGGGCCCTCTCTGCTTAAGGTGGCGGTGTGGACCTTGTAATGGAAGCTGTAGCTGGGAAATTTGTTTTGCCATGGGGCTCTTTTAAATTTTTAGCGGCATTGTCATATTTTTTTCAGTTGTTTCCTCATTTGTGTCCATCTGCAGTTCTTGTTAGCCCGTCAGAACTATGTATTTTTTATGCAATAAAATAACTGTAATATGGTTAATATTAGTAGAAACACACCCACCTAATAAGGAATTGCAATTAAACTACACAGAAAGCTAATCACTAAAAAGGTTTGCAGATGGGCTCTCTTCACATTTTTTAGATGTAGGAGTCTGCTGGTCTGTGCCATTTTATGGGTTTAAGAAAGGGAAAAAAAATAAGGAACTAAGATTGTGGAACATTTTCTCCTTAATATCAAATGTTTTAATACTATTTCTACATTAAGCATGTTTCATATTAATATCAATTATATAATAGATCAAATATATATTTCAACATTAATTAAATTATGCTATTTTCAATTTATATAATTTCAAATTGTATTAAAATTTAATTGCAGTAATTACTTATAAACTTTCATAACCTTTTTTACATTTAAACTCAAATAAAACATGGTCCAGAAAAAATCAAAGGAATATATATATATAGAGTTTACTTATCAAAACCATAGATATAAGAAAAAATAAAAAGAAAATATAACTAATGAGGAGAGCCATGGTTTTTAAAACAATCTTTTATGCTACAAATTATGGTCATAAGGGTATATGAACTAAATGTAATTGTGTAGTTCATAAATGAATCGTTTTTTCTTTCTGTTGCATAAGCCATCAATTTATCCAATAAGTATAGCATCCATTAAACCCTATTAGTAATAGAGCACATTCTCCAATTTAACCCATCAAGACCCAACTTACAAAATCATGAGTTTCCTTGCTTTCTTAGGAAATAGCTTCACAAATATTTACAGTACCTTACAGATTAGGTTTTTCCTAATAAAGCCCTAACATAGATACAACCACAATAATATAGATACTTTAGTATAAGTTTTCATTCCGCCACATTTCAAACCTTTTGTATCTCGAAACTAACTAGTGGCTATTATTGATGCCAAATTAGCCCTCCGTGCTCCAAACCTTAATATATCTCCACCTTGTTTGAAAACAAGATTATAGGAGAGTAAGCCCACAATTGTCTTTGGATGCTTCCAAAAGTGCCACAACACTTGGAATTAATCCTTAGGCTAGCTCAAAGGTACTCCCAAGTGTCATAAGCAAGCATTGCGCTGTGCTAAATTGATCATGATGTTGGGAGGCTAAGATGCTCATTATTTATAGTATTCATTAAGCCTTCAATACCATGGGTAATTACCATAGATAAATACCATGGGCTAATACAAGGGTTAAATACCATGGATGGATACACTTTCTATTATGTTCATACTGCCACAAATTCATTAATAAATATTGTCCTTCTAACACTAGATGGATATATCAACCACGTTAATAATTAGAAGTTGTATGGTAGGAATCTAATATTAATATTAATTAATAGGTTTAGTCTCTAATATTAATATTAATTAATAGACTTAGTCTAGCTTATAAAGTAAATGGTCATTGTTATTTTTAATAAAAAAATAGGTGAGCGATTTTTTAAAAAAGTTTAAGTTGTTCAATAGGTAGAATTATATCCCCGTAGGGGGTTTTTTAGGGTCACTTAATCCATTTATGCATTCAAAAAATGAATTTTAAACAACAACAAAATCACATTCTTTATCGAAATTGTTTTACTAGATTTCCGGTGAAAAATTACATTTAAAATTTTAACTCATATATAATAAGTACAGTATAGTATTATTATATTATATTTATAATAATTAATATAGTTATATATTATAGTTAAAGATATTAATATTATTAGATCTAAGAATTTTGTGATACATAATGTAGATAAATGTCTTTGGCATTAATCACATCATTAGGATTAATCCTAAACACATTTATGTATATATTAATATTATTATATCTAGTCGTCTTTTAATGCTACTTTTTTTGAAAAGTTTTCCCTATTTGTTTTTTTCGATCTTATTTTTTTAAAATGGGGAAGGATTTCATTAAAATAACAAGTTTGATGGGTAAACTCTTCAAAATCTAAGTGTGCTAAGGGTTTTTCACGCTGGTGAATCCATATATGCAATAAAAAAAAATAAAAAAAAATAACACAAATCAAGATTTCACGTCAAAATTTTCAACTTCAAAAGGTCTTATTAAACACAACTCCTTATTATATTAATATTATAACATTTACATTAATTAGTATATAATTATAACATAACAGATTCTAGTAAATGGTTTTAATATAAGTAACGGTGATTTAAGTATTCAACTAAATGAGTATGTTTAAATCAACATTAAGACCCTATAGTAAACCCAACATCATAAACTCAATATTAAACTCTAATTTCAAACTCAATGTTATAAATATTACTATTAAAACCATTATTATAAACCCGATTTTAAACCTCAATATTGAATAAATTATATTATAATGTAACATTGTCAAATTGATTGTGACATTGTAGCAATGTTTGTCACAATATGACATTCTATATATTTATGTACAAATTCAACATTACAATATTAAAATAAATATTATAGATCCTAACATTAAACAAAATATTATAAAACCTAAAATTAAACTCAATATTAAATATTAATATTAAATTCAATATTATAAAATCAATATCAAAGTCAATATTGTAAATGTTAATATTAAACCCAACATTATAAACTCGTAATATTAAATTCAATGTTAAGCCATAATATTAAATACAATATTATAAACCCTAATATAAAGCGTTCCAAAACACCATGTCACACGAAATTAGTTCTTACTTTATCCAAAGTTATTATAGAATCCCCACAAGGATGGGGTTATCCTAATTTGATCATGGTATTTGGGGCTAAGATGGGAGCCATCAATGCTAAGAGAGAGAGGGGAGGCTCATTATTTATAGCATTCTTCATGCCTTCAATACCATGGGAAAATACCATGGTTAAATACCATTGGTAAATATAATGTGTGGATACAACTTTCCATTACGATTATAAATATGGCCTCACAATATAGAACCACTACTTCATCCAATGCCCTACAATTCATATGTATCCCTATTTGGACCCTAATAAAAATCAAATCCATAAAGGGTGGACTTTTGTCAAATTTTTTTCCTCCAAAGTAATTCATTGACACAAATTGTTGGGTGTGTGTACATTATTTCCATGACTAGTTCCATGTGTTGTACATTGCACGACATGTTTCCTGGAGCAGGTAGCACATGTTGGTGGGCACGAGGGTGGTATGCACCTACGATGCGAAATCGAGATTTTTTTTATTTTAATGCGTATGAGATAAGAGTTGGGTGGACTCAAAGGATGGGAGCAAGCCCAAAAGATAGTGAGTAGTAATCTACCCATGGTTTTCTCCATGGGTTTTCTAGTTGGTTTTGGGTGTAATGGTCTTTTTCCATGGTATTATTTATATCTCGTAAAGGGAAATACAATTATGTTCTAATCTAGGGTTATTGTATTGGGATTTATGAATGCTTAGACACGTACATATATATGCATTGTAAACATTGAAATGGATATAATGAAAAATAAATCTTTCATTCATCCTGGGTTTCTGTGATCGAGGGAAAATCGCTGATGTATCTTTATTTTATGTGCTCTCCATCATATATTTTCTATTTTAAGAACTTTTTTTGCAGAAATTTCTATGCAAGGTAAAAACCTACATTTTGTATCAAAGTTGTAAATGAGGGACACCTTTGGTGCTAAGGGGTTATGCTTGGCCATGTGGTAGACCCTATTTAGTGGGAGATCTCCTTGATCGATACTTGAAGTGAAAGAATAGGATGAACAATGGAAATATAGAGATTAAGTAATTGAATAGAATGAAAGTTTTTGAGTTGTGGAAGCTCAATATGGAGGATCTATTAGTGGATAACGATAAGTCGATCATGGTAGATCTCGCTACTAAACCAATGTCAATGTTAGCATAAGTCTAGGAAAATTTGGATCGAAAGGAAAATAGCACAATATGGTTTTTGTATCTCGTGATTCAAGATTGTTAGAATGTATCATGGGAAGATGAGGTGAATGATTTTGGGTCAAGTTCAAGACTTTTACCAATCTAAGTCTCTCGTGAACAAATTGTTCTCGTGGGAAAAATATGTATCACCTAAGGATGGAGGTTGGAGACTTGGTGACAAGAGTATTTGAAAGCTTTTACTGTTGTGGTAAATGAGTTTTTATCTGTTGATATAAAAAATTTACACGAAGATAAGTAAATCATTTTTCCATGTTCTCTATGAGATTCGTGGGATAGTGTCGTTGTTGGAATACGTAGTAGTACAAATACCTAGAAGTTTCATGAAATATTCTCATCTATGTTGTGAGAGGAGATGAGAAAAACAAATTGGAGACCCATAAAATATATTCCTTGTAGGTACAAGGATGGTCCTACAACAAAAGAAAATATAAGTCCTCGAGTGGGAAATATAAATCTCGACGAAAATTTGTAAATGTGTGCTCAAAATAACGAAAGGAAGGGCACTACCAAAAGGAGCGTAGATCTAAAGCTCGTGAGAAAGGAATGTGATCCGTGATGCTCCTTCGCATAGGAAAATACCACCTCATATGAATCTGTGGATGTGTACTTGGCCTCGTATTCAAGTACACATGTATATCATGAGGCATGATTAATTGAATTAGGTGCATCCTTTCACTTCACGCGCAGGGAGTGGTTCTGCGAGTATGATAAATATAATGGTCGTGATGTATTCGTAGGGTATGTCCGGAAGGCTAAATTCATCGATGTGGAAATTTCAAGCTAAAGTTACAAGGTGGAAGGATTAGAACACTTGATGGTGTTCTCGCATATTTCCGTATTGGCTGAAATATGATTTATGTAGGCAATATGGATGATGTCGGTGTAAAAATAGTGTTCAAGAAAGCTTCATGTAAGATAGTTCAAGGAGCACTCTTATTGGTGCAAGGATTGATCGAAATATTTACAGCTTCTACGTAGCACTTTTACCGATGGTTGCAACAATTATGTGGTTCCCGAATGTGGAAGAGAAAATCTAGTGGTCTTTGGACAAAAGACCATGCTATGGAATTAGAGGCTTGGACATATTGAGTAATGACCTTGAAATATTGCATGTTAATGGTATGTTATAAGCATTTCATTTACTCTATCGATTTCACTTTCTATGAGCTGACATGTCTGCATATGGGAAGGAAGAATCAGGTAGTTTTCCCTCTAGATTCTAGAGGGAGAAAGAGGCATTCTCAGATTGTTGAGAAGTGATGTGCTTCTGGACCGCTTGTGAGTTACATCATAGGGTAGTCTGGCATACTATGTCTCCTGCTATAGATTGTATCTCTAGGAATACATGTATATATTTCTGAGACAATATTAAATTCTTTGAGCCAAGTTTAGAGAATTTGAGGTTGTGGGTAGGAAAATCGTGACAAAGAAGAAGATCAAGGTGTTGAGGATGAGATAATGGTGGAGATATCTCCCAAGAATGAATTTGAAGAGTTCGTAAGAAGTGTGATAGAATGGAAAAAACATACTACTCCATACACGCTTCAAATAAAATAGGGTGTTATGTAGAAAGAATGAAGAGGATGTTGATGGAAAAGGAAAGAAGCATGCTCAATGGTGCTGATTACGATAATAATTTTTGGAAGAGGTAATAGATATTGCATGTTTCTCATTAACAAATCATCTTGATCAAAATTAGAGGATAAGAATCCACATGAGGCATGGACTTGTAAGAAACCCTCTCTTTCACATGTAGGATATTTGATTGTGATGCATATGTACACATTTCAAAGGAGAAAAAACAATGTTTGATAATAAATCTGAAAGGCACATTTTTATTGGATATAAGGATGGTTTAAAAATTTTATAACATTTGGAACCCGTAAACAAGGAAGGTTGTGTACAAACTCGAGATCTCGGTTTTTTATATAGGTGAAGGATGCTCTTAAAAAGAATTCCCTACCAAAGGAACCCGAAAAATATAGAGTTTGAACTAAAGGATAAGGAATAAGACTCACAAATCAATAAGAATGAAAATAAGAAGAGCCACAAAACTACAATTTTGAGAACGTTAATTTCGTGAGAGGAGGCATCCAAAGAGGTATAGTCCACCTTCTTTTCGTTAAAAATTTTTATTTGTCTATTAGTGATGAAGATCCCATAACTATGAGGGAGACAGTGGATTCATAGGATGGAGAAAACTTTGTGAATACGTCATGGATGATTCAATGGAATATTTGGAAAAAAATGAGGCTTGGGTCCTCGTGGAGTTGCTAGATTGAAGTAAACCCATTCACTAGAAATGGGTGTTTAGAAGAAGAATAATGCGTAAGGCAAGGTGGAGAAATACAAAGCTCGTATGGTGGAAAAAGGTTATTCGAAGGGTTGGGAATTTATTTTGGTTATATGTTTTTCGGTTGTTTCCATGTTAGATTGGATTATATTACTTCTATCTATTGTTGTTGCTTTTATTTTAGTAGAACATATGGATCTCAATACAACATTTCTTAAAATGGATGTGGAAGAAGATGTCTATATGAAGCAACATGAAGGCTTTGTAGTGAAGGGTGAGAAAGAACAAGCTATGTAGGTTAAAAAATATTTGTATGGTTAAAATAGTCACGAAGGATTTGATATCGTAAATTTGATACCTATATATGGGGACTTGGCTCCACAAGAAGAAAAATCAAATCAGTGTGCCATATTTAGAAATTACGACGACCGCGATATTTATTTGACTGTCATGTATGTGGATGCATTATGTTGTGCTGATTGAAAATGACAAAGAAATTATCCCACGATTTGAAGACTCCAATTTGTCCTCCAAATTATACATGAAGGATATTGGTGATGAAAACCATATTTTTATGCATGGAAATTAAATTATATGAGGCAAGAAGAGGGAAAGCTCTAGCTAAAATAGAGGAAGTATGTCGAGCCAATATCGCATGGAGTTTAATATGCAAGATAGTGAATTGATGAAGATTCCTATTCATGCCAGGATTGTAAAGCTATCTTTTGAGCAAGCTTTCAAGGTATAATAAGAGGAAGACATCATGTCTCATGTTCCATATGCAAGTGCGTTGATAGCCTCATGGATGCAATGATACTATACTAGGCCTTACATTGCAAATGCACGCGGGAGTATTGAGCAAGTTTATGTCCAGACCAAGGAAGGAGCATTGGACAAAGTGAAAACAAAGTCTGGGATATGTGTGACACTAGTTATTATGGTTTGTGCTACCAAGGAAGATGACGATTAGATAGATTTTTGGACATCTGTGGCTTTTTTGATGCAGACTAGGCTATATATATAGATAAAAGGAGATCTAAAGGTGGGTATGTGTTTAACCCATTCGGAGGAGCATTTATTTAGATCATAAATAGACATTCTATAGTGGCTCTTTAAACTACATATTTTGAATACATGACAACCAATCATGCAAGCAAGGAATCAGTTTGGTTGTAGATATTTTGTTCAAGTATGGGGTTGGAACAAAGAGATATAAGGATAGACTCGTGACATCCAAAGTGAATTTTTCTTGACGCAAAGACCACTTTTCATGACTCCCCTGTGTTAACTGCTCGAGTAGGAGGCAGGGGGCTCCAAATACTCCTCCTTTACGCCATTGATATGGAAACATGTAATCAGTGCATTAATTGATAGCATGACAATTATTAACAAGATGATAAAACATTATATCGAGCACCAATATTTAAAAAATATACTATATTTTATATTTAAAGATATACAAATCAAACTTTATGATAAAATTCAAAAAGAGGCATTTTGATTGCCTCGCCATAGCTTTATGTTTTTTATATATATTTTTAATTTCTTTTTCTTTACTCCTCTATACACTTTTTTCATATCACCTCTTTATTTTCTCTTTTCTTTTAATTTTTCTCTCCTTTTTATTTTATTATTTTTTTCTTTCCTTTCTTTTGTATTAATCGAAAATAATTCAAATAATGTAACATTTATTTATAATATCCCATGAATCATAAAAATGATAATCATCAATTTATCTTTATAATTTATAGGACCCTACAAAGGTAATTCAAATGGGGATGGTAACCTCCCTGAGATGTATCAAGAATGTTTTCGATTAGTAACGTTCTTCCATTTGAAGCAACTCGTTTGTCCATTTTCTGAAATAAAATTGATCAATTGTCTATTCTATAGATATTATTGTGAACTTCTAAGAGAATTAGGGACTTATCTACAAAGCTTTGACTCGCTTTGATAGTATTCATCCATGCTTGCAACAATGAAAATAATAAAATCATATATACAATGATGTATCTTGTGACCAATCGAGTTTAGGTGAAGTAATGATTGAGATCCCATACAATGTATCTCTCTAATATTGTTTTCTAGTTATATCTTGCAATAAAAAATGCATTAGTCCCATGAAAAGTTGAAACCCTATAAGGACCTTTCTACAGATGGTCAAACTTTCAAGTTTTTCATTTGTCTTCATTTCTCACATCCCATTTCAAAAGAAGGTCATTTTGTTTGAAATCATCTTCTTTGGTTCTTCTATCATCGAGTCTTTTTGATTTTATCCTTTGAATGACTTGTGTTTTGTTGTAGACTACTTCTCTTGTCTATTACAATTGTACCATCTCGTTGAACCTTCTTTGTGCATAACTTGGCTCTACTTATATTTCAGCAACACTTTTATCGAAAGGAATCCCTTTCGAAAGATCGAAAAAATTACATCTATTCCATAAACCAATTTGAAAGGTGACATTACAATTAAGCTTTTTGTCCTTATCCTATCATCCCATAGAGAATTAATACAACTTCTTGTGCCATGAGTGTTTCTATTGCGAATAATTTCTTTATGATATTGACCAAATATTTATTAGAAGATTCAAATCAATCATTTCCTTTAGGATAAGAGGCGAATAGAATGTCCTAACACTATCTCGATATTGGTTGCATAAGTCAATCATCATTTTAGATTTGAAATAGTCACCATTATCTCGTGATTATTTTGTGTGGACAACGAAATCTCAATAGGATATTATCTTTCTATAAACATGGATGACCACATAATTTGTAGCTTGTCTAGTTGGAACACCTTCTATCCATTTTTTTGAAGTAATATGTGGTTGTTAGAATAATTTTTTTCTTAACATAATAACTCGAATGAATTTATCGTGTGAAATCCAATCCCCACTATTGGAAATGATTCTCCACGAAATGGGTTTCAAAGGCAAAGGAAAGAGCTCCTCTCGTGCTCAAATATTTGACACTCATGAGAAGTTTCAATATTCTTGTGAGTATAAGTAAATAAACTAGGCCAATAAATACAACTCTTAAAACTTCATTTGTTGTAGCTTTCCATTACAAATGTACTCGAGAGTCACATTTAGGAAATTCTTCCATTATCTTGTCGAACTTCATCTTTCAACAAATAATTTAGTAAAATCCCACCAACGTCTTTCCAATACAAGCCTTGATCTAAAATGCATAATTTTGCAGATTTTAATTTAAGGAATATTGCCTAAGCTTTTTGTCAAACTAGGAGGGGCTTGTAAATTGTGCACATTAGACAAATTATGTGTATACCAAAGATGAAGTAACAAAACATTCGACATTTTCTTTGGAGTCACTAGGTCTTGTTCTCCATCGAGAGAAGCTACAAAATTTATATCAAGTGCATGAAAATTTGATTCAATCCATTAACTTGGCTAACCCTCGACCTTTGATAACCTTTTTTGGTTTTATTTGAATATCCTATTCCATAATAATTGCTATTTGTTTAGTTCTTTTTCCATCTGGATCATTTTGAGTAAGAATGCCCTTTACTACTCCATTTGGAAGAAAAGAAACTTTGTGAGAATGTAACACATACACTTTGAATTCATTTAAGGCTTTGACTAAAGCAATGAGATTTATTTTCCATGATTTTATACTTCAAAGAATGATCTCTAAATCCTCTCACCGAAAAAATATATAGGTTTCTCATGTCCTTCTTCATTTTCCTCTAATACTCTACATTAACAATATGCTCTAAAGAAAAAGAAAATATGGTGAAGTCTTTGGTATAATTTGGACTAATAAATACAAGAGCATGAGTTTAATCATTATTTCACCTAATTAAATGATCTCTTTCATTTTTTATTCCATATTGTTTGAGTGTCCTTTCTCAACATGTTGGTTATAACTCTAAAAAATTCAGCCAAATTGTTTATAAATCTTCTCAAAATGTGTATCCTACCAATAAAAGTATTTCACTTATTTCTTGTCCCTTTGGGGGATCAATGTTTCATGATTGTTACAATTATTCTAGGATCAGTTTTTAATACCATGCTTCAAATTATATGGCCTAATAATCTTTCCCTCTTCCATTCTAAATAGAGATTTTTTTGTACTAAAAGAAATGCCATATGTTCTACACCTTCTAAAAAAATCAAGTGATGCAGATGACCTTCATAAATCTTGTAAAAAGACAATATTGTCCTCAAGGTATATAGCAATAAACCTTTCCCTCTCATCCGCAAAATAATTATCCATTTCTCTTTGAAAAGTTTCTCTCTGCATTCATGAGTTGAAAAAGGAATATTGACATACATAAAATTTCCCCAAGCTATGTCGTGAAATTTTTCATGTTCTTGATCATCTCGATGCACTAAATTATGGTGAAATTTGTCTTGATCCAACTACTCGTTTGAAGTATGTATGTCAATATTTGGTAGTAGTTCTCGCTTGAGGAAACCTTATTCGGCTTCTAAAGTCTCACACATAATCTTATTTCCCCCGAATTTTTCTCATCGGTACTAAATTTGATATCCATTTAGAAAATCTAACGCGGCACCGTGACCTTTGCATTAAATATTTTTTTAACTTCCATCTCAATTAGAGGCAATAAGATCTGATTAGCTCTTCTCAGCTTTTTGTTTAAAAGGCTTTTGATCCTCTTTTATAGGGATAGTATGTTGAATAATAGATTTATCATAAACCTTTTGAGTCATGATATCCCCATGAAAAATCCCCTGAAAAAACACTTGTATACTCGTAAACAAATAAATTTACCTATGTTTTTCTTTCAGACACAATGACTTTGAAATATTAACAATATTGGGTTTTCTTCAATGCCTATATTGAAATGTTCTACTTCTGATCTAGCTTTAGTTGAATTGAAGGCTTTTTAGCAAGATCATTAATGTCAAATGATTTTTCAAAGGGGTAGAAGACCTCCCGGGATTGTATTATTCTTGAGTTGTAATATTTTAGATTCCTCATCATATTGACTGTTTGATTGAAAATCTTCTCCTATCCACTATCATCAATATCCTTCCCTATATCATTGTTCAAACTTTCAAATTCATCATTTAATGGCAAGAAATTGCTGAGTTGTTTGGCATTATCAAATACTTGCGAGTATCTCATGTTATCATGAATTGCAGGTCTATGTTTTCCATCAATTTATAAATTCCTCCTTCCTCTAAAAGGAGTTTTTACATGTACTTTTTGAAGCAGCTAATGCATCAACATATACATTCGATCTCTAAGAGATATTGACAATTGGAATTCTTGAAAACACTGTAAAAACTCTACAAAAACACTCCTATATGCTCTCATTCTGGAATGTTTAGTTGAATATTCACCTTTCATCTGTTTTATGATAAGTTCTGAATCTCCATGAATTTAAACTCTCTTAGCTCCAATTTATTTTAACTTTTTAAGTCCTAATAACAAATCTTCACATTCAGGTACATTGTGTGTACATTCGAAATTTAGTTTTTAAGAGTATTTCTTTGTTGTGCTTGGCTTCATATCTAAGATCCATACTCCAATCTCAGCTTCCTCTTTGCTTAATGCTCCATCAAAGTCCATGTTCCATAAGAAATATTATTGTTCATGTTCTTTACTTCCCCCCCATGATCTTGACAAAATAGTTCCATATTTGGGAGGTATATAAGCGAAAACAATGCCCATCACTAGAAACTTTGTTGGAATTTGAGTAAGGATAACACATAAATCTTTAATTAATACCGGAAATCTTACTCTATTCGAATCAAAGGAGTAAAGTTATTATAATTTCTCGTAATATCTAATCCCAATTTTTCCATGATTACCTTCGGCAGAAGATTGTCCGAGGCACCAGAATGCAACATTGCATTGGGAAAAATAAAATCATGTATGTTAAGACTGAAATAGAATGGAGGAACACTACCATCTTGTGTAATTCCATCTACTTTAGGTCCAAATAGTAACTTAGGTTTATTGTAAGTTACATTTACATTGCTTTTTCCTTATTCGATTTTCAATTCATTTACATGTTGACTTCTATACACATCCTTTTTTACCAACTCAAGTAATGGAACATGGATTTTTACTTTTTAAAGTTCATTTTCAATATTAAAAGAAGGTTGATATTTTTCTACTTATTTAATACTTACATCATGATTTTGAGAAATTTCCTTCTCATTATCTCCATTTTTTTTGCTAGTAGAAGGTATATCAGTTTGAGTCTTCTTGGGAGAGTTCACTGCAACATTTTTTACTTCCTATATTGTATTGTTTGTGTACTTCCATGGTAGCATTATGATATAATTTTTTATAATATATTGATTTTACACGCATATCTTTTGGTTGCGATAACAAGAAAATATCTTATTTCTCCTTGGTTTGAAAAATGGCATCCATTTTTACTTCCCCAAAGAGATTAACTTGATCTTCCTCGTAGTCTTGTATGCTTTCTTGTTCTTTTTCAAAAAAATTATCTTAAAAATAGGGTCTAATTTATTTTGATCCACTTGGTTTCTTTTCTCTCTTTCCTTGATTTGGGGCTACTAGATTTTAAAGTTTGAATTTCTAATTTGAGGGTCTCCTTATGGTTGTGTTGGAGGGGCTCTATGAGCACAATTATTCTCTCCATCATCCTTTCCATAGTTTTAACTAATTTTTCTAAATTTTCACCTAATGAAGAAAAAGAAGGTTGTTCTTTAATGGTCACTCTTCTCTCAGTCCTAAACTTTCCCTTTTGGCTAACAGATTAGCCTCTACACTAACAAAATTTCTTTGCATTTCTTCAGGGGTAGGTGGATTTATTTCTCTCAATTGATAAGCCATATCAGCATCAAATCCATTTGTAAAATGAATCAAAGAAGGTTTTTGTGGGGGTTTTATTGTTGTTGGGATGGAATTGTAGAAATTATCAAATCTAGTTCAATAATCCTCACCAGTTTCATTTGGTTCTCTCCTTAATTTTTCATATTCTACAAGGATATGAAGGGGATTCATTTTTTACTTCCGACCTAGAAAGGAAATTTTGATGGAATTGTTGTAAGTCTGAAATACTTCCCTCTCACAAACCTTTTTATCATTTATTTATGTCACTGATTAATATTTGTGTAAACAATCTCATTTTTACATCATCATGATCGAATTTCTCTCGATATGGTAATTCATTTATTCTATCAATGTTTTGTTGTGCTGTTACAGGACCTGTATCATCGAATTGTAGTATTCTCTATGCATAGTTCTCATTCAATGATGCCTTTAATGAGAAAGTGTCATATTGACCTGCCATGACTTGAGTTTGAGAAGAGGATGATATTACAGTAGTGGTTGATGAAAAGGGTTGAGGACGTGGTGGCATTGCTGATGAGGATGATGATCCAGTGTTTTGTACAATCACAATATTATGGGTAGGAGTTGAAACCAAAATTGGATTAAATGAATTTTGGGTGGTGGAAGAAGGGGGAATGAATGTAAAAGTGGGTAATTGATAAGACGAAACAAAAAAATAATGTTGATCAACGAATGAGTCTTCTATTGTTTTACTTAATATATTAACCAGATCTTAGAGTTTTTGAAACTTATTTAAAATATCCTTATCATATTTCGAAATGACTGGATTTTTTATTAAATGGTACTAGGTCCTGAATTGAGTGTCATCCAAAATCTCTCTGGTACAAAATTTTTTAACTTGGATCTGAAAATCCTATGTTCAAACTGTAAGTTAAACTAAATGTTTTCAATTGTCACAAGAATCTCTTGAAGAGAATTAGTTCTTGGTAAAGGATTATTACTAGCTTGACTTTCTGTAAAACTCTTATTTCTTAATGTCTTTTCAAGCTCATTCAAAGTTTCCAAAGGATTTGGATCTAGGTGGGATCTGGCATATATCCTTTTTGGAATGAGATATTCTAAATGGATTATTCACAATAGGATGCTATTGAAAAGGTGGTGGATATACATATTTTAGGTGAACAATTCATCCTTTTAGTTTCTATTTCACTGTCACCTACAAGGAATAGTATTTCAAACATTAGAACCAATATTTACTAGGGAAAAGTTTTTTTATGAGATTGTTCCCGAGTATGGTCTCCAGAATGTTATCACTCCATAATTTTTCTAGGTTGAGTAGGAAATTGCAAAGGTAGCCAAAAAACCACTTTTAAAGTTGGGATCTAACCTTTCCAGCTTTAGAGAGGGATATCTTTATCTTATTTAGATTTCTCCTTCAGATTTTATGTTAGGTATTCAAAATTGAAATGGATTTTTAAATGTTCAATTGAAAAATGCAGGGAAATTCCATTGGGGATGGAGTCATGAATTTTTTGTTAATAAAACACAAAAATTAATGAGCATGTGTAACACGACAGGATAGGAAATATTTTCTATCTTATAAAATATTTGTGGCGGGAAGGATGAATATGTTTTAATTTCAATTAATAGAGCATACTCAGATGAATTCTATAATTTATATGAGAAAGAAAATGTCCATGGGATCTTGGATAAACGATGATCAGATCATCTGTTAGGGCACTCCTTGATGTGAAGTCACTAGTTTAATTCCCCGCCCCTATCGGGGTGATATATTGGACATGATGAAGATGTATTCATGCTAAGATTACAAAAAAATATTAGAAAGAAAACATTGATATTGTTTACAAGTGAGAGCAGAGTATAGCTAGGTAAATTCAACACTTATTCTTCTTGTAACAATAAAGAGAGAAAGCATATGGAAAACTAAGAGGGACAAATAGCTTGAAATAAGAATAAACATCACCAATTTCTTGACACGAGAATCATAAAACAAAACTCTCTGTATTATCTGTAATTTGACGACTTCAGTATAGTGCACTTCTTTACATCAAAATTTAGACCCTTCCTTTACAAAATTTCCAACCCCTTTCTCTATATCCTTAAAAAGTATTTATAGAATTTTTACATCTCATTCAGACTTGAAAATAAAATATATTCACAAATAATATTTTTTTAAAATATAGATATTTTAGATATAGAATAATATACAAAAGGAAGGTAAAATTTGTTGCGTTGTTGAAATTCTAGATGAAATCATTGATGGTTGTAGTTACTTGTTACAAATGTTCTTTGTGTGTTGCCAAAATTTTAGGCCTTCCCTTATGCTCATTCAATTAGTTCTAGTAACTTGTCGTGCCTTTCTTCACTTGGGATAGAAAAACTTACCATATTTATAAACCTATCATCTACCTCAGTGTAGGTGTCAAACATTGGCTTATTCACAAATATGTGATGGATCTCATGTTTATTATTGAGATCAAATTTTAGGTCTTCCAAAAAAGCTTCTCCAATAATATTTCATTTTTCCTGTGTGAATATTGAGGCATCAATATCTATGTCACATAACATTTCCTATTAATTTTCTAATGGAATCAATTTTCCATTAAACTTCTTCAAAGTTGGTAGACCTTTCTCCTGAAATATAGAAAATTTCATGCAGAATCTTCTGACCTATAACTCAAGTTATTTACACTTAGTTTCTAATTGTATCATCAAATTATTTTTAGGTAAGAATATTTTAATTTCCATCACTGTTTTTTTTATTTCCCTAATGTTTAACTCTTCCATTTCATCTATGGTTTTAGAATTTACCGATTTTATCATTTTCCATGCTTCTTCTAGTCTGTGTTCAAGATCTATTTTAGCATTTTTAATTTCTTCTTTGACTCTATCCACTAATTCCTCCTATTCAAAGGTGATCTGAATTGATGGCCACATGTCTGTCACATTAGAATTGATGTTTCTCCAATTGCTGCTTTTGGCCTCAGTTATCATTCATGTGATAAAGGACTTGTCGTGATATTGTTGTGTTTGCTGAATCAAATTATAATTATTTTGTATTTATGCAAGGTAAGAATTATCCATTTTGAGCTTATTTTCCTCCATTTGGGTCAATGTTATTGACAATTTCTCTTTTCCTACATTTTCTAATGATAACTCTTCTAAATCTTTGGCAATTTTTTCCTTAGAACCTGAAGAGGTTTCTTTTGATGATGTACATGTTTTTTTTGATGTTCCAGATGTAGATATACTTGTTTCTTCCCATTTTTATTTTTTCTATTAATAGTATTTCCATGTCATGTTCCATTTTTTGTATATGTACTTTTTTTTTCAACTACGAGTGTAAAATTTTTCTCCTTTTCCATCTCTAAGATAGTAACTTCTTTAGCCTAGGGGTGTTCTGTGGATGGTAATTTTATCTCCTTCCTTAGTGCTTGAATATATGCATTATTTTCTTTAATAAACTATTATGCTCCCTTTATATTACCAGGATCATGCCCTAGTTGTATCACCAAGTCTTCTTTGGATTTGATTCTCGTGTCTTTGGCTAATGAAGACATCTTCTCAATATTTAATTGAGAATGCATGTTATTCAAAGATGAATGTAATTTTGAAGTAGTCGTGACTGAGATAGTAATTGTAGAAAATATGAGTTCCCATGTTTGTTTATTCAAGTTGATTTGACCAATTGCATGGATCCTCTTAGTGTCAATTGACAAAATAGAGGCCTTGTAGTCTTCATAATTATTACGGGTTGGTACTAGAGGTTCCATAAAATCTATTTTAAATTTTCCTTTCTCTGAATCAAATGCATAAAGTAGTATATGATTTTTTGTGGTTGTTTTATTCCAAAATACTGAATAAGTTGAAACTTTCAAACCTCCATTCTTTAACTTGATTTCTTTGTACCCTAAAAATATTGTTTTCTGAACTCAAATTTGACTAGTAGAAGATACTATAGATTGATTTGTTTGTTCCACTCTAGGAAAATGAGTTCTTCGTTCTACATCAGGAGATTGAATTGTTTGTTCTACACCAGGATGACAAGTGACAACAGTTATTTTCATAACTACTATAGGATGCTTGTGTGTATCTATTTCTTTCGAAGGATATTGTTGGATAGTGATCACTTTAGGATCAGATTGAGTGCCAGAATTTAGAGTGGTATGTAGATCCATATTTTTTCTTTTAAATACAATAAGATCTGCACCTTTAGCCTCATAATTATAGGGGAGATAATCAGCTTTGTCTCTTATTTTATTTTTATTTATAAATAGGATTCTACATAGATGATTGGCTAACCAGTTGTTCTTCATCTTCTTGTAAGCTGCATTTTGTCCATTCCTCCAGGTCAGTATATTTTTCTATCTCAAGTCTGGGTGTATGTGCATAAGAAGAACTTATCTATTCAACTCTAAGTGTCAAGATAATTATTAGAGGACCATAAGGCCATGATAACGTATGCTTGAATTTCATTTGATTTAAGATGACTTCCACTTCCTTTGATGCAACTCTCGTGTTGAAAATATAAGGACCTACATGGGCCTTTAGCTTGAACTAGTCTTTCTTCTTGTTGGACAAAAATTTCCATTCATCCATATTTACCATCTATCTAATATAATATAATGCACAAATTACAACTGGTACAAACACTGGTAGCATGAAAGGAGGTAGCGTTGATCCATAAATACCAACCTTGGCGTAGTTTTGGTACAAATACCAGTCTCCAAATTTTTATTATTCAGATATATGTAAAATTTTCTTTATCTCTGATGAAATTATTGGAATAATATCACTACTAAGTAAACATAATAATGTATGAATAAACTTATGAGAGAAGTCAGTATGCTTATATTCTTATGAGTTGTTTCTAACCTGAGAAGTCCAATGGATAACTGATAATGTATTACCCCCATCATATTTCTTTTGTAAAGTAAATTTTAATATCTCTATCTTGTTAAATAACATGAGATACACCAACACTCGTTGATACTTAAAAGCATGTTCAACTTTGAAATTTACAAATTAATTATGCATAACATCAGATAGAAACTGGTTTTAATTAAAAAAGATTTAAGGTTTTTTATCAGCTGAAAATATTCACAAGAATCCTAAAACTACTTCATCGACCCCTTGATCTATATAATACCCAAGTAAATAGGTAACCATGGAAACAACTTGCTTGGACATCTCTGGGAAAATTGCAATAGGGTATTAGGAACGTTTTCTGGGTAATTCAGAATTTTCAAGGAGAAAATGCTAAAAAATATGAGCTCTCTCTGGAAAGGTGAGTTTTTAATATAATTACATCAATATATTAACTAAAAATGACTAAAGTGAATATTGGAGAGTTATTTTCAAATATTTACAAATACTCTCAAGGGAAAAGAAAAAGTAACCTCATTCTTGTGGGAAATGATAGCTTTTTTGTTGGGGAGGTATAGATAATGACACCAAGTGGAGAAATTGGGGAAGAAATTAGTTTGGGGGAAGATAAATTGAGGGAGGATGGATTCGAAAATACTCAAGTGGTTGATGTGGTCTGTTATCGAAAAATCAGACCTGATAGGCTTCCAATCAAGTTAATCTCATGTAACTGTTTCATACCAATATTTTGATTGAACCTTAGCCTCCTCAACCTGAGAGGGCTCTCTCAAGGGTTTATGAATTTTGATAAATATGTAGATGGCTAACTCTATATAGGGTAAAAGAAAATAAATGATACAAATTGGTTGTAAATCACATTAGCAAGTGTGCATTGGGCTTATGGAGTCATAATAGCTTCAAAAAAACCAAAAAATCTACGTAGCATGGAAGTCAAGGCATATTAGAGTTCAAGTCAAGGAATACACATGTGAAACAGTAAAACACATAGTTAGTTTGTCTATGAAGGAAGTCAAAGCATCAATGATAAATTCTGAGTAACATAATCAAACACCACTGCAATATACAAGAAGTCTTCATGAATCTTTAGTTGGCCAAGTAGAAAACTCTGTATTAAGCTGAAAATAGTTACTTACAATAAACACAGTCTTTTTGCTAAAAAATTCCAACCCTTTGGTAATTTTACCCCTTGGTCTTTAATAGACATATTACAATATGTGATGATCTGCCTTTAGGCTATATACATCAAATTTCCAACTATTGACACTAACTGACACCTTGCATAACTGTAAGATATGGAATTTATTACATAAAGACACCTAATCTACTTAACAATCCTAATCCAAAAAGGACTCAAACTGCTTATTGTTATCCAAAACAACCTTATCCACCTAAATTTACATCATTTTCTAATTGTAACAACACATAGTCAGATTTGGATGATGCGCTTCAGCTCTTCATGTCCACTTTGTTTGACCTCCACAAAAACAGGAAACCATACCTTGTTTTTTAGGCATCACATCCTTTGTATTCTTTGAACAATTTGATCATCAATTAAGCTTGATTTAGTGGTCCTTATATGTTGGATATTATCTTAACATGTCTCCTCACCTATCCCTAACCTCTAGCATGTCAAAACCACTTCCAAAAGCTGTTTAAGGAAGCTGTAATAAACTGCGCTACGAAAACACAGCTGTTTCATCGCGCCTTTGAAAAACTGTCATCTCAAGTGTTAATTATTCAAAAAATGAATCCTTTCCACTTGAATCACTTCACTTACCCCTTAATACATCTCCCATATCAGTTTCAGCTCTTTAATCACTCTTCAACCTCTCAAAAATTGACCAAAATCAACAAGAAAAGTAGCTACAGCAGTTTAGTAGCACTTTTTTGCTTTTTTACAGAGAATGTGCTACGAAACTGCTGAGTATGCAAATTCTTCCAAATTATTCCAAAATTTAAAGTGTGAATGTGGAAAAAACATAAAATAGACCTGATTTCATCATATCACTTGGAAAATAGAGTCATTCCAGCCTTCTTGAGGTCCCTTCTTCATTTGCAATAGGTTGGCCTATTGGATTTTCCTGTTTTTTCTTGAAAAATAGGTCTTGGGATAGAGCCTATATCTCTTACTCCATGATGTATTTTGAGAAAATGAAGGAAATTTTTGTAGGCCATTATTTCATGAATAAAAACCTCTCTTGGGTTTTTTAACCATATCTCCTCGTGTCCATAAACTTCCTTTGCAAAAAATGTGTAAAACAGGAAAACTTTGTTTCTGAAAATAGGGCTTCAAATAAATCCTTGTATCCCCCCACGGATAACACATATCAGAAAAGTGAGAGAGGTTATTGTATATGGGATCGTGATAAATACAAACCTCTTTCATAATTCTAAAATACTTTTTCATTTGGCCAGAAACGGAACTTGAAGATGACTGCTAAACAATCATGCACAAGACATTTTGTAAGAGTAGTTTCGTATCCCATTGTAATTTATCAATTTCGCCCACATCCTAATAAATTTGAGGAAATGGAGAGAGGTTTTTGTAGTGAGTTCTGTTAGGATAAAAAAACCTCTTTTATTTTTCCTAAATTCATTTTTAGCTTCTCATAAACTTCCTTGGAAGTTGACTACTCAAAACTAGAAAACAGAGTTTTTGCTTCATCACTTTCAGCGGTTTCGTAGCGCAAATCAAATTTTTTGAACTAGCGGTGCTATGAAAGTAAGGTTTCTTGGCTAATTTGACTATTTTTGACATGAGACTTTAGGAAATGACTCACAAATGGAAACTATGGATATTTGGCAATGAATGAACCTTAAAAAGACTTTATTTGAACTTAAGGATGGGCTTTGATCTTATAAAAATCTAACCTACCCTTAACCAAACCCTATATTGACTTGTAAACCTAATTTGAACCACGACCAAAAAAAACATAACACAATGATTTTTTTTTCAGAATTTTTGGGTGATAACAGAGGCTCCGCTTGGGATAGTGTGCCCCCTGTGGTACACTAAGAACGAGTAGTTATAGTGCTGCTATCCATTTTCTTGACCAAAATAGAAAAAAATTTGAAATTTCCAATCTCTTCTTCAAACTTTTATAGCCTTCACCTTGGGCTCAAGCTTGATGATCACTACAGAAGAACTAAATCTGTACCTACTGAAAATATTCTCAGTCAACTTCGAGCTTATTCACACATTCCTACCTACCCTATCAGTTGCGATCTCCATTTGTAACTCAAGGAACATGAAACTTCCAATGAAGCTAGTCATTGATCTGATCTGACACTTGAATCTCTTGACTGTGCTTGAACCAAAAGTAAACATGATACTAAAATAACCAAGGCAACATGAGATGTAACTGATCTTCAAAATGAAAATATAACTAGAAATATAGACTGTAAAACTCTTACATGTATTCAACTATAGGATCAAAGAAGACATGATATGTTTGATGCTTCTCATGACATTCTACAACTTTGGACAACTCATCCATTCTTTGATCAACCACACAAGGCTTCAGTTGTGTGTTTTCAAACTTCTTTTTAAACTAATTTACAAAAACAATGTATTCTTCCTCAATCTCTAAGAAGAAAGGTAGCAACACCCCTCTTTGTGTTCTGGCATTAAAACCATTTGAAAAGACTAATCTTGATCATGAATACTATAAGATTGAATTTTATCTTTTGAAGCTTGAATGTCATTTTCAATTTTCTCTGCAACTTCATCCACAAACTGAATCTTATCTTCTGACTTGCACTCGAATGATTTCAGATTAGAACATAAGGATAAAGAAATTTTTTCACCCACTTTTTCCTTAGTGTGATCATTATTTTATGTAGGTTGATATAAGGAAATACATGAAAAATCAACACTTTCCCTAACTTGAGGGTTATAGAAACTATCTTCCAGTATTTCCTCTTATTGTTTGCAATGATTCTCATACTCCTGATGATCAAAAGACTGACAAGTCTGCTACAACCTTTCATCAAACTCAAAGGATGTATCATAATTTTGAAAAGTAAACTCCTGCTGGGTTTCATTTTCATCTAAGAAGGAGGCTATCCTTTCTTCTTGGTGAAGAAAAGGATTGTCATGAAGAGGTTCTAATATTTCCTCATCAGTGAACTCATCATCTTCATAAAAATTCTCCAAATATTCAATAAAACTCACACAATGTTTACAACAGTCTTTGACCAGCAATAAGGAGGGATGACACTCTTCATACATCTCATAAAATGCAACATGGAAATCAACAAGAGAATATAATGAACCATTTGGCAAGCTTTCATACCAAGACCATTTGTTTCCTTCCAAAGTGGCCATAAATATCTTCATGAGACAATCCTCAGGGAACTGAACCTTAAGACTGTGTACATGCATATGGAATATAACCAAATGAAGAGAAACATTTCCTTTATTTTCATCTTTGAATTTAGGAATATCAGTTAACCATTCAACCTTTGGCATAGGATTTGGAAAACCAGGAATATGAGACCGATTCATAGGGCCATACCTCACATTTATTCTTGCAATGGAACTCATTCTGAAAATTCACCAAGCTACTGATCTTCAAGTAGTGGAGTCACCTTTCAATTGATTATTTTATGTGTGGAGTCGCCAAGGTAGATGCAGCCTTGAAAAGCTTCCTGAGCTCCTACTACCTTCAGAAGTTAAGCTTCGAAATATCGAGAAAGTATAATCTTCAGACTCCCGGCAGAAGCACCAAAATGTTATCACAAAGTCAGACCTGATAAGGTGCCAATCAAGTTAATCTCATGTAACTATTTCATACCAATCTTTTGGTTTAGGCTTAGCCTGCTCAACCTGAGAGGGCTCTCTCAAGGGTTGATGATTTTTGATAAATATGTAGATGGCTAACTCTATATGGGATAAAAGAAGATAAATGATATAAAATGGTTGTAAATCACATTAGCAAGTGTACATTAGGCTTATGGAGTCATAATAGCTTCAGCAAAACCAAACAATCTACCTAGCATGGAATTCGAGGCATATTAGATTTCATGTCAAGAAATACACATGTGAAATAGCAAAACACACAGTCAGTTTGTCTATGAACGAAGCCAGAGCATCAATGATGAATTATGAGTAACATACAAAAACGCCACTGCAATAGGATATAGAAAAGATGTCATCAAAACAAGAACATACAATAACTCTTCTTGAATCTTGAGTTGACCAAGTAGAAAACTCTGTATTAAGCTGAAAACAGTTACTTACAATAAAAACAGTCTTTTTGCTAAAAATTTCAACCCTTTGCTAATTCGACCCCTTGGTCTTTAATAGACATATTATAACATGTGAAGATCTGCCTCTAGGTTAGATACATCGAATTTCCAACTACTGACAATAACTGACACCTTGCATAACTGTAAGATATGGAATTTATTACATAAAGACACCTAATCTACTTAACAGTCCTAATCCAAAAAGGACTCAAACTGCTTATTGTTATCTAAAACAGATTTATCCACCTACATTTACATCATTTTCCAATTTTAACAACACATAGTTGAATTTGGATGATGGGCTTCAGCTCTTCATGTCCACTTTGTTTGACCTCCACAAAAACAAGAAACCATACCTTGTTTTTTAGGCATCACATCCTTTACATTCTTTGAATAATTTGATCATCAATTAAGCTTGATTTCATGGTCCTTAGATGTTGGATATTATCTTAACATGTCTCGTCACCTATCCCTATCCTATAGCATGTCAAAACCACTTCCAAAAATTGTTTAAGAAAGTTGTAATAAACTGTGCTATGAAAACACAGCAGTTTCGTAGCGCCTTTGAAAAACTGACATTTCAAATCTTAATTCTTCAAAAACTGAATCCTTTCCACTTGCATCACTTTAATTACCCCTTAATACATCTCCCATATTAGTTTCAGCTCTTCACTCACTCTTCAAACTCTATAAAATTGACCAAAATGAGCAAGAAAAGCAGCTACAGCAGTTTCATAGTGCTTTTTTGCTTTTTTACACTGAATGCACTATGAAACTGCTGAGTATGCAGATTCTTCCAAATTTTTCCAAAATATAAAGTGTGAATGTGCCAAAAACTTAAAATAGACTATATTGCATCATATCACTTCAAAAAAAGAGTCATTCCAACCTTCTTGAGGTCCCTTCTTCCTTTGCAATAGGTTGGCCTATTGGTTTTTCCTGTTTTTCCATGAAAAATAGGTCTTGGGACAGAGCCTATATCTCTTACTCCATGATGTATTTTGAGAAATGGAAGGAGTTTTTCTTAGTACATTATTTCTTGAATAAAAAACTCTCTTGGGTTTTTTAACCATATCCCTTGCTGTCGAGAAACTTCCTTTGAAAATAATGTGTAAAACAGGAAAACTCTGTTTCTGAAAATAGGGCTCCAAAGAAATACTTGTATATCCCCACTGATAACACATATGATAAACGTGAGAGGTTATTGTATATGAGGTGGTGATAAATATAAACCTCTTTCAAAATTCCAAAATACTTTTTCATTTGGCTGGGAACGGAACTTGAAGTTGACTGCTAAATAATCATGTATATGACATTTTGTAACAACAGTTTCGTAGAATTTTAATTTATCGATTTCTCCCACCTCCTAATGAATTTTAGGAAATCGAGATAGTTTGTTGTATTTAGTTATATTAGGAAGAAAAACCTCTTTCAGTTTTCCTAAATGCATTTTAGGTTGCGCATAAACCTCCTTGGAAATGGACTACTCAAAACTATAAAACTGAGTTTTTGCTTCATCACTTTCAGCAGTTTTGTTGCGCAAATCAACTTTTTTGAACTAGCGGCGCTACGAAAGTAAGATTTCATGGCTAATTTGACAAGGTTTAACATGATACTTTAGGAAATGACTCCCAAATGGAAATTATGGATATTTTACAATGAATGGACCTTAAAAAGACTTTATTTGAACTTAATAATGGGCTTTGATCTTATAAAAATCTAACCTACCCTTAACCAAACCCTATATTGACTTCTAAACCTAATTTGAAACATGACCAAAAAAATCATAACACAATCATGTTTTTTTGAGAATTTTTGGGTCATAACATGGTCTAGGAATTTCTTCTTGGCCCATTTATGAAGCTCGTAAAGAAAGAATTTACCCTGGGTCTCTGCAATTTTTTAATGGGTGTCAACTAAGGGGGCTTTGTCTAGGTCAAGAATGGGAGGGATCATATGATCTTCTTCTAGGAGTTTTTCATTTTCTTTCCTTCAATACATTTCAATTAAAAAATATGTTCAAGCATGTAGGAGGTTATCAGTATATTGTAGCTTCTTGAAAATTTGACGAGGAATGATAACAAACCACACATGTATTGTAGATTCTCTCGCCTATGACCTACATTGATTATAAAAACATGGAAGGGAGGAAATTCAGTCTTATGGGGTGATTTTATAATATAATGAGCATGGGGTGATAACAAAAAATATTATTTTTTAGGAGAGGGAGCTATTAATTCGCAAACTGGAAAGTGGTGGGAAAAATAAAACTTACAATCGAATTGGTAGGTGATTTTAAAATTTTCAACATTCAGGTGACATGGTAGGAGTGACATGGGAGAGGGAGAGATATGGCAATATATGAGTGGCGAGAGGTAATGTGGTAGAAGATATTACATAGTGCAAATTTTGTAGTGGAGGGAGAGCTAGTAAGTGGTTTTTTGGGAGAGGGGGTGTAAGACAGATTATGGTTTGGAGAGGGGAACCCCCAAAATGACTGTAGAGGTGACACATTAGGTGAAGTCGTTTGGAAGAAAACCACTTTTCGGGACCCCCTCCCTACATTAATCACCATCAATCACCGAGAGTGCAGGGGGGAGGGCGAAATACTCCTTTAGTTTTTGATCTCAAAACATGTGATTGCAATCGTTAATTGATGCATGGCGATTATTCACAAGACGTTAAAACATTACATCGAGTGAAAAACTTTAAAAATAACTATATTTGATATAAAATATATATAAAAATCAAACTTTATGATATAATTAAAAAAATGACATTTTCGTTGGCTCGCTATAGGGGTTTATCTTTTTTATATATTTTCAGTTTTAATTTATTTATTCTTTTTTTTATATACACTTTTTCATATTCCCTATTTTGTTTCTTTTTATTTTATTTTCTATCCCTTTATTTTATTTTATGCTATTTGCTTCTTTCAATAACTGAAAATAATTTGAAGAATGTAACAATTATTTATATAATATGAATCATAAAAAAAAAAAAATCATCAATTGATCTCTATAAATTATAGGACCCTTACAACAACATTATCACATAAGGAATTATGTAATATTCCAAAATTTTCACATAATATTTGGAATATTAGAGTTCTTAATTTTCTTAATGAATTAAGTTAATAAAATGGTGGAGGGACCCATAATCCTCAAGACGAATAAATATCCACTTTTTATGTGTGAATGTGGATTAATTAAGCCTAGATATACATAACGGGGTAGTGGAGAAACTACTAATGAGAATGGAGTGGAGATCATGTCTCATTAATGAGATAGATCATGGAGGTTGAAGCAGACAACTAAGATCATGGAAGGCATCTAATGTAATATCATAGAGCATTAAAGATGAACTGATGGACGAAGTAGTGTATTTAATGAACACATGATGGAGAGAGTGTACATTGTACGTACACATGATGGATGACTTCGAGAGACAGTGCAGTAAAACATGGAGGACTATGTCCACATGCACAACGTAGTTTAGAGCTGGGCCAAGTCATGGGAAGGCTCATTAACTATATAAAGGATATGAAGGCAACAATGGATGCATGCTTTTTATTATTCATTTGAAGGTCTGTTTAGATCTGGAATTATCATTTGACATTCTATGCTTTCTTTGGCTGTTTAGCTAAGATTGCAAGTGTTGTTTAGCACTGGGTGTTCCTTGTCGGGAATCCCACTGCTTTCATTGAGTATCTCTTGGAAGAGGGTTGTACTTCATTCATTATAAGGAATTTGGGCCACACATCATTTCAATTCTCTGCAAATCACCTACCTTCAAGAATTACACAATTTCTGAAGATCAATTTGGGAGGTGGAGGTTGTCTTCAGTATTTAAGCTGGAGAACTGGTGTAGGATTATTCCTATCAGCTTAGGCTTAAAGAGCATAATTCCCAGGGCTTCATTTCATATTTTGCATCAGGCCAAACATTATTTACCTCCTATCAACAAAAATCCCATTAAGGATTGCGCAACCCATCATTGTAGATCCAAAGGAGGAAGGAAGTTACTAGTATTTCAGCTAGCAATCTTCTGAGGGATCATCCCCTCACCTTTCCATTACCATTTCCATCAGCCTGGAGTTTATTGCAACACATTTCAGCAGGAATAGAGCCTCTCCCTCTTGTACAACAAATTTTTTATAGCAGCTACATATTCGGTTGCTGCAACTTGAAGGAGGAAGAGGAGACAAGATCTCAAGCTGCTAGCTTGTATATCTGAAGGAGGGATCAACCCTCAAAGCCCAGATCTATTTGTATAACATATTGCAGCCACCATTGGATCAGATCTAGCTTCAGATATGTATAACCCAACAGTCAAAGGATAAAACCCTGGGAGGGATATTTTCCAAAGTTGTAGATCTGGAAAATCATTTCGCCTTTTCTTGGGTTCCCATCATAGTGGCCAAATCTTGAATCTTGGCATCATCAGAGCTCTTGAACTCCATAGATCTGCATTTCCTTTTGCAGCAGCTTCATGTACATTAGAAAAAAAAGGGACAGCACAATATTTCTTCCTGTAAGCTCACCATTTACGCAGTGCTAGTTGTAGCATGTTTGCAGGATGATTCTAGGTCATCCCTTTGGCTAGATTCACTCATCTTTTGTACATTGTGTAACTCAATCCTCTCCATATAATAAAAAGGCTCAGCTTCTCTATATATTCTGATGTTTTCTTCAGATTTATTGTTTACTTAGTTGCAGTTCCTATATTGTGTTTCAGTATTACTGGATTCTCCCTTTTGGGATATTACAGTGGTATCAGAGCATGATCTTTGCCTTAGCTTGTGGACACTTCATCTTTTGCATCAAAAGAAGAAGCAGATCAATGAGATCTATCATGAAGGAGGATTGTAGTTTTTCCACTCCTATATTTAGATATATGCAATATCTCTCCAAGGAGGTCAGGAAAATGAAGAGAGAAAGGAAAAAGAAGGATCCAAGAAGAATATTTGATGAGGAAGGTCCAAGAACTTCCTATCAGCAGAAAAGAAGACCAGAGAATCATAGATCTACTATGCCCACTTTCTTTTAGGAAGGTGAATGGTATAGAAATAAATAAAGGAAAGGACCCGAGGCTTATGAGACTCTCAGTCTGTATCTTGAAGAGTACAAAGCACAATCTAGAGCATTCAAAGAGAGTCTAACTCTCCAATAATTCTTCGAAATCAAAGAAGAAATAAGATCGTATAGAAGCAATAGAAGAAAGAGGCACAATAGATTCTATTTGCCTACATTTGATGGATCTTCCTCAAGAACTGTTAAGGCTTGGAGGAAAGAGTTAGATACATTTTTCATGCTACATCCTATGGTTGAAAATGAGGTTGTCCAAATTACAACACTTCATATTTTAGGTGAAGCCAATGATTGTTGGTTTGGTCACATGGAGCAAGCAAAGGTGACTAAATATTCAGATTTCTTTCACAAGTTGAGAAGGAAGTTTGATGTGAGAAAACCATATATGTGTCACAAAGAGACACTTTTTAAGGAAACAAAGGAGGATGTAAATCTTGTCACTCTAGACAAAGAGTCACTACATTCACCACCAGCTGCAGAAGTACTTGCATCTAGAGAAGAGGCACTTGCAACATTGCAAGATAGTATTGAGCTCTTGACACATAGAGTGCCATGCATGATTTAGGAGATGCATGAGGAAGAGGAGGAAGTTTCCAGCACTAGTACATTGGTAGAAGAGCACCCATCACTCTTACCAGCAGTTGGAGACAGCATTGTCTCGGTTGGAAGAACTCTCGTGTTATGGCAAGAAGTTCCCACATATGAGTTGATCCAAGGTATGCATGCACTTTCATCACATATTGTTTCAGTAGATCTTATTGAAACTTATGAGGACATGCCATCAGGGCCAATTCATAACCAAGGATTAAAAAAAATGATTATTTGAAGCAGCAAACTATCACATCGTAGAGGACCCTTGATATAATCAAGGAGGAAATGAAAATCTATCCCAGTTTTTCATTGATGGACTATATTAAACCCTTTGAGTCGAAGTGTAGAATTTCAGAAAATTGGATGAGCATGATCCTATGGACACTGACTGCTTATGAGATCAGTATTGTGCCTTGCTTTGAGATAACACCTGTATTACCATGTAGATCTACAACGGTGTCAGTTAGTAGCAGTGATAAAGGAGGAGCCCCATTATTCTGGGAGCATTCTAAAGCTAGCTTCACTCATGAAGAAATGCAGGTTGAGATGATAGATGGTAGACATCTTGAGATAATAAATATTTTCTCATTTATATATAGCACTTTCTCAATGAGCATCTCATAGCTCAAAGAGAAACTTTTACCTACAGCAGATCCAAAACCTCACTGGTTTTGGAGGGCCATTGATGAGAATAAGGTCTCATTAAGAGATCTCATTGGAGGTGCACTTCAACATTTCATGGAGTGCAAATATGTTCATCATTTTGGGAAGGATGGTATTCTATAAAGGGATCATAGCATGTTTATGCAATACATCATTCATCATCCACATTGGGATAGGTAGGGGAGGATGATAAACAAGGAGTTGCATGACCACTTGCACATATATGACATTGGTTAGCAAGAACCCTGGTTATGTTGGTTGCTCTTGGGTGATTTTGGTTACTACCCAAAGGCTAATATTTCTTTGGTCCATGCCCTGGAAAACACTCATGTAATGACGAAGGAGGCATGGTCGCGCTGGCTTCTCTTGGGTGAGTATGGTTACCACACAATAGCTCATATTTTCTTGACTCGTTCCTTTTGTATCAATGATAGTATGCAACAAAGAAAGGCATGTTCATTTTAGTTGTCGTTGAGTCTATAGTTTGGCCATTACATGACATCTTGTATGTTTATGTGTTTTGTATTGTGTAAATCTTGGCATGATTCTCTCATGATGTGTATTAATGGTGCTTACTTGTATTAGGCTAATGTGACATTCCAGATGTATATCACTATTTCTTTACTCCATGATGAACATCAGGAGGAGAGAGCATAGAAATATCTCTTTTTTCTTTCGTTGCTTTTGGGGGAGTTTGGTTTATCCATCTTACTTGGGGGAGATGGAGGATGGCAGCAAAGGGCCTTACTCTGGTGGTTATTGTTGGGAGAGTATGGTTTGACTTCTTTTTCTACCCATATATCTCTATTTATTATTTTTCATAATGTTGGAGTGATTCTTAGACCTAATAAGGCCAATAGGTCTAAAGATGAGGGCATGTCATTGCTCAATGTACTTCATAAAGCATGGGATGAAGAGATGTATTGTGAGATGGAGATTTTCCTTTATGGAAAGAACCATGTTATTTTATGTATCTGATGTATTAATGATGATGTTGGACATTTATGGTAGTCACTTGGTACTTCATGGAGAGAGGAGGACATCTAACCATGTATTTGGAGGTCATTCTATGCCTCTTTTAGAGACAACTTTGCAACCAAACATGCGTGACACATTGCAGCAAATGGAGGAGGCCTTCCTTATGTGGATGCCATTTGGATGGGAATAGATGGCTTTGCATCTACTTTTGCAGTTTCTTGAGGAAAAGCAACATTTTGCTGGGTAAGACTGTAATATTCCCAACTTTCACATAATATTTGGAATATTGGAGTTCTTAATTTTCTTAATGAATTAAGTAAATAAAAGGGTAGACGGACCCATAATCCTCAAGATGAATAAATATCCACTTTTTATGTGTCAATGTGGATTGATTAAGCCTACATCTACAAAATGGGGTAGTGGAGAAACTACTAATGAGAATGGAGTGCATATCATGTCTCATTAATGAGATAGATCATAGTGGTTGAAGCAATTAACTGAGATCATGGAAGGCATCTAATGTAAGATCATACAGCATTCATGAAGAAGCGATGGAGGAAGTAGTGAAATTAATGCACACATCATGGAGAGGGTGTACATTGTATGTAGACATGATGGATGACTTGGAGAGACAACACAGTCAAACATGGAGGATTATGTCCACATGCACAACGTAGTTTATAGGCGGGCCAAGGCATGGGAAGGCTCATAAATTGTATAAAGGAGATGAAGGAAACAATGGAGGCATGCTTCTGATTATTCATTTGAAGGTCTATTTAGATCTGGAATTGTCATTTGACATTCCATGCTTTCTTTGGCTATTTAGCTAAGATTGCAAGTGTTGTTTAGCACTAGGTGTTCCTGGTCGGGAGTCCCACCTCTTTCATTGAGTATCTCTCGGAAGAGGGTTTTACTTCATTCATTATCAGGAATTGGTGCCACACAACATTTCCATTCTCTACAGATCACCTACCTTCAGGAATTATGTAATTTCCGAGGATAAGTTTGGGAGGTGGAGGTTATCTTCAGTATTTCAGCTGGAGAACCAGTGTAGGATTGTTCCTATCACCTTTGGCTTAAAGAGCAGCATTCCCGGGGCTTCATTTCAGACCTGGCATGAGGCCAAACATTATTGAACTCCTATCAGCGGCAGTCCCATCAAGGATTGTGTATTCCATCATTGCAAATCCAAAGAAGGAAGGAAGTTACTAGTATTTCAGCTAGTAATCCTGTGCGGGATCATCCCCTCACCTTTCCATCACCATTTCCATCAGCCTGGAATTTATTACAGCACATTTCAACAGGCATAGAGCCTCTCCCTCTTGTACTAGTTTCTGTGGTAGCTGCATATTTAGTTGCTATAACTTGAAGGAGGAAGAAGAGGAGACAAGATCTCAAGCTCCTAGCTTGTAGATCTGAAGGAGGGATCCACTCTCAAAGCTCAGATCTGTTTGTATAACATATTGTAGCCACCTTTGGATCAAATATATCTTTAGATATATATAACCCATTAGTCAAAGGATCAAACCCTAGGAGGGTGATTTTCCAGTTGTAGATCTGGAAAATCCTTTTTGGGTTATCTTGGGTTCCCATCACATTGGCCAGATCTTGAATCTTGGCATCATCGGAGCTCTTGACCTCCATATATCTACATTTCCTTTTGCAGCAGCAGCTTCATGTATGTCAAGAGAAAAAGTGATAGTGCTATATTTCTTCCTGTAAGCTCACTAGTTACGCAGTGCTAGTTGTAGCATGTTTGTAGGATGATTCTAGGCCATCTCTTTAGCTAGATCCACTCATATTTTGTACATTGTGTAACTGAATCCTCTCCATATACTAAAAAGGCTATGCTTCTCTGTATATTCTCTGATGTTGTCTTCAGATTTATTGTTTAATTAGTTTTAGTTCTTATATTGTGTTTTAGTATTACTGCATTCTCCCTTTTGGGATATTACAAATTATGGATAAATGTTTTGTAGGGTTAAAAACCAAAAATAGTACGTCTAATGAAGTCCTTTACATACGTCAAAATGAACTGTTGAGATATGATATACCCCAAGGGTTATGGTTTTTGAAACTATGAAAATCCTTGTATGCACCAAAAAAAGTGAGCCACGTAAAGGAATTAACTATTTCCATATCGAAAATGTATCTGAAAAAAATATAACTCATTATATAAATTTCACTTGAATACAAAAACCACTAAAAATTTCTTTAAATAACATGTTAGGATTTGTAAATTTGAAAATCATTTAGTTTCATTCAACCCACAAAGGAATTCTAAAAGGTAAAACCCTAAGGGTAAATCTAAACAATAATGATTTTTAAAAACAACCTTGAGAAATGGTTAAGATGTTGAAAATGTAGTTGGAATATTACACAAAAAATATAACCAGAATATGGTTCTGGCCTACGATAATATGGACACATAGAGAACCGAGAAGTAAAACATACCAAAAAGTTAAATCATTTGTGTGGAAGGGAGGAGAATGCTGGAAAACTTAGTATTTAAAACAAACTTATGAAAATACCTTCAAATTAAATATGAATCGTAGTCAAAATAAATTTGGGATAACTTCTTCAAAAAAAAAATAAAGGAATTAAACCATATCTATTGCCTAAAACCATCAAAATACACCAAACCTAAATGAGTAGGTGGGTTGTACATAGACACGTGAAGAAATTAGAATAGATGAAAATGTAGGATGTTGCTAATCGGAATGATTACAACAAAATACCAATATGCATTGGCGATAATTCCCAAAACAATAGTAGTCAGCAATTTTAAGGTTTTGTATGAACCCTTCTGCAATAAAATCAAGAAAACACATGGATCATAATTAATTCACCATGTTTTTGAGCTTCCCCATCCCCAATGTATATATATATGGTAAATATCTATTAGTGAATACATGTATGTGATGGGAATAAACTCATACATAATGTAATCCATATAATACGTTTGTAATGATAGTAATTGGGTTAATAAATTCCAAATTTGAAGATGACCGTAAGGGTTATAAAAACAATTTTAATATATATAGTGTGTGTGAGGCCAACTTATTGTTTACGTTTGTATATATTTCATTTTCCATTGAACTACAAAGGTATTTTTGTCTTATTACTATGGTTTGTTTTAGTTACTAGTTTCCCTTAAGAGAAAATAAATTTTTAAATTAAAGGCTGCTACATAATGATAGATTATGTATAGCCCAAAATCATATTAAAAATATTAATTAGGTAACTGATATACAGTAACTTGGTCATTTCCTATGTTTAATATTTTTTTCATGAACCTGTGATAAAAAATGTTTCGAATGTTTCATATGGATAACCTTAACCTAAAGTTCAAACTTACACTCGTCACACTGTGTGTTTTGCGTTTATTGATTATATGAATTGAACATACCATGTCCATTATTGATATTCCATATTTAATGGTCAATTCATTCAACTTGAATATATGATTCTCGCAAATCATTTCATGGATACACACTTATTGTAATTACCATGGTCGACCAAGCTGACATGTTAATACACTTTATCACCTGTTTTCATGGAAGTTTAAACACTTAAGTGTCAATATCTATTTGCACCAACTATTATAAGGTTTGATTATGGTTCGATTGCAAAAACTTCAAGGTTGTCATTATTATTTCATATACCTATACCTTATAATTATTATGTGATATCCAAGGTTTCTCTAGAGGGTTTTGCTAAACCACTCATTTCGCTCCCAAGGGTTCTGTGACTTAGGGTTGTATGTTTTTTTTTACTGTTTTAAACTATATTCTACCTTAATTCTAAAATTTCTCTTAATGACATGGGCCCATTATTTTTGTCAGAGCTCATTGGAGTAGAAATTTTTGAGGCAAATGATGAATGCTTAGCTCTATTTCATCAATTAGGTTGGTGGAAGTTTTTGCTATTATTTTGAGGGCACAATGATGAAGTTGTCAAGGAACTAACTGCTTATTTAAATTGAAGGAGAAATTATATTGGTGGCCATGAAGTTAAGGTCAATTTATTGTTTTTGGCACAAGATACCGAGTTACCCTTAGACGGAAAATGTTGGTCGAAAAATGTTGTGGTCAAGGCAATTTTGTGGAAGAAATTGTTAGAAAAACAATATTGTGAGTACTTTGTGTGCTTATATAATTTCTTAAAACAAATTCACATAAAATTTTACATTTGATTCTTATATATATAATAACTGAGAGTCATTATAACATTTTTTTTACATGTATCACATTCATCTTTTGATGGCCATTTTAGTCTACGAACTGAATTTTCCCTACTTTCTCCTAAATAGTTTAATGATGATGTCTATGTCTTACCAAGCTAAAAAATAAGTACCTAAACAATATCTCTACCATCATGGGTTATATATATGAGTTAGACATTTTTAGAAATTATACAAACAACGTGTATTCCAATGAATTCAATCCAATCATGCAATATACTAGAAATATATTGAATCCTTCTACAATTAATCCTATGGAAATTAAACACAATCGTACAATCACACCAATTAAAAGAAAGAAGAAAATCAATCCACAACATAGATGTTTTTCCTAGGGCTCAAAACCCCTCTATCTATATTGTATAATCAACCAAGGAATCATGAAACAATACAATGCATTCTTGCTCACAAGAATCTGTTGCACTCTTTTGACTGTCTCACACTGATCCAGACAAAATTGGGCCAACACTTAGCCAATTATCATCCTGTCTTGTGCCTTCCATGCTCACGCACTCCCTGTGGAATACAATCAATATTCCTTAGGAATTTTAGCCTTCCTAGATTGCGTAAGTATCATGGGAAATCATGTGGTGTTTAAACTGCATCTAGGCAGTTTGCTAAAAATACAACTGATAGTAAACTTCCCTTTAACCTTGGTCTCAACTGGGTCTTCATTAGAATTGACATGCATGAAGCCATGAATATTAAATCATTATTTACTTGACAGATCATTGTATGTGAATTAAATCTGATTTAATTGACATGACCTCTCACTTGTGCAACAATGAGTTACAACTAGTTAATTTGACTTTAACTCAGTTAATTGAGTAAATTGATTTCTCATGCATTAAACTCATGCACTTCACTAAAACTTGGACTCAAAAACTAATAGAATCACTCTACATGCCTCACCAACCACCCTCAACTCGAAATTCATGAGCTAACTTAGTCTATCACACTCAGTTAACTATCACAAGTGTTTATGACATAAGATTACATTTTATTGTCCAATTTAATTAAGGGATAGTTAAATTATACATATTTCCAATTTATTTAATAAATTGGCTTGCATACTAATGTATCGCTAGGACACATCACTGCGTGACTTGTGATCCCACACTAGTGTGTGTTCTCTCATGTTTTTTCTAGATGCAAATTTCACTATTTCTTGTTGCAAATTTCAACAATCCCTCTCAATAAGAAATGAATCAATCTGTCTCGATCCAATACCTTTGGAATGTTCTTGCATACACACATGCAACTCTTGCATGCAACACTTTTCTAGTGTTTTCCGCACATGCAATTCTTCCATGAAACACTTCTTTAGTGTTGTTTGCACATGAAACTCTTGCCTGCAACACTTACCTACTGTTATTCGCACATGCAACTCTTGCATGAAACACTTATGAAACTGAATAGCCTCCAAACAACTGAATCAGTATAATGCATCTGTCATCAGAGTCTTTTGACTGCTGGTACCTACTGCACATGTCTACTGGACTCTCTGCACTATTTACATGTGCATCCATGCACTTTGCACTATTTGCATCTCTGATTTGCGCTCCAATATCCGACACCTGTCACTCTGATTTCTATCTTCCTGAAATCTGAGTGCATTAATCTAACCTATCCTGCTACTGATGTACTGTGGGATCCTTGCAGCTAGGTTCGATCCATGAGACACACCATCTCTAGCACCCTGCCCAATTTCTTCTTGGGATTAATTCTGCACATCGCCCCACCTCACACCTGGAGGTATAGTTACATGTACTCCCTCTGCCCTTCTGGCTTGAAATTTCCCCCTCCTGGAGGTCTCTACTTGAGTGGACGCTTCCACTCGATCTCCTCTATGCATTTCCAAAATGGTCCAAAAGGAATTTCTAGAATATGGTCCAAAAGGACGTTGTATAAGGAAGATAATGTAAAAATAAGGTGAAAGGGGACTTGGATCACTTTTTTAACACATCATACACTAAAATTCCAGAATATGAGCTCAAATAAATCCCCCAGGGTGGGTTAAACAGATCTCCCACACCTTGGTATCTTAGAAAAGTGCTCAAAGAGACAGCTACAGCAATACATGAACATAATCATTAAACTCTGTAAATATGAACATGTCAATAAATGGAATATAATGCAGCCATCATGTTCATTAATATATCAGTAATAATACACAAGAAAATCATGAGGGACAAGCCACTCGAGCTATTGGAACCAATCTCCAATGATCAAACTATGAAATACATGAGATGCTGCAACTACAAAAAATGCCAGAGAGTAGTGACTGCGCAGTCTCTATGAGAGTAGCAGCTGATGAATACATAAAAAATGATAATGAGGGTGAAGGATACAAATAAATTCCCAAGAATAGTAGAATGGGCTCCAATACAAGATTTCTAGCCAATCTAGGACAGATTGCTAGAAATGTCGGAGAATGTACAATGTGACAATTTTCTTGTCACTGCAACTGAATGAAAATATAAAATGGGGTTGTAGCAGATCTGAAATTTTGATTCCCTCATCTGATAGTGTATCTAAGAAAAAGGCCGATCCCTTTACTCAGAAACAACTCCTCCCGATGAGCTCAAATGACCCTCCCAGCAACTGCTTGCAAAAATAACACAGATCTAGTTGGAGACTGCACTATGAGGGAAGAAGGATGGTTGGCCTGATGAAAACGATATGAAAATAAGCCTGGGAGTCCTCCTCATTGATCCTCCAATAGATAGACAATCCCTCCACTGAAAAAAAATCCAAGGAACAACTCAAGAGATCCTTTGTTGCTACACCCTGCAGCACAAAGTTATCCTTCTCCAGGAATAAAGTTATGACTGAAGGAAGTAGCTTTGGCCAAATGAAAAAATGAGGAAATGCAGCTCTAGAACCTCTCCTTCCCTGAGGATGAGGTAGGGATTCCCGACCAGGAATTCCCTAGTGCTATGCAGCACTGCACTCTTTCTAAACAACAAGAGGAGCGTAGTCTCAACGGACCAAGAAAATAATAATCAAGCTTGAATAACAATGGATCTCCTCCTCTTCCTATATAGCAAGTGCTCCTCTCCCCCATGGGTCCCATCCACATGTGCCTTCCAACTCGTGCAAGTGATCCTCCTCTAAAATGGCACAGTCCATCAAGGAGATACATTGTATCTAGAGAGTGCATGTGGACTTGGTCAAAATGACTAGATCAAACATGATCCAATCCTGTTCACACCATCTGGTGCTCAAATCAGCTGCTTTATTCTTCCTCCTTTCACATGAGGAGTGTTATTCTTCATCCTTAAGGATTATGGGGCCTTCTTACCCCCTTTACTTACCTATCTAGGATAAAATCAACTATAATATTCAATTTAGATAAAATCTAAATTTTGGGAACATTCCAGTCCTCCCCCTTCAAAACGTTGCTTGTCCTCAAGAAAATGCAAGGTAGAGAAAAAAACTCCCCCCTTTGTTCTTGTGGACTCCTCACAAAATGAATCAACCATGAAGTGCTTCCTCCAACAACGCATCTTCTCCCAATGGCTCCTCCTACATGAAGGAAAAAGGAGTGATGTGGCAATCATGGTGTGCCCATTGTTCCTCCTGAAACATAAAACATGTGAAAAGGGGAGAATCATACTCCCAATGTGCATCCTCAACTCCAATCCCACTCTCCGAGCAAAGCTTCCCATGAGCATAAACATATCAGCAATATATGGAAGAAAAAGATAATGAAAACAAGCTGCCAAATGACAACCGGATAGTGAATCATAGTTCCACCAATGGAACCAACGTAGTGCAATTCCTGCCTGCATCAAAACAAGTAATAACAAGTGCTTTACCAGCCACTTGTTTGCTGCCATAGTCATCACATAATTTGTGAAAATGAATGTACAATGTGGTGTCAATGGTGCACACCAAGAGTCATGTGGCTTCCCCCACAAACCACCATTAAGGTAGCCAAAATTAACGCTACAAGTAGCTGAAAGTACATCATACAATATAAAAGAAGGGATTTTCCTCCTTGGTACAATATGCTGCTCATATAAAGTAAAGAAGTACAAATCACAATGTGAAATTATACCCTCTCTACTATGTACTTGAGGCCTTGATCTGAAATCGCTCAACTGAAGAAGCTCCCTCACTCCCGATGAGTAGGAAGGTGGCTGTGGCATCCTCTCTATCACCATATGGGATATGCATCTCTCCATATGCTGATATATGTCCTACTGGATGCCCTCCCAAGTGAACTTGTCTAACACAGCAAGATATGCATCAAGGTGCATAGCTAGGAAGTCCTCATGTGCTGCATGTAATAGTTTCTCCTTGAGACTAGAAGATCTAGTCAAGAAGATTCTTCCATAAGAATAGATGACCACATAATCCATCATGTATCTCTCATCTCCATCCTAGTCATCAATAATCATGCATGCACTAAGATCCTTGGAGTACTCTACCGAGAGCTGAGATATCCAATACGGATCAATCCTCCTTAGAGACAGCGCTGGTGATCTAGCATGTGAAGCTCCCCTCATGCTGTTGCTTGCTACTTTGACATCCCCCATGCCAAATTTATCCTCCAAAATGCTGTCATGCCCATCATGCAGCTGCTCATGCCCTGATAGTAATGGTGACCTTTGGAAGTTGGCCTCCCATGAGAAGCTGTCATCCAAAAGGAATCTCCCAAGCTGGGTCAAAGTAGGCATGAGTGGCCTCCATTCACTCCCATGTGTGAAAGAGTCCTCCCTCAAAGGAAGTATCCTTGGTCTCTCCAAATCTATGGAGCAGTTATCTTGCATCATGAAGATGCTATCCTTTATTCCTGTAGCAATCTCTGTCAGCGCAGTATGGGTAGTGAGAGTGGGTGATGCTGAAAATGAGACAGTGTCTCCCTTCTCCTTGAGTCTATTCCATACTCTCTGCACTATGCTAGATTCCTCCAAAGTCTTCACCTCTCTAGAATCCAAGAGTGGTGAACTACATGACAAGATGTCCCTCATCAACTCTAGATCAAGGGGCCTTTAGGGTGGAATGCCTCCATATAGTGAGACATCTAGTTCAGAAGTTGATTGTATATAGGAGTCGACTGATTTTTCCCCCTTCTTCATTGTACAGTACAGTCTCCTTCTCTTGTGAAAAAACTCCCCGGAATAGATAAGGGTGTATCACCCCTTGATTTTGATCCTTCTCTTCCTTATCCATCTCACAATCCCCAAAAACTGATGCATATGGCTCTGGAATTGTGTCTTGGTTCCCAAATCTTGAATCATTTGGAACTCCTTGTAGAGATACAAGGGCTCCACTAATTGAATAAATGGCTCCATTTTCACCTCCATGTGGTGATGGATCTCCTCCCAATGGGACAACGCTATTAGATCTCCTATGCTCATCCTCCCCATCAATAATTGAGGATACCTAATCATCAAGGAGAGACCCTAGATCTTGATCATATCTTGAAGGAAGTACCTCCATGTCTTCAAAAATGGAAGAGGGCCCTTCACACAATGGGGATCTTTCCCTTAGAAAGCCATAATACATGTTTTCATCCCCTTTAGAAATATGGAATGGAGTTTGTTTCATGGTTCCCTCCAATGCATGCAAAGTGTTTGAGGTTTTGATATATGATGTTTCACAGTGATTTTTATCAAATTTCCTCACCAAACCCTTAGTCAATCCATCATATGATTTTAGATTTGCATGATAATATGAAACATAATTTTCAAACCACCAACCATGAGCCATACCTTTTAGTTGCAACGCTGCTCCTCCAATGGCCTCCTCTTCTTCCTCCATTCTCCCTACAGTGCAAGTGGGAAATGAACTGCACTATGGATCTGCATGTGTGGCTGAATGCCTACACCCATCATGATAATAGCTAGGGCTTGCTTCATCTTCAAACCATATTAGAAACTTTTTGCAATTCTCCCTTTCTATCTCCTTGAGATCTTCTATGATAGCTTCCATAGTTGGGAAAAGAAGCAGGGAGATCTCCTGTTACGTCATTCCTATTTTCTTGTTTCCTATGTAAAACTCCTCTTCTATGTGGGGAGCTTCTCCTTCTAATGGAATATCATATTGGATGGATAGGATGAGCCAAAATTGATGCTCTGATACCACTGTAATGTTCCGCTTTCAGGAATTTATGCAATATGGTCCAAAAGGACATTGTATAAGGAAGATAATGTAAAAAAAAGGTGAAAGGGGACTTGGATCCCTTTTTTAACACATCATACACTATACTTCCAGAATCTGAGCTCAAATAGATCCCCCAAGGTGGGTTAAACAAATCTCCCACACCTTGGTATCTTAGAAAAGTGCTCAAAGAGAGAGCTACAATAATACATGAACATAATCATTAAACTCTGCAAATATGAACATGTCAATAAAGGGAGTATAATGTAGAAATCATTTTCATTAATATATCAACAATAATACACAAGAAAATCATGAGGGACAAGCCACTCGAGCTATTGGAACCAATCTCCAATGATCAAACTATGAAATACATGAGATGCTGCAACTGGAAAAAATGTCGGAGAGAAGTGACTGCGCAGTCTATGTGAGATTAGCAGCTTCTGAATACATACAAAATGATAATGAGGCTGAAGGATACAAAGAAATGCCCAAGAATAGAAGAATGGGCTCTAATACAAGATTTCTGGCTAATTTAGGAGAGATTGCTAGAAATGTCGAAGAATGTACAATGTGACAATTATCTTGTCACTGCAATTGAATCAAAATATGAAATGAGGTTGTAGTAGATCTAAAATTTTGATGGCCTCCTCTAATAGTGTATCTAAGCAAGAGGCTGATCCCTTTACTCAGAAACAACTCCTCCTGATGAGCTCAAATGACCCTCCCAGCAACTACCTACAAAAATAATGTAGATCTAGCTAGAGACTACACTGTGAGGGAAGAAGGATGGTTGGCCTGATGCCAATGATATGAAAAGAAGCCCGAGAGTCCTCCTCACTGATCCTCCAATAGATAGACATCCCTCCACTGAAAAACAAGCCAAGGAACAAATCAAGAGATCCTTTGTTGCTGCACCCTGTAGCACAAAGTTATCCTGCTCCAGGAATAACATTGTGATTCAGGGAGGTAGCTTTGGAAAAATGTCGAAATGAGGAAATGTAGCTCTAGAACCTCTCCTTCCCTGAGGATGAGGTAGGGATTCTCGATCAGGAACACCCTAGGGCTATGCAGTACTGCACTCTTTCTAAACAGCAAGAGGAGCATAGTCTCAACAGACCAAGCAAATAATAATCAAGCATGAATAAAAATGGCTCTCCTCCTCTTCATATATAGCAAGTGCTCCTCTCCCCCATGGGTCCCATCCACATGTGCCTTCCAACTCATGCAAGTGATCCTCCTCTAAAACTGCGCAGTCCATCAAGGAGATACATTGTATCTAGACAATGCATGTGGACTTGGTCAAAATGACTAGATCAAACATGATCCAATCCTGTTCACACCATGTGGTGCTCAAATCAACTGCTTTATTCTTCCTCCTTTCACATGAGGAGTGTTATTCTTCATCCTTAAGGATTATGGGGCCTTCTTACCCCCTTTACTTACCTATCTAGGATAAAATCAACTATAATATTTAATTTAGATAAAATCTAAATTTTGGGAATATTACACCGATGGGAGTTGATGGATGACCATGGTATGTTCTAAGCATGATGACTGAGGGTTTTAGTTCTGGAGATCCTAACTTGTGCCAAAAAAAATTGGACATGATGTACGTGGATGCACCCTCATCTATGACACATCTATGAATTGTGATATTTTGGACTGACACTAGTATATGGAAGGCAACCATGGAAGGAAGCCTACGGGTGGATTTTTCTAAGTAAAAATCCATTAGGTGAGTATCGATAGGGTCGATAGCACCTAACGCAAAAATTAGGGCTTTTCGTTCTTTTGGGCATGACTGGAATACTTCCAAAGCTGACATAGCAGTGGGAGATTATGCTAAATTTTCCATGATACTATAATTATGGGCCACTTTTGAGTAGCTTCCTACTTGCCAATTGGGTCCCTTCACCATTTTTGGCAATGGTTCTATAGGCATCTTTCAAATGGTCAAAGGTGTAGTCGGTGCACTGGTACCTGCGCTTGACGTACTGGTGTCTGATGGGGTGTCATAATTGCAATTCCGTGTTCGGAAAAACATCTCTTCACTAGTCATGTAGATTTCATGGCTTCTTTTCCCGGAGTCATCTGTATTTTGTTATTGAGTGCTTACCGTCCCTTGATGGGGGAAAGGTTCTTGCATCACATCTAGTTTTTGGGAAGATCCTCCTTGCCCTCAGTTACTCTGTAACTTCTTCATCTCAGAGAGATTAGGACAATGCTGAGTATAGTGGTCGTACTCACCACATATCGAACAATAATGGTGTGTTCAAATAGGTGGCCTTTTGCTCTGTCGTTAGGCATTGCTCAGCTCCTAGTTCTTATTCCTATTGGAGTTGCCTCCAACCTGGGATCGCGGTGAGCATTGTTGGTTATTTCCCCCTTGTCCAGGGTTCCCTTTTGGCTTGTTTTTTAATTTTTTCTTCACCTAGTTATGAGGATAGTTCTCTTGGTTGTATTGGTGTGGCTGGTTTTGGGATGGTTGCACAAACTTCACCTGTGCATTTGTTTCCATATATGGGTCTTGTGCTGGGGACTGAGCATAACGAAGTCCCTAGTTTACACCTGGCTGTTAGAGGGGAGCTCTTTTGTCAGTGTTTCTTTCTTCGTACTGGGTCCCGTGAGCCAGAGGATAAGGTCCTCCCTAGTGATACACTGGCACCCTATTTGTCAAATTTTTCTAAGGCATATGATGACATTGAAAAATGTGTTGGGGTACATTCTGGGTAGAACTATATGCATAACGATGGTTTTGATTGTTGCTGCGTAGGGATCCTTGGGTCAATGACCCAATTAGTCCATCTGCAGAGTTTGATGCACCTGTAAATTCTTGATAAGTTTGCAGGCATGGGGTGTTCGGTAGGATGTTGTAAATGTATCCTGACTGCGTATAAATCAGCTCAAGCTATTGGGCTTTGTTGATGGCATCCTCCTCAGACGTGGGCCTTTTTTGCACCACATCCTTTCAAATATCTACTATAAGAGTTTCAGGAAGAAATATAGAAGAACTTGGTCATCGAGTTTAGCTTTACATAAACTACAACGTCGTCTCCATTCGTGGAGATGGTCTAGGATATGGATGGTGGGGGTCTATCTAAAATGCGTTAGTAATTCCATTCCAGAATCATGGTGAATGGGTGATTGAAAATATCTAAGGAATGCGGTGGTGAGGGCACTAAAGGTTCCATGTGAATCTGAGGGTTACTCCACGTACCACTTCGTGGCTACTCCAGTATGAGTGCATTGAAATAGTCTCAATTGAATAGTGTTGTCAATGATACTATTCGATGAACACCACTGGTGGAGGGTCATGACATGATTACCTAGGTCTTCCACTTTCTTTCATTTGAATTTTGGAATATCCGAAGGGAGGTTCGTGGGCATGGAAGGCCATCTAGGGTTGCATGCGATGGGGTCATTCGTTAGCTTGGTTAAATCAAGCAGATTCAATGAAGCTAATAAAGGTGACTGAGAGGTTGATTCCATTGCACTGTGTGAAAACAAAAAGTTCTATTTAGGAATAGGGTTGGTCCGGGATGTACCCTACTATATATTCGGCTAGCTTCCTGAATGGGACGCACTCCTATACCCCCTAGGGGACTTGGGAGGAGTGGTATGTGGTGTGGTTTTGGGATACTAATTAGGGTTCCCAACTAAGGATTCCCCAATAAAGGAGGAACCAATAATGGTGGTAGTGTTTTGAATTTGACGCCTAAAGGATGAAAGACCTGGAACCCCTCCTGGTAATGCGGGGAGGTCCAAAAGATGCCTAGATTGATGAGGTCCCATTCGGTCCATTCTGGTGTCAACCAAGTTTGGCTTTGATAAAAATTGAGAGGAGAGATTATATGATCAAAGAAACATTCTTGTCACATACATAAAACAAAGCAAAAAACAAAATAAATTTCCCTTTAAATTAATATCTATGGTCAAGGAATCAAACAAGTGGTATTTGTTTGTTTGCATATGATACTGAAAATCCTAGAAGACCTATTCGTCCTCACAAAATCAAATGTAATTGGGCCTTGAGAAGATATATTGTGAGTGCTGGCACAATCTCCCATAAGAGCTGGCGACACCCCTAGTCAGTTGAAGAAAATCCACCAATGTAAGGGTAGAGGGTTTGGCACTTGCCTGTGCCGTCACCTATAGGGAAGGGATGCCCTAGTTTTCATCACTAAAGTACCACCGTCCTATTGAGATTCAACAAGATGAGGAGCTTAGTGAAAATAATCGCATTCACTAAGTGGGCTCGGAGGCTATTTTTGACGCAAGTCTATTTTTAGACATGATGATCATATTTCAGAAGTTGTAGGATGTTATTTGTGGATGGTTGATCAAGTTGGAAAAGTAGATGAAATTATATTTTTAGAATATTTGGCAAAGTCTATTTATATATCGTTGATCTAAAAATAGATGTATGTCGATTATTATTAGCTCTTAATAATAATCAAACTCTAAACATCAAATTATTCTCCTGGAGGAATTTGTTTCAGTGCACAGATGTGGCACATCAGTGGACTGAGGGAATTATGCAATTCCCAAGGGTTTACTGGAGCTAATGCATGGAGGACTTAGTTAGAACTCAAGTGGAAAAGTTATGACATAGTTGGAAGAGTAGTTTATGGAGTTGTATTTAGTTTAACTCAGTTAGACTCAGTTGAGCTAGTTGTATCTAGTCTAACTGAATGATACACTAGTGAGAGTGGAGTGAATTAATTAGCTAATTAATTCAAAAATAATAACTCATTAATCAAATGAAAAATACATCAGTTAACTATAGTGCATGGCATTTTCAGTGGAGACCCAGTGGAGAGATAGGTGAAAGGGCAAGATGGACTATATGTTGTGATTATAGTGATGCATTGATTGCATCACACACACATTGGAGTTGCCAGTGAGGACTACACAGTTAAGGAAAGGGTATTTTGAATTCATTCAGAGCTATTCTTTAGCAGAGATTTTGTAGTGGAGGTAGGCTAGCAAAGGGCAGAGATCGGTGCATGGATTTGCAAGATTGGTCCTGATTAGTGTATGACGATTGTACTGTACTGAGAGCTTGATAAGGTTTGTATGAGGATTTTCATATGATCTCCATGATACATAATATATAGTTGTGGTTTTCAACTTCAGGCTTTCCTGGTTAAAAACTGTGTTATGTGTGATTGTTTTTATTTATGCTTTACATGTGTGTGCAATTAAATTATCCGCAAAAAATTAACAAGTGGAATTGATTCAGTATTTTCAAAGAAGTTAAATATTGTGAGATCAAGTGAATCAAGGAAATATGCATTCTTAGTGCATATAATTTCTACATGGTATCGAAGCATTGTTAATTGAAAATTGCAATTGCGAAGTGATTTTGTGTTGGTGGACAATTCGAATTTGCTGCAGAAGATTCTTGGTGCAGAAGTTGAGTATACATTGAAATGGCTTTCAATGGGTAGCAATTGGAGTATGCCATTGATGGGAGCTCGAATTAGATAACATGGAAGGATGGGATGGAGGAAGTGCTAGAGGATAATGGACTGAAGGAGTTCATCGATAGCAATGTTCCTAAGTCAGGATCTAGCGATGATGCATTACTTGACACATGGCAAAAGAAGACAACAAAGACAAGAAGAATTATGTTGGAAGGTGTGAAGGACCATATTGTGTATAGACTTCATGGGAAAGCCACTCCATTTTTAATGTGGAAGGATTGGACAGATTTGTTCCAAAGCAGAAGTGACCAGAGGAAGTTGGCGCTTAAAGGCAAGCTCAGAAAAATAAAAATGGAGAAGGGCGATAGTATTCCAAAATACCTCAAAAATTTTGTACACTGCAAGGATGAAATGGGAAGTGTGGGGGTTACTATTGATGATGAATATTTGGTGAGATTGTCTCTCCTTGGACTTCTAAAGAGTTGGCATAGCTATGAAGATTCTGTCAATGGACGGGAGAAACTGTCGGGATGGGAGCAACTTTGGTCAGATCTTGTGCAAGAGGAGATAAGGCGAGGTACCAGGGATGGATGTTCATAGAAGAATGAAGATGAAGGGAATTTAACTTTGGCTACCAAAGTAAGGAAAGGGAATTGGAAGAAATATCCTTCAAAATCTGAAGCTAAAGGAAAGAAGCAGGATTTGTCCAGAGTGAAGTGTTTTCACTATCACGAACATGCGCGTTTCACCACTAACTATCCATAGAAGAAGCAGAACAAGAGGCTGTTGGAGTTGCAGATGGAGAGGCCTTAGCCTCACAATTTGAACTTGATTTCTCCTTGATCGCATTCTTGGTTTCAAGCTGTATGGGATCGGTGTGGTATCTTGATAGTGGTGCGTCTTTCCATATGACGGGAGACAAAGAGTTGTTTAGTGACTTGGAGGAGAAGGACCTCCATATGCATATAGAGATGGGCGACGATGGTCGGTACAGTGCGACTAGCATTGGTACCATTACCTTTGAGAACGATTCTAGTAATCCATTATTGTTGAAGAATGTTATCCATGTTCCAGGTCTAAAGAAGAACTTGGTCTCGGTCGCAATGCTGGAAGATAGAGGTTATGATGTTGTTCTCAGTGAGGGAAAATCCTTCCTTCAACATAAAACAACGGGTCAAACCAAGAATATAGGGGTTTGAATTAAGAATATCTACAAGCTGGAGGTAGATGGCTTTGCTGCAATGGTGGGTAAAGTAGAAGAAGTGGTGAGCCATGATGAGGGCTAATTATGGCATATGATATTGGGCCATCTTCACCACGGCGCTTTGAAGATTTTGCAGCAGATTTCTACTGGACCTCCCAAGGGTACTCTTGTGTAGTCATATTAGTGCAAGGATTGTACTATGGGAAAGTTTGTGAAGACCACGTTTCATGAGAAGGAGAACCATGCTTTGGTGATCCTGGAGAGAATTCACACAGACGTGTGTGGACCTTTCTCGGTTTCTTCAATAGTAAAACATGGGTATTATGTGATATTTTTTGATGACTATTCTCGTAGATGTTGGATCTTCTTCATGTAGAAGAAGAGTGAAATGCTCTCAAAGTTCTATGAGTTCAAGGCATTGGTGGAGAAGGAGTCGGGGAAGCGAGTGAAAGCTCTACTGAGCGATAATAGTGGTGAATACATCTCAGGAAAATTCAAAGACTTCTATAGCATAGAAGGAATTCGAAGAGAACTCATAGCGCCTCATAACCCACAACAGAATGGGGTCATAGAGAGGAAGAACAGAATGATCGTGGGTTTTGCACGAGTGATGCTGTATGAACAGGGCCTACTGATGCACTTGTGGGCGGAAGCATGCAACACTACTGTTTATGTGCAAAACTATTGTCCTCATAGAGTACTTCGCATGAGTACATCTTAAGAAGATTTTACTAGTAAGAAGCCTGATATTTCTCATTTGAAGATTTTTGGCTCATTTGTTTATATTCATGTGACAAAGGATAGCGGGAAGAAGCTGGAGCCGACTGCAGAAGTTGGGATATTTGTGGGGTACACAAAAACACCCCATAATTATCGTGTGTATTTTCCAGACAGTCGGATGACTGTTGTGCAACGAGATATAAAATTCAATGAGGTGAAAGCCATGAAGTTATTGCTTGAGAGGGAGCTACACTTGCATGCGGAAGAGGAACTTCTTGTTCCCAAAGATGAGCCTCTAAATGTGGATCAACCATAGGAGGAGATTCATGGAGTGGAGGCGTCCACTCATGCAGAACCAAACATCAGACAAGACAGAAAGCATACCATAGAAGCTGAGAGACTGAAGGTCGATGTGGCACAAAATGTAGGAGTTCCTACATCACAGCACAAACAGAGACAATCATCTGACCATTATACTGGATACATGGCTTTTATGAGCAAGTGTATCATGATAGAGCCATATTCTTTTGAAGAATCTGTGCAGGAGCCCACATGGGTAGATGCCATGGTGGAGGAGTTTGACTCCATTGTCAGAAACAGTTCTTGGGAGATTGTTCCAAGGCCGGTGGGAAAATAAGTTGTAGGATCAAGATGGATCTACAAGGTAAAGCAAGCTACTGATGGGAGCATCGAGAAGTATAAGGAAATATTTGTTTCCTGGGGCTACTCACAGATCGAGGGGATTGACAATGAAGAAACCTTTACACCTGTCACACGGTATTCTTCCATACATACCATCCTTTCTCTCTCAATGTAGATGGGTTGGCACATTCATAAGATGGATGTGAAGATTGTGTTCCCTCATGGGATCATTTAGGAAGAGCTGTACATTGAGCAGCGTGAAGGATTTGAGATCTTCAGCAGTGAGTCGCATGTGTGCACGCTCAAAAGAGTGTTGTATGGTCTGAAACAAGCACCCTGTGCTTGGTACACTCGGATCGACAGCTATTTCACTGGACTTGGCTTCACCAAGAGTGAAGCGGATGCAAAACTGTACCAGATTGTGGTGGAGGGTAAGCTTTTAATCATTGTAATTTATGTTGATGATTTAATTCTAACAAGTGATGAGCAGTTCATACACTCATGAAAGGCAGATCTTGCAAAGGAGTTTGAGATGAAGGATTTGGGCTTCCTTCATTATCTCCTTGGATTGGAAATATGGCAGCAGGAAGGTGAACTGTTTGTGTCTCAAGGCAAGTATGCCCGGGAGATACTGGAGAAGTTTCACATGCAAGGTTGCAAGCCTATCAACACGCCTCTTCCATGAAATTGGAGGAAAGAGGATGCTACATTGGTAGAGGTAGTGGATGCCACTGTTTATCAACAGTTGGTGGGTTCGCTCATGTATTTAGTTAATAAAATACCAGACATATGCGATGCGGTGAACCAGCTTTCACAAGTGATGGTTAAGCCTAACAAGATCTTTTGGAAGGCAGGCAAGCATGTTTTGAGATATCTCAAGGGCACATCTGAGTATGTCTTATGTTACAGACAGATGGATGAGGTGAAGTTGCATGGCTTCACGGATGTATATTGGGCAGGAAGCCTAATAGACAGAAAGAGCACATTAGGAGGGATTTTTAGTATCAAATCTATGGCAGTTTCTTGGTACAGCAGGAAACAAAGATCTGTGGCACTCAATTCAGCGGAAGCAGAATACATGGCAGCAATTCAAGCTTCATGTGAGGCTATTTGGATGAGTAAGATCCTGGTTGGTTTGTTCGGCTCACATTTAGATCCCACAGTGATACATTGTGATAGTCAGAGTTGCATTAAAATCTTGGTTAATCCTGTGTTTCAAGATAGATCTAAACATATTGATATCCGGTATCATCATATCAGAGATTGTGTGCAGCAGAAGATCATGTTGCTTCAGTACATTCCTACGAAGGATCAAGATGCAGATATTCTGACGAAGGCACTCACCAGGAGAAAATTTGAATACCATAGAGGCAGGATCGGGGTGAAAGATAATCCCTATCTTGTTGAGAGGGAGTGTTGAGATTCAACAAGATGATGAGCTTAGTGAAAAGAGTCGCCTTCACTAAGTGGGCCCGCAGGCTATTTTTGGCGCAAGTCTGTTTTTAGACTATGTCTATTTTTAGACATGGTGATCATATTTCAGAAGTTGCAGGATGCTATTTGTGGATGGTTGATCAAGTTGGAAAAATAGATGAAATTATATTTTTAGAATATTGGGTGAAGTCTATTTATAGACCGTCAATCTAAAAACAGATGCATGTCGATTATTATTAGCTCTTAATAATAATCAGATTCTAAACAACAACTTATTCTCTTGGAGCACTTTGTTTCAGTGCACATATGTTGCACATCAGTGGACTGAGGGAGTTACACAATTACCAAGGGCTTACTGGAGCTAATGCATGGAGGACTCAGTTAGAACTCATGTGGCAGAGTTATGACACAGTTGGAAAAGTAGTTTATGGAGTTGTATTTAGTTTAACTTAGTTAGACTTAGTTGAGCTAGTTGTATCTATTCTAAGTGAATGATACACTAGTGAGAGTGGAGTGAATTAATTAGTTAATTAATTCACAAATAATAACTCATTAATCAACTGAACAATACAACAATCAACTCCAGTGCATGGCAGTTTCAGTGGAGACCCAGTGGAGAGATAGGTGAAAGGGAAAGATGGACTATCTGTTGTGACTATAGTGATGCATTGATTGCATCACACACACATTGGAGTTGCCAAGGAGGATTGCGCAGTGAAGGAAAGGGTATTTCGAATTCATTTAGAGCTATTCTTTATCAGGGATTGCGTAGTGGAGGCAGGCTAGTAGAGGGCAGAGATCAGTGCATGGATTTGCAAGATTGATCCTGATTAGTGTATGACGATTGTACTGTACTGAGAGCTTGATAAGCTTTGTATGAGGATTGTCATATGATCTCCATGATACATAATTTATAGTTGGGGTTTTCAGCTTCAGGATTTCCTAGTTAAAACTGTGTTATGTGCGATTTGTTTTATTTATGCTTTACATGTGTGTGCAATTAAATTATCCACAAAAGATTAACAAGTGGAATTGATTCAGTATTTTGCAAGAAGTTAAATATTGTGAGATCAAGTGAATCAAGGACATATGCATGCTCAATTAATATAATTTATACATGTCCCATGTGAGTGTTCTAGTCTTGCGCTTCTTGGTAAGTCAACTAACAATACGGAGTATCAGCTAATTCAAGTAGCCCTGACTGATACATGCCCGCACTACGCCTAAGCCTAACCCGCTCTGAAACAGGTCTCTGCCACACTTAGGTTTTCTTTTTCACTGGCTGATAGGTGGATTTGAAGCTCCCTAAATAGTCAAATTCTATTTTTCAAGATGAAGAGTGATCAAGGCATCTTATTGGATGCCGACCCCCTTGATCCTAACTTAAGGTATAAATTCTTTTGTGGCCCCTGTGGGGAGAATTTAGTGAGTTTGGTTGAGCTATTTTTAGGTGTCTTTGATTCGCTTAGTGAGTGGATGTGTGTGAGCACAAAGTGGACAAACACATATCTTGAACGTGTGGATATCTGATGATCCTTTTAAAAATCCCCTATTTAAACTATGTTGTATTATTCCTTGCTCAAAATAAAAACATATGTATATTATTGGTCGCTTGCTATTTTTCCTATTTAATCTATGTGATCAACTATAGGGATATGGTGAGTTTTGAATATGGAGCATTCATATGGTTACCTAGGATCACCGGAGGGTGAAAAGGTAGCAGAGATTACTTTCTCGTCTATAAACAATTCAATCCTAGTCCCGAAATTCATAGTGTATAAAATTGAAATAAACTAATAACTTTTACACTAGAAAAAAGAAACTAGCTACGCATGTGTGGTCTTGGGCCACTTACTTTGGCTAGTTATCTAGGTGTGTTAGTACCAAAATTTGAAAAACATAATTTCTTTCAGAATGCAAGTTATTTTCCCCCCCTATTTAAACTATCTGTGAACTTTGCAAAAATCAACTTGAAATAAAAGTAACACTAAGCCTACAAAAAGCATCGAAGAGTGAGCTTTAGAAAGCTACAGGGTACCACAACCAGTGCTGGCATGTGTATTAGGGGCTACCAAGAACTTTACAAGCAGGAAAATATAGATATAAGGGAGAATTTTCTCTTTTCGTGTTTTGTGCGCAAAAGGCTGAAACAGGCGCAATGTCTATGCATGGGTCAGCTCTAAACGAATGGCTTGGGCATGTCTATGGGAAGAAAAAGTGTGCAAAGTCCTTCACAAGAACTAGGGACTGTTAGAGAAATTAGGGGAAATTTAGCTCCACTCCACAGCAGAGACAAAGGTCTCTACAAAAAAGTCACAAACACGTAAACTTGGTAATAAAATTTAGTGGAGTCGCCAATCCTATTGGAGTGTGTTTGGTGCACGTATGTATGAAATCACACCAACTTAAGGGGTGTGGTCTACCCACTTAAGTTATTGGTAACAGGTAGAAAAAGAAGTGGAGTCAATCAAGTTAGTGGAACAAGCTAGAATCATAAGCATACTAGATAGAGAAATAGCATGCATATATAAACTAAAAACTAAAAAAAGTAAGCATGAGCTCTGAAAAGAGTCAAAAAACAACAATAATATGAACGGTGGCTCTTGGCCCCTCTTATTGAGCGCTGGTAGAAAAAAGAGTGAAAATTTACGCTCTTGCCAAAGGGCCCCTAGAACATGGGTTTTAAGTCTCAATGTAAGGATGTTTTTATCCCAAGCCTTACTTGGTGCAGTCTCCCTCTCTCTCTACTATGGTGGACTGAACTAGTTAGATGGCCAACAATTGAGTCCCCTCTATCTTCAACTCCGGATCACACACTTTTGGTATTGCTTGGGAAATTTTTCCTAGCATAACAATGTGTTCACCCATTCTTCATCTCATGGTGGCCTTATATAGGATATTTCAAATCCTCCTTCCCTCGCTTGGTACATTGTGGATGGTGACACAAGAGAGGGGTATGATTCCTTTTGTGTGCTCCAAATATTCCATTGTCTGCTCACTTGATGTCTAAGGAGGCATTGGTGGTTGTCCTTAGGCAGCTTAAAGTGAGGAATCACTTGTCCTATGCTTTGTGTTGTCTTGGAAAGTGACATTTCGCCACTCCCAGGATTGCACACATTTCGGGTCATAAGGCCCGCAAAGGCACTCTTCACGAAGGACAATGTGCACAAAATCATTTAGAACTTGTTCAAATTTTATTTTTCCTCAGACCTTAGATATTTTTTAAATAATTTTCATACTTTGTAATGTCTTCCAGCCATGTAAATCCTTCTTCTTAACATTAAATAATGTCGTCTTCTATTGTACGATTTTCTAGTGTTAAGAGTGCCCATGCTCATGACAGTGAAAGCATATGATCTTGGACAAGTCTTTCTTGCCTACTTCCCCTTGGGATTTATTCCCCTTGGCCTTATTTTCCTTGCTGTCCATGGCACAGTATTCCTTTTTATTAGTCTTAGATGAGGATCCATCCTTGGTATTTTGCCTAAATTCTTCTTGTACCAAATCTGACCAAAGTCACTCCCAATCTGGTAACTTCTCTCTCCCTTTAAAAGAGTCCTGATAACTATGCCAGCTCTTGGGAAGGCCTAGAAGTGTTAGGCTCACCAAGTCATCATCTGCTATGGTCACACCAACACTTCCAAGCTCATCTCTACATTGAGTGAATGTTTCCATGTATGGTCGTACCATATCGCCCTCTTCCTTCTTGATTTTCCTGAGCTTGTCCTTCAGCGCCAACTTCCTTTGGCCAATGTTTTTCTAAAATAGATATATCAAAGCCTTCCACATTGCATGTGGAGTCTCCTTGCCATGGATACTTTACATAATGTGGTCTCGTACTCCCTCTAATAAGATCCTCCTTGCCCTTCCTACCTTCTGTTGCCAAGCATCAAGAAGAGTGGTGTCTACTGCTGCAGGATTAGGAATATCATTATCAATGAATTATTTCAAACCGTTTTCCTCCAGCACTGCCTCCATTCTGTCTTTCCATGCAATATAATTAGAACTTCCCTCGAGTGTATATTCCAATCTTAAGCCATTTAAAGCCATCATGATCTACCTGTCGCACTAATGAAAGTATCTGCAAGTTTGAATATTTTTCAAAACAAACTAAATTTCTTCTCCAATATTGTGATTTATGGCACTCTGATACCATGTAGAAATTATACAAAGGATATGTATTCCAATGAATTCAATATGATCATGCAATATATTAGAGCAAGATACTGAATCCTTCTACAATTAATTTTGTGGAAATTAAACATGATCGTAGAATCACACCATGTAAAAGAAAGAAGCAAATCAATCCACAACACAGATGTTTTTCCTTGGTAAATATTTCTACTCAAAATACCCTTATCTATATTTTATAAGGAACCAAGGAATCATAAAATGATACAATGCATTTTTACTCACAAGAATCCATTGCACTCTCCTGACTGTCTCACACTGATCCAAAGAAAATCGGGCCAACACTTAGCTAATTCTCAGCCCGTCTTCAGCCCGCCTTGCTCATGGAATCCCTGTGAATTGAAATATATATTCCTTAGGAATTTCATCCTTCCTTGACTACGCAAGTATCATGGGTAATTCTGTGGTGTTTAAACTACATCTGGGAAGTTTTTAAAAAATACAACTGATAGTCATCTTCCGTTTAACCTTTGCCTCAACTAGGTATTCATCATAGCTAACGTGCATGAAGCTATTAATAGGAAATAATCAGTCACTTGATATATCATTGCATGTGAATTAAATCTAATTTAATTCACTTGACCTCTCACTAGTTTGACAATCAGTTACAACTAGTTAGACTGACTTTAACTCACTTAATTGAGTTATATGATTTATATTGCATTAAACTCATGCACTTAACTACAACTTGGACTCAAAAAATAATAGAATCACTCTCCATGCCTCACCAACCACCCTCAACTCGAAATGCATGAGCTAACTGAGTCTATCACGCTCAGTTAACTATTACAAGAGTTTATGAGATAAGATTACAACTTATTGTCCAATTTAATCAAGCAATAATTAAATTAGAAACATTTCCAATTGATTTAATAAATTGGCTTGCACACTAATGTATCACTAGGACCCATCAATGTGTGACCTGTGATCCCACACTAATGTGTGTGCTCTCATGTTTTTTCTGGATGCCAATTTCACTGTTTCTTGTTGCAAATTTCAACAACATTATTTAGCGCAAATGGGTGATGAATAGTATATGTTTCTTACTAGAAATAGCTATGGTAATCCCCCATAGTTTTATCATATATATTATTCTTCCACTATGGCAATTGACCACTATTTTGTTGATTCAAATCCCTACATAGTTGATTTACTATGGGATAAGTGTGGGTTTTCTCCTTAAACACCAAGGCCACCCTCTTCAAAGGATATTCAAATTGAATTTTCTAGAATTTTAACTTCTCTTAAAATTACCAGAAGTATGGACAAACATTGTAAGCTTAGTTTCATTGTTGAATCTGCTCATATGAAAGTGCGACATGTTCATCCTACAAACAAATAGGAAAATGGTCAAGACATGACAAAAATAAAATAATCGCAGAGAAAATTTTGTAGGGATATAAAGAATAAGGTTAAGTGATCCCCTAAAATCATCCCTCTCATTGATTTGGAGAAAAATATCGAACCATCTCTTAAATGAAATAAGTCTTAATCCAATGATATTTCTCCAGGACAACACAATTTTTTCAATTCATATGGTGTTTCCCCTTAAAATCCTCATTTTGATTATTTGATTGCAAATATATATTGGAAACAATGATATTTTCTCAACATTCCTCATATATATCATAATATTACTCAATTACTTTCTGAAAACGATAACTTAAATGTAGCTTTCGAGAGAAAGGATAACTTGAACAAAAAAAAAAATCTTATATTTAAGGTAAAATTGCGTCTAAATATATGCACATTTTGATTAAATCCCTGAACCTAAATGTTACCATTTGCTTCACCTGCTAATACTTCTCATCATGTTTCCAGGCATGCCATATGAACACCTACAAAAACTTCCCAAAAGAGCTCACAACCAAAATATTATTTGCATGCACTCTCCTACTAAGGGGATATGCAAAAATTTTCTCATTGCCCTTAATATACTTGATCTCAAAATCAAAGTCATTGAGGGTATCCAACCATCTAACATTCATGGCACTCAAATTAGGTTGTGTTGAAATAACTCAAATTAGCAGTTTATAATGAAATCAAAATGGAATCAATAGAAAAAAAATTATTTTATTCAATCTATGGAAAGGAAAACATAAAATATAAACACAAATAATCATTAAACAATAATGAACATAATATGTATACTGTGGAACCCGACTAGGAAAACACCCTCCTATGTTTGTATTATATCATATGAGAGAAATTGTCTATTACAATGACAAATTCAATCCTTGAAGCTCAACCTACACTAGACTATTGATCTCCTCTCCAGTCTTCTTTGGAGAACACTTAGCCAAAATAGGACTCCTACTTCCTCCTATTTTCTTGCACAATTAATGAGAAAATTAGCTCCTAAAGAATAGGTAAAACCTATTTTCTTGTGCAATCTCCAAGATAAATGGCTTACCTCCTATGTGCAAAGACTACATACTCAATAGTATACAATAATAAATACAATTATACATTTTCCCTCCACTCCACTAGGAAATTCATATTGCATGCATGACTAGGGAAATTTTTAGTAAATTATCTATCTAACTGAGAGATCAGTGAGTTAACAACAACTACAACTACTTAATAGAGCTCATAATAAATCTATTCAAGACTAGAGCTCAGATAATTAAGTTTCACTAAATATAACTCCACTACATTGCTAGATCTTAGAAATAAAATGATGCACAACATTACTTCTTCTCCGAAAACTTGAATTAACTAACTTAACTAAATGACTTGGTCATGTCGCTCCTGCTAACATCAAATGAAGTAATATTGTTGATGTGGAAATAAGAATATCTCCAATTGACTAAGACACAATCCAAATGAATACTTTCCTTGCTACAACTTGACACTCCCTCTTAGCAAGAAAAGGGTTTTGAGCAACCCTAATCCTGCCCCTCTATAGGAATGTATTGTAAAAAAAATAACACTCCCTCTCACTATTTTTTTTTCTAATGCAACAACTGCAATTGAGAAGGGTACAAAATATTGAATCAACACAAGTTATCGTATGCCACAGAGAAGTTTTGAACCTCGTTCTACAACTTCTACAGGAGAGAGCTACAGGAAGGTGTGCAAGTGCTACAGGAGGGCCAAGAATCTTCTACATGAGAAATTAAAGGGTGAGAAGGGGGGAATAGTGGTTCAAATTTGTGTAAAAGCAATCATATACATCTAGATTTTCTTGAAAAGAGGTAAGTGACATCCAAATTGCATGGAAATTATACTTATAATTGATAGCGTGTGACAGTATCATTATGAATTAGAAGGTCTCTCTAAGGATTTTTGTGGTTATAAAAAGAAACAAATTTGGTTTATACGAATTCTAGATTCATTTCACTCACTACTACTAAGGAATTAAACATTGTCTCATCATCAAAACCATTGAAAGAACCTTCCCCTCACCTTAGTAGCACCAAGGGGTTACAAAAGAAGAGATGGGGGGTGTATTTATCAAAAGGGAACGCTCAAACAAAAAAAGGATCCACCAACACCCTCCTATAGTGGACATCATTAGAAGATGCCAATGGTTGGGTTTATTTGAGTTGTTCAAGGGGTATGGTGATGACCTTACTCATGAAATTTCCATGGAATTTCATTCCCAAGGAGAGAACATTCCCACCAATGTTTTTAAAGGGTTATACATCTCTATTAGCCCTGAAACCATTGGGAGAGTGACAACCCTACCTCTATGGATTTGATGGAACAAAGAATACAAGGCATTGCGTGTCAAAACTAGAAAAAAATTCTTCATCTTGAAAGATAAGTACGTGGAGGATAAGAATGGATTCAGAAGAAAATTCTACCTTATCAATGTGATGCGGTGGCTTACCATATCCTCAAGTATGTATCTTGTGAAGGGATATTGAATGTAGTATATTCTTACCATTTCATATTTCTCCATGAGTTGAGATTCAAGGTAGAATTTTCTCTCCCCTGAAGACTTAGTGTGCGACACTTTCTATTGCAATAAATCATTAAGATGAGTCAAAAGTTGAGGTAGGGAAAACACCAACATTTAGCTCACTATGGCCTAATTAAATTGATAGTGATGGATTCTTTGATAAACCTGAGCATCCCTATCACATGGACTAAATTTTTGGACATGGATAGCTAGACTTTCATAGAGACACAAGACATTACCTCTCAGGAAACAACATCCTCTATAATTGGAGTTATAGAGGGAAAAGAAAAGGAGGAAGAAGGAAAAAAAAATAAGAGGAGGCAGAAAATATATATGAAGAAGAGATAAAAATAGAAGAAAAAGAGGCAACATAGGTAGAGGAAGGAGAAGTAGAAGTTAAATGAGAAAACTGGGAGAAATAAGTGGAAGAACCATTGGGCCCTAAGGAGAATTCTAAACACCAAGAAGTAGAAAAAAAACCACATGAAACAAGACTATATACAGGAGATACTGAATAACAAGTAGTTGCAACATTAGCCACATTGGGCACACCTATCAAGCCCAAAATGAAACAACAAATACAAGGTAACTTATATTTATAGAGGCCAGAAAGTCCAATAGAATTAAACAAGAGAAACCATAAAATCCCACAACAGTTGCCATCATCATTAAAGAATTACCAAGTAATAAGGAAGAGGTAGGACCAAGTGAAGTAAAAATTGAAGAGGTAAACTTCCCTAAACCCAAAAAAAAATTACTTGTAGTATCTATGAGTAGGCCCACAACGAGATGAACTACCTCCAAGAAGCTAAAGACACAAGATACCCTTGAACAAGCATAAAAAGGGAAGCTACAAGAGGGGAAAGGTTTGCTATAAGAGAGACAAAGTATGTTACAAGAGGAGCACGAGGAGATACATGAGAAGAAAAAGGAACTACAAGAAGCAACAACCACCCAAAAATAATTTGAAAATGACTTCCCACAACTCCCACAACGCATTCCACGTCCTAGCCAGAGGTCCTAATATAAATTCATTGAAGGAGGAAGGATAATGTAATGTTCCCAAAATTAGCATGGAGCTAATTGGAACATTAATTTTGCTTATATCAGCTAGGAAGTGAATAAATGGGTAAGGAGGCCCATGAGTAGGAATAAAATCCCTCATAGTGTGAAAGGGATCATCAGAGTAGCTCTATTTTGCACCCTCAAGTGTGAAAAGGGGCAAATGCATGAGGACAAGGTCAAGTTTGACCAAGCCAACAACACTGCCATAGAGGGAGTGGATCACTTTGAAAGACAACACAGTGTGAATGGGGGAGAGATCATTTGGTGGAGGAAACCCTAATGTGTGTGGTCCAAGGAAAGAAGGATTTCATTTGTATAAAGGGAGGACAAGGCAGCCATAGATAAAAATGTTATTGTGTATAGATTTTGGTTTGCATGACTATTTGCTATCTTCAGTTGTTTAACTGAGATTTTTGTGCTGCTTAGCATAAGGATTTCCTGTTTAGGAATCCTTATTTTTTCTTGAGAGGCCTCTTGAGGGATTTTACTTCATTTCTCCACATTTTAGGCTCAAGGCCAAGCCACCTCCTTCAGTTACAACGTTATTCCTGTAGTAGGAAACGTTGTGTTGCAGGGTGTTGTATTGGAGGGTTCCACAACACCACTTCTAAAGCTTATCTTTCAGAGGAGGGAGCTTCTATTCCTCTGGGAGATCAGTGAGGAAGATTCAGGAGCTGATTGCATATATTTTTCATCAGGACAAGCACTTCCCATCACCTACGACGCAGTCCCTCTCCTTAACTACGTTATTTCTGAGTGTATTTGCAGTGGGGGTTTGCACCACTATTTTGGAGGGAGAGATCCTCAGTGATTGGATCAGCATTTCACCTGAGAGATCCATTGGATGAGATCCATTCATTAGATGCAACATATTTAGTTATCTTCATCCATTTCTTGAGTTGCAGCTACTACTCAATTTTGAGACTGCAACTCCGGCATTTTGACCATTGTGTATATTTCAGTCAATCCTTCTAGGATTGACTTGAGATTTTTTTTCAAGGTTCTAGAGCCTTACTCCCCATATTATTTGAGCTGTACATTTCTAAATCCGTGTATTTACATTCATTATGTTGCAGTGCCTCTTATAAACTGCGCAGTCATAGCCTTGGTAGCAGTGTATTTCATATTTCTTGTACATGTTCCTTTGAGGTTATTTTGCCTAAGCTTGAGTGATCATTTTCTCAAGATATTGTACACATTCTACTGCTATAACATTAACAATATGGCTATGAGTTCTTCTTTCATTTTCTGAATTTAATGCAACACTTCTCTTTCATTATTGTGTTTTACATATTGCTGGATCTCAACATTTGGAATATCTTAAGATATTCCCAATAGTGTAGAAATTCACTATTTTTGGATATTACAGTGGTATAAAAGAATGATTTTTGGCTCTACCTGTGAGTTTCAGCCATAAGAAGGTAGAAGAGATCAAGATGATGAAGAGAATGAGCTTACTCTCATCAGTTTTCAGATCCAGAAATAACCTCTCCAAGGAGGTTAAGAAAATAGAAGAAAGAGAAGAGGAAGGACCATGCACTTCCTACTCTCACAAAGGAGAAGACATGAAGCATGAAGAACACTTGGAATCTAAAGTTCTAAGTGAATACCTTACTAAATACCGATCTAAACCTAGAGCCTTCAAAGAGACTCTAGCTTTACAACAATTTATTCACCTAGAGGAAGAAAGGAGACCCCACAACTATGGGATGATGAGAGGCAATAGATTTATATTGTCCACTTTTGATGGATCACTCACATGTGCAGCAGAGGCTTGGGTGATGAATATAGAGGCTTTCTCCCTGCTAAATCCTATATTAGATAGAAAGGTTGTAGAAATTGCAATGCTACACCTTGAAGGTGAAGCAAATACTTGGTGGTTCAGCCATTGGAGCCATGCAAGGGTATTCACTCTTGTTGAGTTTTCTCAAAGGATGATCAAGGGATTTGGAAAAAGGAGGGAGGATCCCTCACCACCATTTGGAGAGGCATGTACCAACATTGTTGTGTCCATGGAGGAGCAGCCTTCATCTTCACCAGTTTGGGAAGCCAACACATATGAAGAGGAAACTCTGGCAGCCCTGCAAGGAGCTTCCAAATTTCACCAAGGTATGCTTAAATGTACATCTCTTATCATTTCAAAAAAAATTATGTATGGGTCCACATCATTGCATACTGTTGATTTAGAGCAACAGAATTTCACTGTGCTATACAAGAGAAGTGATGAAGAAAAGAGGAGCCATTCCTCATGGGAGCATTGAAATGACAGCTTCATTTAGGAATCCATGAAGGAAGCAGTAAGAAGGAGTAGACATCTGGAGATAAGAAACTCTTTCTCCTCTCTAGATGACACTCTCTCAATGAGCATGCCATAGCTCAAAGAGAGACTTCTACTTGCAGGAGATCCAAGGCCTCTTTGGTTTTGGAAGGTCATGCATGAGGAGGAGATCTAATGGAGAGATTTCGTTGGAGGTGCAATTCAACACATCATGGAGTGAAAATTTCTTCAGCAATCTGAGGATGTTCTTCTCTTCTCACACTTGGATCTCTATGGATTCAAGGGGGAAGAGATAGATGACGGAGGATATCTTAGGATGGATAAAATCTCTCATGTTTTTGTTGGACACTTCTTGAGCCTTACACATCATGATGGGATGTTTTTTCCTACCACCTATTTGGGTCCTTATGGGATCAACTTCATCCTTGAGAAGATTTAATTTCAATATCCCATGAAATGCAAAGACAAAAATCTGATTTGGGAAGATGGTAGCCACCATGGGAGGAGTACCAAGATGGAGGATGGAAGGAAACATCCACAAATGAATGAGTTGATGTGGATGAAGAGAAAGAAGTTGGTAAGCCACTTGTAGATCTATGAAACCAGGCAATAGGAGGCTTGGCTACGTTAGTTACTCTTGAAGGAGTTCAACCATCACTTGGCATACACTCTTCCTAAGGGTATGGGAATGGAAAAGATGTAGCAGGATGCTTGCATCATTGAGCATAAAATATTATGGATACATGGTGTTTATGTGACATTCATATCATTCATTATGTCTTCATCACATGACTTGTATGATGAGAGCATGAGGAGGCAACAAACACTTTTGTTGCTTGGGTTTTACATGAGAGAGCAAGGGTAGATTTTCTCTCACATGTTGTATGATGTTGGAGGAGTAGGAGATGGAAAAATCATGGTGCAATGGGACTACTCCTCGGCCTTAGATGAATAGGAAGTACTTCCATTGTAGGAGGAATTTCCTAATTGCAGCAACATTATTGGAGGAGTCCTTGACAATAATCATGTCAAAGAATTGAGCTATGGGTTGGCAGAAGCCTATTTGCATAGGAAAACAACGTTGTTATTTTGGAGCATGGACTTATTCATGTATTCATGCATCACTTTACTTTCAGCACATCATGAGAATGTTGTTTTTGCATCTATTTATTATGTAACACAGTATTTGTATCTTCTTACCATTATCATACAGTGCATTTCTCCACAAGAGGGAAAGTTTATTGTTAAGCCCCATAAACAAAATTTTTCCAAATATTATGATGGAGACATCCATCCTTTGTATAACCATGGGCAAGTGTTTGCTTATTTCTTGTATGCTCAGTTGGCACATTCACTCATTTACTATTCACTAGTAGATGTGATGATTCACACAACTAGCCATTTGTCAAAACACCACTTTCCATGCTATTTTCTGAAGTTGCAGTGGGAGAGACTACGCTGTGTCCACTTGAGACATTATTTGTATCATGCAGCAGCATGTAAAACTTTCAGAAAACTTCTCATTTGGATAACCTATGATGATCATGTCCTATTCATCATGGAGGAGATGTTTTGGGCCAACTTGTTCTTCAATGTTGGAGAGGAGATCCTTGGAGGATTGTTCTTATTTTTTCCACTTAAGGGAAATACTATTGCAGCCCAATATCAGCACATAATCTACACTTATCATGGGTGGAGAGAAGGATAGAGTGGGGTAGACTACCTTGTCTGCCATGATCAGATTTTCAACCCACCTACCTTGCATGAGCCAAAGGTGGAAGAATATTTTCAGGAGTTTCCATGTTGGGAGCTAACTCATTTTGTATGGATGATTGCTTGGGGATGGGAGATTCATATGGGGATGGTAGATCCCAACTTATTTCAGCCCCCATGCCTCAATGAGGCCCTTGAGTTCTATCCTTTCAGTTGCTTGAGGACAAGCAACATTTGGGAGGGGAGGACTGTAATGTTCCCAAAATTAGCATGGAGCTAATTGGAACATTAATTTTTCTTATATCAGCTAGGAAGTGAATAAATGGGTAAGGAGGCCTATGATGGAATAAAATCCCTCACAGTGCAAAAGGGATCATCAGAGTAGCTCTATTTTTCACCCTCAAGTGTGAAAAGGGGAAAATCCAGGAGGACAAGGTCAAGTTTGACCAAGTCAATAGTGCTGCCATAGAGGGAGTGGATCACTTTGAAAGAGAACGTAGTGTGAATGGGGGAGAGATCATTTGGTGGAGAAAACCCTAATGTGTGGGGGCCAAGGAAAGAAGGCTTTCATTTGTATAAGGGGGGACAAGGAAACCATAGAAAAACATGTTATTGAGTATAGATTTTGGTCTGCATGACTATTTGCTATCTTCAGTTGTTTAACTGAGATTGTTGTGCTGCTTAGCACAAGGATTTCCTATTTACGAACCCTTCTCTCTTATTGAGAGGCCTATTGAGGGATTTTAATTCATTTCTACACATTTTAGGCTCAAGGCCAAGCCACCTCCTTCAGCTACAACATTATTCATGTAGCAGGAAACGTTGTGTTGCAGGGTGTTGAAGTGGAGGCTTCCACAGCACCACTTCTAGAGCTTACGTTTCAGAGGAGGGAGATTCTATTCCGTTGGGAGGTCAGTGAGGAAGATTCAGGAGCTGATTTCATATCTTTTGCATCAAGCCAAGCACTTCCCATCACCTACAGCACAGTCCCTCTCCTTGACTGCGTTATTTCTGAGTGTATTTGCAGTGGGGGTTTGCACCACTATTTTGGAGGGAGAGATCCTCAGTGATTGGATCAACCTTTCACCTGAGAGATCCATTCATTAGATGCAACATCTTCAATTATCTTCATATGTTTCTTGATTTGCAGTTGCTACTCAGTTTTGAGACTGCAACTCCAACATTTTTGCCATTGTTTATATTTTAGCCAATCCTTCTAGGATTGACTTGACATTTTTTTTCAAGGGTTTAGAGCTTTTCTCCCCATCTTATTTGAGCCCTACATTTCTAAATCCATGTATTGACATTCATTATGTTGCAGATCTTCTTATAAATTACATATTCATAGCCTTGGTAGCAGTGTATTTCATATTTATTATACATGTTCCTTTGAGGTTCTTTTCCCTAAGCTTGAGTGATCGTTTCCTAAAGATCTTGTACACATTCTTTTGCTATAAAATTAATAAGATGGCTATGATTTCTTCTGTCATTTTCTGAATTTGATGCAACACTACTCTTTCATTATTTTGTTTTACATATTACTGGATCTCCACATTTGGAATATCTTAAGATATTCCCAACATTGTATAAATTCCCTATTTTGGGATATTACAAATAATCCTGAAAAATGTTCACTTTCACTACTCTGTAAGATATATATAGAGAGAGGAAGAACCCACAGGTGGATGAAAATTTATAAATATAAGAATGTGGAATATGTGGGTCTTGCTAAAGAAAAAATTATTGAGATGGGAAAAGGATTGGCTAATTGAGACCCAGCGAATCTATGATTAAAGAGAAGCTACAAGTAGAAAACATAAGGTTGAAAGAGAGGCTGCAAGAGAAAGAAACATGACTTTCCACCATGGAAATTCTCTCTATGGAAGCTCTAAAATATAGGAATCCTTCAAAATATTATTCTCTCTTTATCAAATAACAGTGGTTGTAACACCAAATCAACACTCTAGAAAAATATGGTTATTTTCCCCTCCGAGACTACACACATTTTATTGAGTTTTTGAAATAATCTAGCATGGAGGAAAGGACAAAGTTAACTGAATTTTATATCCACAATTTCATGTTGATAGATCTGAATTATTGGGATCCTAATTCAATATTGGGATATGTGCAGCTAATGAATTCGTAATATTTGTTGGTTGATTAAGAAACAAGGGATGAGGAGGTGAAGAATGAATGGACCTTTTTTCTCATATTTATTCACATGTTTTGGTGTATTATGCTCAGTGAGAAGAGTAAAAGGTGTTTTTCATAGTAAGTAGATTAAAGTGGTTTAATTGCAATAAAATGGATAATTTTTTAGGTACTTACTAGGAATGGATAAGAGGGTGGACCAATACTAACCAGTTCTAAGGATTTTGTTGACATTTGTTTTCCAATAGAGGTGGCCTCCACATTCTCCTTCATGAAACTCATGCTTGATCTTCTCTGCATCATTCTTAGGAAAAAATTTAAGCAATATACCACTAGCATTTTTCCAATATAACCATTTATCTATAATGCAGTAATTTATAGCTTTTAACTTCAAGAACCTTTCCCTTGTATTAGATAAACCAAGAGGAACATTAAGATAAAATAGCACGTACAAAATATCAGAATACCATAGTGAATTAACCAATACTTCTTCAACAGGAGGGGTCGTGCATTCTTCTTGTTCTTCTAAAACATCAACCATATTCATATCCAAGGCTTTAAGATTTGATTCAGCCATGACTTTTGCATGTCCTTGTCCGTTGACCAGTTTAGTGGGTCTGATTTCCAAGTCATATTCTAATATAACAGCAATCCACTTTCCTCTTTTTCCATCAGGATCTTGTGTTAAAATTCTTTGACAACTGTGTGTGGAAAAAATGCAATAATGTGAGAGTGTAAAATGTAAACTCTGAAATCTTTCAAGGCCTTGATTAAGGCAAAGGCCTATTTTTCCATTATATTGTATTTCAAAGGTGCATCTCTTAAGGCTTGCTAAGAAATGCAATTGGTTGTTCTTGTCCTTTTACATTTTTCTAAAGTAGGACATCAACAACTGTATGTTCTGATGCAAAGGAGAAAATGAATAAATCTCTGTTAAATCAAGGCTAATGAGAACTGGTGTTTGTGTGAGTGCTCGTTTAACCAGTTCAAAGGATTTCTTTTCTTCAATGGTCCATTTAACTCCTATTTCCTTTTTTAGCATGTTTGTTATGTTTCTAAGGATTTCAACAAGGTTTGGTATGAACCTTCTTAAGAAATTAATCTTTCCAATGAAAGATTGCAGTTCTTTGATGTTTCTACGATGATTGATTTGCAATATTCCTTCAATCCTTTTTGGGTCTATTCTTATTCCCTCTTCAGATATGAAATCGCCTAGAATTTTTCCTTCTTGGAGGCCAAATAAATTTTTCTTGGGGTTTAAGGATAGACCATAGTTTCTACACTTTTCAAAGACTTTTCTTAATTGAGCATGGTGTTCTTCATATGTTTTGGAGTAAACTGTGATGTCATCTAATATATCACAATGAAGAAGCCTATCTCTTCTGAGAAAGCAATATCCATGGCTCTTTGGAATGTGGTGCCAACATTCATTAAACCAAAGGGCATTTTCACATACATGAAAGTGCCCCAAGGTGTAATGAAAGTTTTTTTAAGTTGATCATCAGGATGTACCAGCACTTGGTTGTATCCTGAAAAACCATCTAGTAAAGAAATTATTTTAGAACCTACTACATAGTAAGAGATGTAGTCCATTCTGCAGGTAAAGCCTTATTTCTCCTATTTTCTTTCTCAGAGATACAATATTGGATAACCAGTCTAAGTATCTTACTGGGAATATGATTCCATCATCATACATTTTCTTGATTTCCTTTTCAATGAGAGGTAACTGCATAGGGTTTATTCTGCGCAGTTTTCGTCTAAAAGATTTCTGGTTTTCTTTGAAGGGTATCTTATGTTGAATTATCTCTGTATCATATGACTTTAATTCCTCATAACTCCAAGAAAAAACATCAAAAATTTCCCTAAAAAGCTCAAGATATTTTAGTTTTATATGAGATGGCAGTGTTTTGGATAATTTAATCATCTTGGGCTCTTCTTTACTGCCTATATTTTACTCTTATATTTCAGTTTCAGTGGGTTCCATTTTTGGATTTTTGGAAACATCATTGAAGTCAAACAATTCTTTTAGAGGCACCAGTCCCTTTGGAAATTTATCAGTGTGAGACTGTAGCACTTCAAAATCTTCTTGTTCTAAATTAGTGCTCAGCTCTATTTCCTGTGGGTGTTCTCTAGTTAATAGATTTATATCATCAATGTTTGGAGTTTCTTCTTCATAAGTTTTTTCCTCAGTAGGACAGTCTTCTTCATACTTTAAGTCTGGATTGGTCATTTGAAACCCATTTCTGGACTGTAGGAAATCCTCTATCTGTTTATCTCCTTCAAAAACTTGCCAATATTTGATATTATCACATACTACTTGTCTATATTTAACTTGGACTGTGTATTGTTTTCTTTCATAAGGTTTTAGACATGTACTAGCAGCAAATGCTAAACAATTGGTAAGAATTTTTTGGTTTCTAGGGACAAAGATAAGCTCATATTCAGTGAATGTTTTCAAAATTTCAACAACATCATCTCTATATGCTTGTAATCTTGGATTCTTGGCAATATATTCTCCATTCACTTGTTTAATAATTAGTTCTAATTCTACATGAACAATTATCCTCTTGGCTCCTAGTTTTTTTAATAATTGCAGTCATAAGAGGAGATCCTCATATTCAGCTATATTATTAGTGCATTGAAAGATTAGTTTGTATGAATGGCCCTCAGCATGATTATTTTCTGTGTTATGTACCCATATGCCTGCTCCTGAACCAGTATTACTACAAGATCCATCAAAACTCATACTCCAAAGAGGTTCAATCTCAGATTTGTTATTAAAGTCATTCTTGTCCTCTTTTTCCTGTTTATTTTGGCTTTCACTATGTTGTTCTTTAGGATTTGCACTATGTTTATTTTTATTTTGTTCCTCAAGGTTTTCACTATGTTGAGTTTTATCTTGTATGTCATAATCAACCCTGTGTTTATGGTTGGTTCGTTGCCTATGATCTTCATCTTGTTTGCTGTAATGTTCTGAGTTAGAAAACTATTTTAGCATTTTCTCCTTTCTTCTCTCTTTTTCTATTGTTGGTTTGTCGTATCCTTCTCCTTGCTTATTAAATTTTCATCATTGTAAATAATGAATGAGTGAGGGTCTGTGTGAATAGAATAAAGAGGGGAGTTGTCTGGTTTTTCTTGACTACTAACCATGTATTTCAAGTGTCTTTCCCTATATAGTCTTCTTGGTTGACTAAAGATAGGGATGGTTGCATAAGTCATATCCATCTGTAGGGTACCTTGTAGTTTAGCACCCCATGACCATGAAAGGAGCATGACATATTTAGGAGGTATATCAGTCACTACAATTTCCATCACTAAGCTCTTGGATGGTATTTGTGTTAAGTTGACACATAAATCTTTGATCAGGCCTTGACATTTAACTCTGCTGGAATCAAAGGAGTATAAATCCTTGTAGGGTCTATTTATCTCAAGACCTAGTCTCTCCATCACTACTTTAGGCATAAGGTTGTGGGAGGCTCCTGAGTCAAGCATGGCATTGTGAAAAATCTTATCATGGATGTTTAGACTAACCTAAAAGGGAGGAACACCTCCTTCTTGAAATTTCCCCTCTACTTCCGGTCCAAATAGAAGCTCAGGCTTGTCATTAGTCACATTGACAGAATTAGTTTGTTATCCTATGTTTAAAGCTCTCAAAATTTGGGTTTTATATACATCTTCGATGAATAATTCAGTAAGAGGAACATGGATCCTAATTTTGGAAACTTCACTCTCTATGCTGAAAGGTATTTGAGCTTTCAAAATGTTTAGATCATCCTTCTTAGTCATTGTTTTCTCAGCAAAATCAACTTGCTGGTTTTTATTACGAACAACAGTTAAAATAGTCTTACTAGGAGCATTAGCTGAGTTGCTAGTGCTACTTTGGTCACCACTATGTTTGTCATAAATTTGGGTATTTTTCCCTTTGTTTTTATTAGAACTTTCAACCACTGTTTTGTTATTTTCTGCTGTATTTTTAGGAATATTTTCAAAATTGTTTCTAGCAGATATTTCAGAGGCTTTCTTTTTGGGAGTGTCTTGATTATTTTTACTCCTGAGGTCATATTGTCTGTGCACCTCCATTATAGAATTTTCAAAGCCTTGTTTTTAGTCTTCAGTTTCTAGGATTTCTTCTTCAAAAGGTGTTCATATGACTTGTTCTTCTTCATTCAACAAAACAATATCCTCATTGTTTACTCCCAATAAGTTTATGTGATCTTCCTCTGTTTCTTAAATCAATCCCTCATCTCCATTAGCATAATTTTGTTGGAAAGGAGGTCTGATTTGTTGGTCAGGGCCTCTTTGTTTAATTTGAGGGGGATTCCTTCTAAAGTTCTGGTTCTGATTTTTATTTTTATTTTGAGGAGCTGTTTGGTTTTCTTTAGAATAATCTCTCTCATTCATGTTTATCCTTTCCATAATCATCTCCATGATTCTAACTAGACTATCAATTTTGGAGTTTGAGGTGGCAGGCTTTTATTCGACGAGGGTTTAAATGGAGAGCGGGCCCGGGAGTGATGATGTGGTGAAATTTGTCGTGTAGCATGGAGTTAGATTATATGCCGGGTTGAAAGGAGGAGAGGCAATGGCTGTTGGATCGAGTGAAAAGATCCCGATAAATGGTGGGCATTGCATGATAAATTGAATGGTTGGAAGAGAAGCACGCCTGCGTTTTAATTGTTTTCGAAGGTCTTGGGTGAGTTTTTATAAGTTTGGGGGTTTAAATAAAATGAAAGGGAAGAGGGGTAAAAATAGGGAAAGGGCTGAGAATAGGCAGAAGGTTTTGGTCTATGGGAGGTAAGGGGACTGGAGGCTGAGAAGGAGAGGGGCTTAAGGGAATAGTGGTAGGTCAGGGTTTAGAGTCATATGGGTGAGGGGGCTGGGAAAATAATTGCAATTGCAGGCTGAATTCTAAGACAAATTTCACACATAAAAAGGAATGCCTTAATTAACTGATCTTAACAATAAAAATAAACTTCACAAGGTAGAAATAATCCTTAAAAATTAAATCAATTGATCAAAGTAATTTTCATGTAATCAAACAATATTTTGGTGATTCACTTATGACGTTACATATTTCTTCTGATCCTTTCTCTCAAGACATGAGCTACAAGTTCAAAGTGTAATGTTTGTAATGTCATCCTTTCTTAATTTACGTATTCATTCTTAGAACCTTAAGAAGTTTGACTTTTAATATGGATAATGATTACTTTGAATCAATAATGCTTACTTGTAGGTGTTATGGCCTAAATCTACCTCAAGCTTAGGAAGGCAGAGTCTAGGGTAACATCAAACCATGCTTAATCTGGTAGCTAGCCCTACCAGATCGGGAGAGGGCTCTCTCCTGGTCAATATTATAAAAAATGATCAGTGAGGCTTGAGATGACTTGAATAAAGGCTGATTTTAGGCTAGGTATATATGTAAAAGAATTTGATTCAATTTTGAAGGTGTTTGTTGGATCAAAGGAAAAGGCAGATTTTGGGTATGGGAATTGAGCAGTTTTGCAGGGGTCTGAATGGGGCAAGGTAGGCAACTGTTTTTATGTTTCAATTTTGAATGAAATGGATAGCTCAGACCGGTGAGGAGTTGAAGAGGGAAAGAGACTTTCAAGAATCCTCTTCAGATAGTTGAAAACATAGAAAATTAAACAAAACTCAAGGTAGAGCACTTCAAATCTAATGAATTCCACCTTTATACTTGTTTGTTTAACTTAAGAAGAAATAAGAGGGAAGATGATACACATAAAGCACCAGTAAACTTACATTAACAAAGAGAAATACATCATCAAAACAAATAGCCACATGAATCCCAAGGAGTTCTGCAAACCCTGGTCTATTCCTTTGCCAAACTGCAAAGATAAAATTTACAATGAAGCTCTAAGCAATTCCCAGTGTCCAACCAGGCATATGACTGAAAAAATACAAGATATAGACAATCATAACTCATCCCCATGCCTCTAGGGGTTGAGCTCACTATTTTAGGAGCTGTTTCAATAATATCTAAACTAAGAACCTGAAAATAGGCAGTGGAATAGCTTGCCTCTATAAGATAGGAAACTGATTCATTTAGTTGCAATTCACCTTTTGATGAATGAATCTACTTTCATGAGTAAAAATTTGCCAAAATTACATCAAGAGCCATGAAATTACATCAAATTACATCAAGATTTTTACATGTGGAATTAAGAAAGTCAAACTGGCCAAAACTGGGCGAAAAATAGAGTTACTGAGTGAAAAATGAGCCAAAATTCCCAATGCGACGCGCCTGAATTCTCTATGCGTCGCGCCATTTTGGAGCCGATTTTGAAGGCCTTCCTGTGATCCAAATTGAGTGCAGGATAGCTTGTTGGAAATCTCTACCTGTCTACTTTCCAACACAAGTGGAATTTGTAATTTTTTTTTCAATTTACCCCTCCAAATATTACTTTTCCCAACATTTCTTCCTGTGTGTCCAAAAAGGGGCAGAAAGGTCATTTTTAGGGTGTTTTTGACCCTTCTAGAAACCCAAAACTTGTCAAAATCTCTAGGAAATGGGCAAGCAAGCATAAATATTCATGAAAAATCCAAAAATAAAAAATTTTACCAAAGAGGAGCTCCCAATCATAAGCGCGCACCAAGTGGCGTGACGCGTCTGGCTGAAAAATCTGTGTTTAGGCCAAAAAAAACAAAATTTGAAAAATGTATCCCAAATTTCTTGAAATTTGGACTACGTTTCCTCCATCATGCACTATGATGGGCCAAGGAAGCTTCGGCAAAAATTTGAAGTCTATCATGCCTTTTCCGACGCCTTAATTCCCTCTTCAACTTAGCCTTCAGGATCTAAATTTGTGCCTTGCAAACATGATTTCTTGCCCAATAATGATTCTTCATGTGCCTCAAAATGTTATTTTCCTTGTTGGCCTTCTCCAACAGCTTCTCCAAATGAATATTGACCCTTTCAAGCCAATTTTCTCGATCAGCCTCAATCTCTCGTTCAATGGATGTCATCTTCGTTTGGCTCCTTTGGGCAGCTTGCCGGTTCTCACGTATATTTTGCAAATCCATGATAGTTTGCTGATCTTCCAACTATTTTTTTCGCTACTAAAGGTATTTGATTATCCATTGGGCTCTTTGCAACTTGACGGTCAAAGTGTCTATTTCCGCCTTCAGTTCTTGAACAACCTCTCTAAGTTTTGAGCTAGGAGAGCCCAAATCCTCATCAATGACTAGGAAATCGATATCCTGGCCTCCTGAAGGCCACTCATCCTGCATGGGCCTCTTTCCCTTGTCCTATACCTGTACCTGTGCTTATAATGACGGAAGCGATACCCCTTCCACCCTGGGTGGAGATAATACTCGTCTGGCTGCTGCAAATAACCCTCTAGTGCCTCTCTGATAAGTGACAAACATCGGCATACTAGTGGTCTGCATCTCATGACCTTCATGCTGATATGAAGGTTCACCTGCCTGATGAAAAACCTCCGAAGGAACCTGAGAAGCTGTGAAGAAATCATTAGAAATGAAATCCTCCCATGAAATACCCTGCAAGCCGAGCCGATGCATAACCACAATTTTGATAAGTGCAAAGTGGTAGCTACTGCTGTATTGTTGCTCATGAGTTTTCCTTTGCATGAGAGTGGTCATATTCTCAATATTCTGGCACATGAAATAAGGGAGGTTCATCATCCTCACCCTGGTAAAATGCATCAGTAACCTGATATGATAATCATAGAGACGTGAAAACCGGCCTTCACAACTAAAATATTTGATAATAAGTTTCATCAAAGGCGCATATGAATCCTTTAGGAACCGGAAGGGAAACACTCTGCTGAGTTGTCTCACAAAACTAGGCTTGATATATGGCTCATAGTGTACCCTGTCAACCTGCTGCCTCTTGTTCCATTGTTCTCCAACATTTGGTATTCCGGTTGCTTAAGATATAGTTTCAGGTGTTAAAGTGAATGTCACACCTGCAAGGGTGACTTGACCATCATGTAAATGCAACACAAACAAACAGGCCAGCTCTTGATGGTGGTGGACCCTAGCAACCATTTCACAAAATTGATAACAAGACTGTTGTTGAAAACATGCCATAGCAAGTGGACAAGCCTACAGCTCAGCCAATGAAGTGGGCTCCTCTCTCACATGTCTGCCACTCTTATGAGGTCTTCTAGGTGCATGCAATTCAGTTGTGGAATCACTGTCTCGGTCATAAGATGTATCAGTCTCCATGATTTCCAAAGTCTATGTTGTCTTGGATGTAAATGAGACGTCTGGTGTCTTTGATTTTGTTGCCAAATATGTGATAATATGGGAGGGACTATGGAGGGATAGGGTGGTGGAAATGATGGAATATTACCAAGTGAAAACTGTAAATTGAAGAATTTAGGGACAGTCATTAGGTTTTTTGGGATATCATTGGGGTTTGGGAAAATTCATAATTGGGATGTGGGATAGTGGGAATGGGATAGGAAATGAATGATTTAAGGATATAAGGGAATAGGGAAATGGACTGCTATGATAAGATAAACAGTGAGGAGGGACTAACAAGGTGGGGGAAATGGGAATGATTGACACAAAACCAATTTCAAAACCCTAAAGGAGCATTCTTCAAACAAGATAACAGGGTTTGATTTTTTGTATTTAAATCCTCACAAATATCACCAAACACGTGTTCATTGGCAATGGAGAGATTGCTCGGACTTACTTGAACAAAGAAGGACTGAGCAAATTTGGAGTTTGAAAGGAATGGCAATAAACTTGCTTTCTGGCCCAATGCGTCGCGTAACAAACCCAGTGCACCGCGTCCTTCCAATGCACCGTGCGGGAACAAATTTACATGGTGAGAGTCGACCCAATGCGTCGCGCTTGCCTGATGCATCGCGACACTCACCCAATGTGTCGTGCGACTGAACTTTACACAAAATCTTCTTCAAAATATTTGCTTTGCTCTTCACGGGTTATCCTTGGTTCACTACTGTTCTCTTGGCATTCAAATGAAGTCTTGAAACATAGAAATGATATATATGCCAAGGATTTTGATTTTCCATTTGAAAAACCCACTTTGTAATGTTTCAAATTTTGACACTTTTCAAAAACTCTGTTTTGCTTCCTTTTGGCTTTTTAACTGAATGATGAGCTTTCTGTCTATCTTGCAGGGAATGGATGGCTTGGAGCTTTGACAAAGGCAACCAGGGTGCCAGTGAAAGTATTATTACAACTGAGAAAAATTAAAATTACATTTATTTATACATAAAGATGAAAAACTCTATTTTTCTTCAAAACAGAGTTTTGAATAAAAATACATTATTAAGCATATGATGATGAGATTTTAGCACTGAAACCTTATTTCAAAATTCTCATGTGCATGCTGACCATTATTGGGCATTCTGAAGACCTCATTAATGAAACCCTAGACCTAATGACACCAAAACCCTAAAAATTGACTTTTTGCAAACTATGAGACAAAAAACGACTGTAAATGATTTTAATGAACAGAAATAGGTCAGCAGGTAAAGGACATGAGGGACATGAGGGATGAGCCACTACCATCAGATGATCCATGCTCCTAATGGAATGCAGCTAACTGAATGAGACACCTAATATGCAATGCAACAAGAGGAATTTTATCTCTGACGGAGGGATGAGGATACCGACACTAACATTGGCTCCAATGGGGATGGTAGATCCTTGGAGGTGCCAAGAACTACAGATCTCTGGGAAAGTAGACAGTGCCTTTGTCCATTGGGCTATGGATTCAATAACTTCAACAAACCAAAACAAGACTCATGACTCATTTTCATGACTGAAAATTGACACAAACTGACTCAATTTCGAAACCAAAAATGCCTGAAAGACCTGACTCATCAAATCAAACCAAAACTGAGGTCAACCTTCAGTTTTATAGCCTTCACCTTGAGCCCCAAACTGAAATAATGATGACAACACATGCATGCAATGAAACTTAAACAAACTGGTATGTATAGTGATATGTATGATAGCAGAAAACATTTTAAAAATAGTACCGTTTGAGTAGCAGACCATTGACCGGCCCTCCAGGACAATCTTCTCCATTCATTTCTTTCAAAAGGAAAGCATTTTGGCCTCGATATGCAGCAATTCTGAAAGGTCCTTTCCAAAGATTCTCGAACTTTCCATGCTTACCTTTATCTTCATTTCTTGCATCCCATTTCAGCACCACTTCTTCTAATTGAAACTTGTCCTCCTTTGCCTTTCGTTCATATATCTTCTTGATTCTCTATTGCAACTTGAAAGTTTTTTGAAAAACCTTGTCTCTAGTCTGTTGTAAATGGATCATTTGATTTATTCTCCGTTGCATATGATCATCTTCGCTGCCAGCTTCCTGCAGAAGTTTAACCATTAGAACTGCGAGAGAGTTCGGGAATACTGTGTCAACACCATACACGAGCTCAAAAGGAGACATGCCTATAGATTTATTTTGACTCACTTTGTCTGCCCAAAGTGCATTAACCAATTTCTTATGCCAACTTTTCTTGTTTATTTCCAGCAGCTTTTTGATAATATTGACCAAATATTTATTTGAGGATTCAGCCAATCTATTGCCTTGTGGATGATATGTGGTTGAGTGCCCCAAAGTAATTTGATACTTATCACAAAATTCAATCATTCTCTTAGATTTAAAGGCTGCTGCATTATCAGTGATCAGCTTATTTGGACAACCAAAAAGAGACAAAATTTTGTTTTCAAGGAATGAAATAATTACCAAATCTATGGCCTGCCTGGTGGGAACCACCTCAATCCATTTAGTAAAATAGTCCTTCACTGTAAAAATCCACTTACGCTGCGCTGAAGAAGCAGGATGGATTTTTCCAATGAAATCCAAACCTCACTGTTGAAAAGGAGCACTTACTTCAATGGGCTTGAGTGGCGAAGGCTGCAATTTTTTCCTCCCTTCAAAAATCTGACATTCATGGCAGCTTTTAATAGTTTTATACACATCAGAAAAGAGAGTTGGCCAATAATATCCCCCTCTCAAAAAAAATTTGGCCGTTGTTTTCCAGAAAAGATGACCTCCGCAATCTCCTTTATGAAAATCTTCCATAACCTGTTTTGCATCTTCTTCAACCAAACAATTTCGCAAGATACCACCGGGATCTCTCCAATAAAGTGCATTATTCATGATACAAAAATTGGCAGCCTTTAATTTCAATGTCCTACTTTTGTTTTTAGCCATTCCCGGCGGTGATGATAGATTTTAGAGCACATATACAATGTCCGAATACCAAGGAGAAAGCACAAATATTTCTGATACCTGAATTAGCAAAGTTTCTTCATTTTCCTCAGACATAGCAGCAGTGAGATTAATGTCCAAGGCATGCAAATTTGACTCAGCCATTAGCTTAGCTAGCCCCTTTCCTTTGATGACCTTTGTAGGCTTTATCTCCATGTCATATTCTAACAAGGCTGCAATCCATTTGCCTCATCTCCCTTCTGGATCTGTTTGCACTAAGACATCTTTAACAACAGCATTAGGAACATAAGCAAGAATGTGAGAATGCAAAATATATACTCAAAAGTCTTTCAACGCCTTCACTAAGGCAAGAGCTTGTTTTTCAATAATATTATACTTTAAGGCTGCATCTCTTATGGTTCGGCTGAAAAAAGAAATTGGTTTTTCAAGCTGATCTCTTTTCTGCATCAAGACTACTGCCATAGTATGATCTGAGGCAAATGAAAACAAAATAAAATCCTGAGTATAGTCTGGGCTGATAAAAACTAGAGCTGAAGAAAGAGCCAATTTTACTAAATTGAAAGACTTTACTGCTTCCTCAGTCCACTTCACTACACTATCTTTCTTGAGAATGTTTGTGATTTCCCTTAAATGTTCTGCAATATTGGGCACAAAGCGACGTTGGAAATTCATCTTACCATTGAATGATTGGATCTCCTTTTTGTTTTGGGGAAGATCAATTTTCTGAATAGCTTCTACTCGAGCTGGATCAATGTGGATGCCATCCTTTGATATAATATGACCAAGAATTTTTCCCTCATCCATGGAAAACTAACTCTTCTTTGGATTAAGAGACACACCATAATTTCTACACCGCTGAAAAACAATCTTCAAATGATAAAGGTGCTCTTCATCTGAATTAGAAAAAACTATCAAATCATCAAGATACACAACTAGAAAAACATCCTTTTCATTTGCAAATGCCATATCCATTGCTCGCTGAAAGGTCGCACCAGCATTCTTCAAACCGAAAGGCATTTTAGCATAATGGAAAGTTCCCCATGGAGTGGTGAACGTTATTTTGTCTCTATCATCCTCATGGACCAGAATTTGGTTATAACCGGAATAACCATCGAGTAGCGACATGAGGGATGCTCCAACTACTCGCTGAAGTATGTGATCCATTTTGAGCAATGGATATTTATCTTTCAAAGATACTTTATTAAGATTCCTAAAATCAATGCATAAGAGAATCTCACATGTTTTCTTGCACACGGGCACCAAATTAGAAATCCAATCTGAAAATATTATGGGGACGATGATACCAGCCTCGTACAACTGATTCACTTCCTTCTCTATTGAGGACAACAACTTTGGATTTATTCTTCTCAATTTTTTCCGAAAGGGCTTTTGATTTGGCTTGATCAGAATGGTGTGCTGAATTATGTTTGTGTCATATGTCTTCAAATCTGAAAAATCCCAAGCAAATACATCAACAAAGGAAGATAATAAACTGATATACTTTGCTTTTACCTATGGGGGCAATGCTTTGGACAATTTCACCATTTTAGATTTTCTGTTGATCCAATGTTCACATCCTCAACTCCTTTCTCGGTTGGTCGCAAGGTTGGTTTATGAGCTACATCATCTTGGTTGAAAAGCTCTTCTAAAGGTATGAGACCTTTAGGAATGACATTATCCTTTAGCTGCAAAACTTCCATCTGATTGACTTGCACATCAGCCTCGCCATCATCATGCTCCACATCAATAGAAGTGTCTTTGAACTTACCTTCATTTTGCAGAAACTCATCAATTTCTTCGTAATCTTGAAACACTTGCCAATAGCTTTGATTGTCAGGGACAGTCGAATGATGCTTCACATGAATTTCAAATTTTTTTCTTGAGTTCATTGGAATTTTCAAATTACTTACTACTTTTACAAGTGCATCTGCAATACCATTCTGAATATGAGGGACACATGTCAAAGTAAAATCTGAAAAAAAATCTCAAGATATCTAATACTGCATTGTGATAGGCCGACATTCGAGGATGTTTAGCTTGATATTCACCTTTCACTTTCTTGATAACTAACTCGGAGTCGCCATACACTGCAATCCTTTTGGAATTTAACTTTCTAAGAATTTTCAGACCAGCAATTAAAGCTTCATATTCAGCCTCATTATTTGAACAATCAAAAGCCAATTTATAAGAACATACCCTTACATTACTTGGCACTTTGTTTGGGGAAGAAAAAGGGCTGCGTACCCAAATGCCAATTCCAGCACCGTCATTTCCTACCGCACCATCAAAATCCATGGTCCACAAACCATCTTCATCCTCTTCCAAATGCTGAAATTTTGTTTGCTCTGTTACTTCTTCTTGCTTTCCATCAACATTTTGTTGTTGTCGTCAGGCTGATTGCTCATCAGTATTATGAATTCTTTGTCTCTCTTTCTTTAGGACCTCTCTGAAATTCTCAGTGATTTCCGGAATGTCTTCTACTTCAACTAATTGACTATTTACATCATGGAAACTATCTGAATACAAAACAAATGATTCTAAATCAGTATGTACATAATTGATTGGATGATTTACCGGTTTCTCCTTGCTAGTAATCATATACTTCATCTTTTTCTCCCGGTATAATTTCCTCATCTGACCAAATATGGGAATAGTAGCATAGGAGAAATCAAGCTACAATGTCCCTTTAAGTTTCGCTCCCCAAGATCTGGAAAGAAGCATGCCAAATCTAGGAGAAATATCCGCCACAACCACATCCATCATAACATTTTTAGTCAGAATCTGATCTAAACTAACCACCAAATCTTTGATAAGCCCAATGCATCTTACTCTACTAGAATCGAAAGAATAAAGGTCATGATACTTTCTAGTGATATAAAATCCCAATTTCTCCATGATTTCCATAGGCATGAGATTATGAGAGGCATCGAAATCAAACATAGCATTTTGTAACACATAGTCATGCAATCTAAGGCTGATGTAAAAAGGAGGTACATCACTATTTGAAGACTCACCATCCAATGTTGGACCAAAAATCATCTCAGGTTTATCATATTCCACGTTCACCATATCAGACAATGGATCTAAACTCAAAATCTTAGACACCTGACCCTTATAGCTTCTATTATTCATCAATTCAGTCAAAGGAATGGATACTTTTAACTTAGCAATTTCATTTTCTAAGTTAAAAACTGAATTTTTCTCTACCTCTTTAGCTGGAACATCCTTCTTTTCAGTCTTCTCCCTTGATATACTTGGCTAATTGGATCTTTCATTTGCTGGTGGTGATTTTCTAGTAGTGGGATCAGTTGTCTCTTTCCCCTTTTTCTGCACAACAAGTGAATCATTCTTTGGTGTTGTAGCTTCCTTTCTCTTTTGAATTGGATTAATGGGCACATCTCTATTTCTGAGTGAATATTGTCATTTTTGGGTGGTCAAGGCATTCATGTACCCCCTCCGATATTCATCAGACTCTTCTTCAAGAGCTGTGTCATTTGCCAAGATGAAATTCTCATCCTTTTGTACAGCTGAGTTTTCCGAATACTCCTCATCTTCAGTAATAAAAATTCACATATCATCAGGTGTAAAGAAATGATTCTCTTCTCCGACTACATTCTCTTCATCATCTGATTTCAGACCATGAAAAAAATTCTGCTGTAAGGGTGTCTTCACTTGCTCTTGTACTGCTGGTTCTTGTGCTCGTTGCTCTCTTTTCTTGATTCTAAACTACGGTTGTTGCTAGCCATAGAAGTTAGTATTTCTGATCTATGGTTCAGAATTATCAATTGTTAATCTTTCAAACATCTTTTCCATCTTACGGAGTACTTGATCTAAAGTGGAAACCTCTTCCTTTATTGCTACTTTCTTTTCAGCTTTCATTCTAGCTCTCCTAGCATTCAAATTGGCCTCAACGCTGACTGCAATTTTCTGCATATCTTCTAAAGTGCCCGGATCTCTTTCTCTTAATTGATAGGCCATGTCAGGATTGAAACCATCCAGAAACTTAATCAAAGCGGACCCCCTAAGTGGCTTTATATCAGCAGGAATTGCATTGTAAATAGAATTGAATCTAATACAATAATCTTGAACTGACTCACCAACATTCCGCTTGATATTGTCATATTCAGAAAGGATTGAAGGAGGGTCTTTCTTCACTTCCCATCGATCTAAGAATTGTCTCTAAAGATTAGGCAATGTAGCAATACTTCTAGCCGGTAAAGCTCTGAACCACTTTCTTACTTCACCTCTGAAGGTTTGTACAAACAACCTCATTGTCACATTTTTTGCATCAATCTCATGAAGGTCAAAGAAATATGCCATCCTATCCACATGTTGCTAAGCAATAACACTTTGAGGAGTGCCATCAAAAAATGGAATTTTTCTTTGATAATCAGCAGGCATGTCATCCAAGTTTTGAGGCAATGCGAGGGGTGAAAATCAGGCAGCCATTGCTCTGGGCAGATTTACAACCGGGTTTGGGGATATAGGAGGAGTTGGAGCAGTTGATGTATGAGGTGTATGTGGTGTGGATGGAGGTGATACTACTACAGATTGTTGATCAGGGATAGAGGGTTGCACGGGAATGGTGGGAATGAAAGGAGGCTCGATAGGAATTCATGAACTAGATGTAATTGCAGATGACCCAAGAGTTGTAGATGCAGACTCTATGAATTTGGGAATGTTTGTTGCCACAATGGAATTCTGAATATTCAAGATGTAACTATCAATCGATCTATTAGCTTTTTCAATTTCAAGATCTTTGACAAACTCTGGATTTAGTACAGTAGAATCAATAGCACTTTCATACTTAGTCTCAAACAATGACAACTCAAATTTTTCATCAAACTCGAGATCTTCAAGATACTCAAAGACAGCGGGACATGAATGAGATTTGAACACAGGAATCACAGGACTTTCTAGATGAAGGATTCTCGAAATAAGATTTGGATTTTCATACACAGGAGGTGGATCAGGTTCTGGATTAGCTCTGATGTGTCGTCTGGAAGCCAGTGTGTTGAATTATTCTCAAAAATCAAATGGACAAAACCAACTTGGTCAGCCTATTGAATTCTAGACTCATCACCCAAAGTCCAAATTTTTTTGATGTACTGGGGAAATTCACAAGTTAGATGTTACGTTTATAAAACTAGACCGGAGATTGACTAAAGCAGCGTTTAGCTACTTTCGCTAATGCAAAGAAAGAGCGTTTCAAAGGCTACCTAACGTAACTTCAGGCTCCGTCTGTAGTTCATAAAACAAATAACACTAACAAGCAAACCATTTTGAGATTCCCCAGTATGGTCGCCACTATTTTATGTCCTAAATCTACCTCAGGCTGAGGAAGGAAGAGTCTAGGGTAACATCAAAGCACGCTTAATCTAGTAGCTAGCCCTACCAGATTGGGAGAGGGCTCTCTCCTGGTCAATCTCAGAAAAAATGATCAATGAGGCTTAAGATGACTTGAATAAAGGCTGATTTTGGGCTAGGTATATATGTAAAAGAATTTGATTCAATTTTAAAGGTGTTTGTTGGATCAAAGGAAAAGGCAGATTTTGGGTATGGGAAATGAGCAGTTTTGCAGGGGTCTGAATGGGGCAAGGTAGGCAACTATTTTGATGTTTCAATTTTGAATGAAACAGATAGCTCAAACCAGTGAGGAGTTGAAGAGGGCAAGAGACTTTCAAGAATCCTCTTCAGATAGTTGAAAACATAGAAAATTAAACAAAACTCAAGGTAGAGCACTGCAAATCTAATGAATTCCACCTTTATACTTGTTTGTTTAACTTAAGAATAAATAAGAGGGAAGATGATACACATAAAGCACCATTAAACTTACATTAACAAAGAGAAATACATCATCAAAATAAAGAGCCACATGAATCCCAAGGAGTTCTTCAAACCTTGGTCTATTCCTTTGCCAAACTGTAGAGATAAAATGTACAATGAAGCTCCAAGCAATTCCTAGTGTCCAACCAGGCAAATGACTGAAAAACTACAAGATATAGACAAGAATAACTCATCCCCATGCCTATAGGGGTCTATCTCATTAGTTTAGGAGCTGTTTCAACAAGATCTAAACTAAGAACTAGAAAATAGGCAGTGGAACAGCTTGCCTCTATAAGATAGGAAACTGATTCATTCAGTTGTAATTCACCTTTTGATGAATGAATCTACTTTCATGAGTAAAAATTTTCCAAAATTACATCAAGAGCCATGAAATTACATCAAATTACATCAATATTTTTACATGTAGAATTGAGAAAGTCAAACTGGCCAAAACTGGCTGAAAAACAGAGTTACTGAGTGAAAAATGAGCCAAAATTCCCAATGTGCCGCACCTGAATTCTCTATGCATCGCGCCAGTTTGGGGCCGATTTTGAAGGCCTTCCCATGATCCAAATTGAGCACAGGATAGCTTGTTGGAAACCTCTGCCCATCTAATCTCCAACACAAGTGGAATTTTTGAATTTGGTTTCCATTTTCCCCTCCAAAATATTTTTTCCCATCACTGCTTCCTGTGTGTCCAAAAAGGGGCAGAAAGGTCATTTTTAGGGTGTTTTTGACCCTTCTGGAAACCCAAAACATGTCAAAATCTCTGGGAAATGGGTAGGCAGGCCTAAATGTTCATGAAAAATCCAAAAATACAAATTTTTACCAAAGAGGAGTTCCCAATCAGAAGCGCGCGCCAAGTGGCGCGACGCGTCGGGCTGAAAAATCTGTGTTTAGGCCAGAAAAAACAAAATTTGCAAAATGTGTCCCAAATTTCTTGAAATTTGGACTGAGTGTCCTCCATCATGCACTATGGTAGGCCAAGGAAGCTTTGGCCAAAATTTGAAGCCTATCATGCCTTTTCTGACACCTTAATGCCCTCTTCAACTTAGCCTTCAGGATCTTGATTCGTGATTTGCAAACATGATTTCTTGCCCAATAATGATTCTTCGTGTGCCTCAACATGTTATTTTCCTTGTTGGCCTTCTCCAACAGCTTCTCCAAATGAATATTGACCCTTTCAAGCCAAGTTTCTCAATCAGCCTCAATCTCTCGCTTAATGGATGTCATCTCGGTTTGGCTCCTTTGGGTAGCTTGTCGATTCTCACGTATATTTTGCAACTCCATGATAGTTTTCTAATCTTCCAACTATTTTTTTCACTGCTCAAGGTAGTTTATTATCCATTGGTCTCTTTGCAACCTGAAGGTCAAAGTGTCTATTTCCGCCTTCAGTTCCTTAACAACCTCTCTCAGTTTTGAGCTAGGAGAGCCCAAATCCTCATCAATGAGTATGAAATTGGTATCCTGGCCTCCTGAAGGCCCGTCATCTTGCATAGGCCTCTTTCCCTTGTCCTGTACCTGTACCTGTGTTGCTGATGACGGAAGCGAGACCCCTTCCACCCCGGGTGGAGATAATATTCGCCTGGCTCTTGCAAATTACCCTCTAGTGCCTCTCTGATAAGTGAAAAACACCGGCATACTAGTGGTCTGCATCTCATGACATTCATGCTGATATGAAGGTTCACCTGCCTCATGAAAAACCTCTGAAGAAACCTGAGAAGCTGTGAACAAGTCATTAGAAATGAAATCCTCCCATGAAATACCCTGCAAGCCGAGCTGATGCATAACCACAATTTTGATAAGTGCAAAGTGGTAGATACTGTTGTAATCCTGCTCAGGAGTTTTCCTTTACACGAGAGTGGTCATCTTCTCAATATTCCGGCACATGAAATAAGGGAGGTTCATCATCCTCACCCTGGTAAAATGCATCAGTAACCTGATATGATAAGCATAGAGACGTGAAAACCGGCCTTCACAACTAAAATATTTGATAATAAGTTTCATCAGAGGAGCATATGAATCCTTTAGGAACCGGAAGGGAAACACTCTACTGAGTTGTCTCACAAAACTACGCCTGATATATGGCTCATAGTGTACCCTGTCAACCTTCTACCTCTTGTTCCATTGTTCTCCAACATTTGGTATTCCAGTTGCTTGAGAAATAGTTTCAGGTGTTAAAGTGAATTTCACACCTGCAAGGGTGACTTGACCATCATGTAAATGCAACAAAAACAAACAGGCCAGCTCTTGATGGTGGTGGACCCTAGCAACCATTTCACAAAATTGATAACAAGAATGTTGTTGAAAACATACCATAGCAAGTGGACAAGCCTGCAGCTCAGCCAATGAAGTGGGCTCCTCCCTCACATGTCTACCACTCTTATGAGGTCTTCTAGGTGCATGCAATTTAGTTGTGGAATCATTGTCTCGATCATAAGATGTATCAGTCTCCATGATTTGCAAAGTCTATGTTGTCTTGGATGTAAATGAGACGTCTGGTGTCTTTTATTTTGTTGCCAAATATGTGATAATATGGGAGGGACTATGGAGGGATAGGGTGGTGTAAATGATGGAATATTACCAAGTGAAAACTATCAATTGAAGAATTTAGGGACATTCATTAGGTTTTTTTGGATATCATTGGGGTTTGGGAAAATTCATAATTGGGATGTGGGATAGTGGGAATGGGATAGGAAATGAATGATTTAAGGATATAAGGGAATAGGGAAATGGACTGCTATGATAAGATAAACAGTGAGGAGGGACTAACAAGGTGGGGGAAATGGGAATGATTGACACAAAACCAATTTCAAAACCCTAAAGGAGCATTCTTCAAACAAGATAATAGGGTTTGATTTTTTGTATTTAAATCCTCACAAATATCACCAAACACGTGTTCATTGGCAATGGAGAGGTTGCTCGGACTTACTTGAACAAAGAAGGACTGAGCAAATTTGGAGTTTGAAAGGAATGTCAATAAACTTTCTTTCCGACCCAAAGCGTCGCGCAACAAACCCAGTGCGTCGTGTCCTTCCAATGCGCTGCACAGGAACAAATTTACACAGTGAGAGTCAACCCAATGCGTCACACTCGCCCGATGTGTTGCGACACTCACCCAATGCATCGTGCGACTGAAATTTGCACAAAATCTCCTTCAAACTGTTTGCTTTGCTCTTCACGGGTTATCCTTGGTTCACTACTGTTCTCTTGGCATTCAAATGAAGTCTTGAAACATAGAAATGATATATATGCCAAGGATTTTGATTTTCCATTTGAAAAACCCACTTTGTAATGTTTCAAATTTTGACACTTTTCAAAAACTCTGTTTTGCTTCCTTTTGGCTTTTTAACTGAATGATGAGCTTTCTATCTATCTTGCAGGGAATGGATGGCATGGAACTTTGACAAAGGCGACGAAGGTGCCAGTGAAAGTATTATTACAACTGAGAAAAATTAAAATTACATTTATTTATACATAAAGATGAAAAACTCTATTTTTCTTCAAAACAAATTTTTGAAGAAAAATACATTATTAAGCATATGATGATGAGATTTTAGCACTGAAACCTTATTTCAAAATCCTCATGTGCCTGCTGACCATTATTGGGCATTCTGAAGACCTCATTAATGAAACCCTAGACCTAATGACACCAAAACCCTAAAAATTGACTTTTTGCAAACTATGAGACAAAAAACAACTGTAAATGATTTTAATGAACAGAAATAGGTCATCAGGTAAAGGACATGAGAGACATGAGGGAAGAGCCACTACCGTCAGATGATCCATGCTCCTAATGGAATGTAGCTGACTGAATGAGACACCTAATATGCAATGCAACAAGAGAAATTTGATCTCTGACGGAGGGATGAAGATACTGACACTAACAGTCGGAATAAGTGAAATTATAGACAGAAAAAAGGAATGAAACACTTGCTGTGAAATAAATGAATAAACCAGAGTGCAAGACTTAACATGCAATGGTGCAGAAGAAAGTTCTTGCATGATCCAAGTGGAAGAAAGCTAAGGAAAGAATTGCAGAAAGAAATTGCAGCAAATAATTGCAAGAAGGAAATTATAAAAAAGAAATTAACTTAATTCAACTTCACACATGGATCAGTTTCATGCTTTGAATAGGAATGAATTTAACGGAGAACTCTGAAACAAAAATAATAATGATTCAACCACGCATCTTCAAGTAAATAAATACACATGAACCTTTTAAATGGAGAAATCACAAGGGTAAACGAGCTGGGTTGGCTGGGCCCTAGCCAACCAATCATTTCCCATTTAGGAAACAAAACGATTCAACACTTAATCAATGCATAAATGAGATTTAAGCACAACATGAATAAACCATGGTGTAAGTCCTTGTATTAACTTCGATCAAAAAATATACATGATAATGAGAGTCCAACCCAGAACGAGGGCGATAAGAAATTGCAAAATAAACAAAATTACATCTCCAGATATCGCTCCTTGGCTCTACCTAAGATCTAGATTATATATAGTCCTTTGGCCTATAGCCACAATCTGTTAATTACATAACCATTTCCGATTCAGGCCTTTCTACTAAACGGACTAACAAACGATATTACAAAACTGGCTAATGTTTATAATAGGGCGCGAGCTTTGCTGGTCGTAGACCATATCTTTGGCAAGGATCCCTGACTATCCTCCACCTATTATTATCCATATTCATATAATCAACACTGAACTAAGAGATGTGGATCAAAATTTCCCCACGTGGAATGATCAACTGTTGTGGAGATCACGGAGCAACATGTGTTGGCGGGTGCAGGAATCCGCCTGCACATAATCACGCTACATAATAATTAAAGCTTAGATTTTAAATTAATTTTAGGAAGGTAATCATAAGTTACAAGAAATACTTAAAAGCATGAAATCTATATAAAATAATTAATTAAGAACCTAATAACTCTTAATTATGAAATACAAAGTATATGTATGAATAGACGATTATCTTCGACTAGTGCAGGAATGACAAGGTTTATAAAGATGAAATAGAGGTTAATGGTTATAGGAAGAGGGTAAAAATAGGGAATTTTTTCACACTAACAAAGTCAAAAGTTTAGGGAGGGAAAACACCAGCATTTAGCTCACAATGGCCTCATTAAATTGATAGTGGTGGATGCTTTGAGAAACTTTAGCATCCCTATCCTATGGACTAAATTTGTGGACAAGGATAGCAATACTTTCATAGAGACATAATTCATTACCTCTAGGGAAACACAAATATCTATAATTGGAGTTGGAGAGGAATAAACAAAGGAGGAAGAAGGAAAAAAAATAGAGGAGGAGGAGGCAGCAAAGATAGAAGAAGAAGAGAGAAACACAAAAGAAAAAGAGGCAACAAAGGCAGTGGAAGGAGCAGCAGAAGTTATAGGAGAAGAGGGGGATAGACAAGTGGAAGAAGCATGAGGCCCTAAGGAGAATTCTGAACCTGAAGAAGTAGAGAAAAAACCACATCAAACAAGACTATCTCTAGGATATACAGAATAAGATGTAGTTCTAACATTAGCTTCATTGGGCACACCTATAAAGCCCAAAAGGAACCAACAAAGACAAGGTGTCCTATATTTCTAGTCCAAAAAAACTACTAGAATTAAACAAGGGAAACCATAAAATCCACAAGGGTCCCCATCATCATTGAATAATCACCAAGTAAGAAGGATGAGGTAGGGCCCATTGAAGGAAAAAATGAAGATGTCGCGTCTCCTAGACCCAAAACAAAGTCACTTGTAGTATCTATGAGTAGGCCTATAACCAGGTGAACTATCTCCAAGAAGCTAAAGTCACAAGCTATGCTTGAACAAGCAGAAAAATGGAAGCTACAATAGGGGCAAGGTTTGCTACAGGAGAGACAAAGTATGCTACAAGAGGAACAAGGGGATATATAGGAGAAGAAAAAGGAACTACAGGAAGGAAGAACCACCCCAAAAAAAGTTGAAAATGACTTCCCATAGCTCCCACATCCTAGTCGACTTCCTAGGCTGAGGTCCTAATATCAATTCATTGAATGAGGAAGGATTTTCCCTCAAAAATGTTCAATTCCACTCCTCTATAAGCTAGGTATAAGGAGAGGAAGAACCTACATGTCGATGAAAATTGATAAATCTAAGAATGTGGAATATGTTGGACTTGCGAAAGAAAAAATGTTTTAGATGGGTAAAGAATTGACTAATTTTAGACCGAGGGAGTCTATGATGAAAGAGAAGCTACAAGAAGAAAACATAAGGCTGAAAGAGAAGTTGCAGTAGAACGAAACAGAACTTGTCACCATGGCAAGTCTCTCTATGGAATCTCGACAATACAGGAAGCCTTCAAAAAATTATGCTCTCTTTCTCAAAGAATAATGGTTGTAACACCAAATCAACACTCTAGTACAATATAGTTCTTTTCCCTTGCAAAAGTACACCCATTTAATGAATTTTTCAAACAAAATAGTATGTAGGACAAGGAAAAGTTAATTGAATTCGATATGCACAATTTCATCAATATAGATCTAAATTGTTGGGATCCCAATTCAAGATTGGGAGACATGTAGCAAATGGGTTCAGAATCTTGGTTTATTGATGAAAAAACAAGAGACGAGGAGGTGTAGAAGGTAATGACAAAAGAGGAGAAGGAACCTTTGTACATGAGAGCAGAGCTAGTTAACCCTAAGGTAATCACTAGTAATCATAACCTCATCTCCAATGATTTTGGGAACATAATGTATAAAATCTTTCCAGAGGAGATGGAATGCCTTACCCCACAGTCTACAATTCACAAAATATCACTCTCTTGAGAGGATAAGGAATTCATTGGAGAAAACACCATTGTACAAGAGAGTCATGCATAGGATGAAGATCCAATGGATAGGAGTAAAACTCAGTTCAATTTTTCTACTAGGGTTAGAGGAAGGAACGTAGAAAATAGAAGAGAAAAAGTGTTATGTAGGTAAATCCTCTCTGCGGACAAAGACAATCCCTCTAGCCCTCAGGTGGGTCTAGTAATAAGGAATCATGCTAAGGTGTAGGTTCCTAGATATTCGAATGAAAAAGGACGTGATAAGATAGCCTACTTGTGGTCCAATTCTATTGTCGGAAATCATAGTGGTGATGATAACTTCTCGCTCCCTGTTTGGCAAGTCACAATACCTTCACTTATCTCACTTGGATGCCTCCACAAAGATCAGAAAACGACAACCACATCCCACATACTAATTTCATCCAAAATCTACTAGTCAGTCAGAGAATACTAGCATATTGCATTCGATAAAGATAAAACACAAGAGGCGATCCAGACAATAGTGACTTATATTAAAAGGTAGAAAGAAGAGACACAACCATGCTCTAACATTGTGGTCTACTCCAGTGAGGCTTGGGTGAAGTACGTCTCAAATCTCGTCAGGGAATTCAGACAGGATAAAGGACCTCTTGATGGACTTCTCCTTGTTCTACCTTCTCAATAACTCGGTTATCCAACTATAGCTTAGTCTTTCAAGTTCAGCACTTCATCTGTATAATTCTCTTTGTTCAGCTTTCGCTATTTTTCATAAAGAGAGAAGGCTTGTTTATATAGAGGCAAAGGAGGAGGTTGGGATCCCTACAAAGGTGGAAGGAAGGCCTATCCTTTAAGAGTGTTCCAAGGGAGGTGGAAAATACTAACTAAAGGAGGAGGCCCATGGTTGTTTTAGTTCAACCACTCATAATGAATCATCCCCGAGGTGGTTGGAATGGAACCTCAGCCTCTATTTTTAAAAAACATTTCATAAATAGCTTGGCACGGGCATTACACTAGGATAGAGCACCAGGTGGCATGGGCTTAGTGTAAAATTCCCAGGTCGGCGCGAGGAGGTAAAGGGCTACTCGTGTCAAGGAAAAAATACGGATTTTCACAGCTCTGCTTAGGGAAATGTCAACAAGGAGAATGTTTCCTTCACCAAAATGGATGCAAGGATGTAATTTTCAAAGCATGACACTATGCATTGGTCACAGAAATGACCCTCCAATGTGCAAGTTGGGGATTTTAGGGCCAGTGACAAAATGATGTGTAACAGATGCCCCCTAAAGCATGAGGGAGAGGGAGAGGGAGGGGCGAAATGCTTTATGAGAATGCATTTGAACCAAACACTGCTGTCGGAAAACTTGTGATTACAAATACAACTGATATCTCTGATACATGAACATGTGGCATGGGTGCACCCATCCATAATAGAGTATAAAAAATTGAGATCTAGGTATGGACGCAGCCATCCAATAGTAAAGATGAACAAATAGACTCAGGTATGGTCACAGCCATCCAAAAAAATTCATGAAATAAGTCATGATAATCCACAAAGAACCCACAACCTTGATTTTATCAGAAAAAATCCAGGGTCTTGTGCTCCATCTCGACCTGAAAAAGTACAATTTCTGGCATGTGAATGTATGAGCTGAAGTCGAAAATGCAAGAAAATCATCTGATTACCAGCCAATGATGAAAGTTTTTAACAGTCGTGAGAGGAACCACCAATAATGACAATGGTTCTCAAGGTATGAAAGGTACAATCCACGAAATGTGAACAATGATCTGGCATCAAACGCTCACGGAGTCAGTCGATTGAAGGTCGATGATGTGGACCTTGCGTCGAATGCGAATAACTTGCCATTAAGGCATGCAGGCTCCAAGGTATCAGAAGGGAGTCTCTAGATCAGATTCCTGGATAATGAGCTGAAGTCAACAGGAAGTGACCTGGTCGAAGGAGGGCCATAATGTTTCCCACATCATCGACATGAGACAGAGGAATATGATGGTTGTGAATCATGACCAACAGAGAATGAGAGGGAGGTTGAAAAAATTGCAGAGGTAAACTTCTCTTGAACATATCAGTAGCACGACACTAGATTTGGCAGTATTTTACGTCAAAGGATCTAAGGTCATGATGATGTGGCAAAGAGAAAATGAGAGGTAAAAAGTGATTACCCAAACCCATGGAGGCAAACATGACTAAATGAAATTTTCCCAACCCGACACGAATGCAGAAATGTGCCATGTTCAAGAGCAACATACTGCCGACACAACTAAAATATGGTTCCATTTTCCCCCACCATTTCTGGTGAGTACCCCAATTATTTTTGAAAACAAGCTTGAAGGGGATAACATATGCTTGAACTATAAGTTTGTACTTTGGAAAAATCCATCCTAGTACATTTTACGCGCCCTAGCAAGGAGGAACTTGAATAACATCAAGGTGACGAGGTCCGATGTCATCAGGGTTTAACGAGTCTGACAAAGGGAAAAATCGATATATTTTCATGTTTAGAGAGTTTGAAAAGAAGGCAGAAAATAAAACTCCAACAGTCCCTTTTCATAGGTAGTCTCACAGATCCGAAAAGGTAGAAAATTGTGTCTGAGTGAACTGCTTAGTCGCGATAGGCTAAGGTATTCCTTTTTCGTAAATAATCCATCCCAACCCGAAGAAGGGGTAAACGTATACTGGGTAGATATCATTTCATAACCATTTGACGAGTTCAAAATGACAAGCGTCATGGCAATCCTTTCAATTTTAGAGAGTGAGAAAAGAGCTGAAAGATGACTCTAGTAGTGACTTTTTCGCTTTTTTACCGAGTCCGAAAAAGTATAAAATATAACTCGTTACCTCATCCGTGTCGCATGAAAATCTGTTGCTGCACAAGAGACATGTATAAAACCCATTTTTCAAAAATAATATCATAAAATAATCAAAAAATATGCCTTAAAACCTAATTAGGGTTGTGAAAAAGTTATAAAATTCCAAAAATAGTAAAAAAAAATTACTTTTCACTTTTTACCTCTTGTGGAGCAGTTTTTACCCATTTTACTGTGCAATCTTGCGGTGACAATAGCGGCCAATCTAGTACATCAATCGCAAATCCATCAACTCCAAGTAAGAGTTGAGATCCCTCTTGTCATTTTAAGCTATTCCTTTCTTCCTGCATTTGTCAATTTTGAATGTGGGGGAAGAAATTGTAAAATTTAGGGTTGCGCGGTCAGCATGGGTTTCGGGCACGGATTTGCACCGACCACCCTATTTTTAACATTAGGGCATGCCCATTGGCGCAACTATTTTAGAAACAGTCGTGCCAACGACACAAACCAATTTCAAGTATTACAAATTCAAGGATAAATATTGACTAATACCACTTGTATGTGTGTGTTTGCAGGTAGAATAGAGAAAAATCGTCATTGAATGGAAAGAACGGGAACATAATGAAGAAGATGAGTTAGCCATGGAAAATGAGGGAGTTATGGAAGCGCTCAGAAACTGTGGTTTGAAAAAATTCTTCCTCACACCATGTCTCTGAGCCCAACCGGATGTCTACAATATCTTATCAGTATATGGAATGAAGCTCAAGAGAAGTTCATCCTACGGGATCAATAACTTGAGATTGATGTTTCCGATGTGTACTTCATCACAGGATTATCACGGAGAGGTGCAGCACCACTCCTAACCGACACTTGGCCCTGGATGGAAAACATGTCCATGGTGATAGACATGGTATTTCGAGGAGCATGGAAAGGAACCGGTAGTAGGAAATTTGATATACAAACTATCCCAGATTTGACACTACGCGTGGTATTGCATACCATCATACATGCTGCGAGATCGCAAGCACCACACAAAGCAACAAAGACACAATTGCTTCTTTCTATGGACTGCATGGCTCTGACCCTCTTTAACTAGGCAGAGGTAGTGACCATAAACATGAAGCACCAATTAACCAAATGCAAGAAGACCAAACTGAAACAATTTGGTTATGGATCCATCCTCGTATCGTTCTTCTTGGAACGATTACCAATTTTTCAGCAACATGAGATCATAGTTTCAAATCTACCAGCGAGAGAACCTTGGATGGCCCAATGGGAAGCATTGATGCCAAGGGTAGGGGGTGGCCAACATATGTCTTGGAGGCCAGAATTTTTTGATTGGTTCTGTCAACAACTAATTGTCGTGGAGGATTGGCCCTACTTTAGCACAGACTTCACTGATGACCCAGACCTCCCACTCTCGGAGGGAGAAGATTGGGATGAAGATTTGGGTAAGACTCAATTTTTGAATTTTATGAGTATTATGATTTTTTTGTTTATGTATGTTTTGACATTAAATCCATTTGATGCAGATATTGGCCCAGAGAGACTTGTCGGCATGTCACCAATAGCGAGGCGAATCCCACGCGATTTCGACCCTCAAGGTGAGGGCAGCGAGGAAGATGAGATAGTGCGCAATCTAGAGGGGATCACTTGAGGAGTCCCAAATTATGCACATTTTGATGAGGTTCATCGCGCCTATCAGAGACACACTATAAGGGTGCCCAGCCAAAATTCACCGCTTGGTGAGGTGGCTAGTACGAGCCATGATATGTTATCACGAGCACCATGCTGATTAGACATCTAGGTTTATTTTATCTGCATATTTTTTGAGACATGATGTCTCAGGATGTAACAGAAACATACACATATTTTCTAACGTTATGATGCACATAGTTGCAAACATATGATATATATATATATATATATATATATATATATATATATACACACATGGATATTGTTAGCCACCTATAAATATTTGGCATAGCAAACAAGTGGCTAAATATGTTTCTGAGCCTTCAAGAGAAACATTTCCCTTGAAAATACTTCATTCTTGAAGCCTCTATGTGTCTTCTGTTCCTTGAAGAATATTCACTACTGTTTCCATTAAAGAATCCTGTTGATTGGGGAAAGAAGATGCTGTCAAAGAGGCCTCCATTTTCTCCCTTTTCATTCCCACAATATCCCCATTTTTCATCCCTTTTCCCCTCACAAAATTCCTCCAAAATCCCTTCATTTACCCTCTAAACCTTCCTAATTCCCTTTTAAACCATATACTTCCCTTTATTTTGTTTAAAATTCCTCCTTTATATCTACCAGAACCCCTCATTTGGCTTAAAAAACCCTGTTTTTAGCCCAAAATCACCATTTAACACTTTAGGGCTTAAGCCCCTTTCGGCTTAGCCCTTAACCCTTTCTTCTCCATATAACCCGGAGCCGCGACCAGGCGCAGGCCCTCATCGCAAATCACAATCGAAGCATTCTATTAACGGATTTTCCTTTGTTCTTCCAAAAGTCCCTGATGCGATGAACCCATCTCCTCTGCTCCCTCGTCTAATCTTGACCATCCGATCATAGAATCTAACGATTGGGATTAAGCCAATTCTCCACCCATAACCTCTCTCCATTACCCCTCTGATTGAGTAATGACCATCGATCTTACTCCTAGATCCGACGGCCAGCGCTTAATCGTGTCACGCAAGTCTCAAGGTGACATCCCCTTATCTCCTCCGATTTGCAATCCCTGATCCAATCTCGAACATTCATTCCTACAGATCCGACGGCTGAGATACAATCACACTCCACTCATGAGCCCATCACTCGTGCCCGCCGATTCAATCCTGGCCATTAATTCCCTTTCCGATCCAACGGCCAGGATCTAATCGCATCGCTCATTTTCTGTCTGTCCACCTGGTCCCGAATCATTTCTCCGACGCAATCTTAGTTGTCTGTTCTATAGATCCAATGGCCAGGATATATTCTGACCATCCATCTAACCTTCTTCCCCTTTGAAACTCTGGCACTCCTACTTTGATCATGACCATCCATTCTGAAGATCTGACAGTCCACAATGAACTTGATGGCTCACCTCCACCCCGTGCATCTTTCCACATCGTGCTTTCATTCCCATTGTTAGATCTCCCCGCCCTCCATCCAACGGCTGAGGTGCATATCACATGAATTTAGTGTCTGGACGTTAAAATTTTAAAATAGCGCGATATAAGCGGTTTTGAGAATCCACGTGGCACGCGATGAGTGGAATCGTGTGATTTTTCTGAAAACCATTTACCACCCTTAGCCCGCGTGAAAACCACTGTTATTTTTCTGCTTACTGCCCTCCATAGCACATTTTCCTTTTTTAATCATAGATGTTGGTTGATTTGATCTAACGACCTACATTGCATCGCGTTACCCATCTATTTGTTTTTCATCCGTCCCCCAAATGACTTCTTTGACGAACCTCCATTGTTGATCACCATTAACCTGATCTAATCCAATGGCTCTCATATAACCTCGTCTCCCGTTCATCCAATGCTCCCAGGAAACTTCATCGTGCAATCTGAGCCGTAGATCATCGTTGTCTAATCTAATCTGATGGTCCAGAATCCATGATGCCCCAAACCTTCGTCAGCCCTGTTTTTCACCTTCCAACATGGATTTTATCCCATATTTTCACTACAACCACCATTTTTCATCGCTCCATACACCTTTCTGCCATTTCTCTTTCATCCTCCACGAGCCTTCGCAGCAAGCCTCACCCACTCCCACAGGTTTTTTCATAATGAGTTTGTTTTCTTTTTGCAGGTTTCAGTGGCGTGAATTCACTCTATCTCACAGTCACAGACAGAGAAATACAGAGCTCAGAATGCTAGTTTTAGAGCCAAAGATCGTAGAAGCCATTCCTGAGGAGGTTTAAAAGCATGTTTTACTAAAGATCTGGGTTATTGACCCTGAAATAAACCCTCGAGCGCCATTAAAGCTTCTACATTCAAAGAAACAGTCAGCAAAAGCGGAAAAGAGCATCAGTAAAATATTAAAGGGATTTAAGGCTCATTATTGAGGATTTAACACCTATGATCCAATGTTTAAAAAGGACACAGACACAGTTCAAAGACCCAAAGATGATCAAGGAGGCCTTATGAGGCCTAAAACACATGAAACAAGCCATATTAGTGTTTTGACATCAGCAGAATGTTATTTCTCGAGAAAGGACAAGTTCCCATAGTGGTTTCCATTCTCCATTAAGCTCCTGAGAAGACTATCACCCTGACAGAAGTCATGAAACTGTCATTGCATTAGTTACTAAGCATGGAAGACCTTCTGTCAACTTACTTACCTCAAAAGACAAAACAGATTACCAGCGGGCAGATATTACATCAAGAGATATACCTGAAGTTATTACCAAAGACTTCTGACCAGACTATAGGGTACACATAGTTAATGAAGAGCCATTATGTAGAATGGGCACTCGACTTTCCTCCCCTCTATTTTAATGAATCATTAAGTTTACATCTACTACTACTATCACTCATTCCCCTATAAGAACCCCTGAAAAATACATTGTAAAAGTTGTTTGTTGTCGGTTGTTGGGATTTTATCGACTGTTTGAACTGTTATTGGGGGAAGCAGCTGAGTATTTTGTAATATAGTAGGATGGGAAGAAAATTCTGGATTGTAAAGAGCCACTGGACTCAAAGTATGTGATTGGTTTTGGACATAAATTGAACAAGCAGATTCACAGGATCCTGGTCTATATTATGGGTGTTGTTTTCCTCACTTTACTTGTCTCCTTTCATGTATTTCATATTTTCCATTATTCTCTGATAAAGAACAGCAAGAATAGATTAGGATATACTGCTAGAAGCACCCTAATCTCACTGTACATCTTTATCTTTATCTTCTCCTCTGATTTTGTATCTAAGAACAAATTCAACATAATTTAACCAGTGAAGAGTTGGTTTGCCAATTCTTGCTAATGTATGAATTTAGAGTTCTTTTCTTAGATGTTCTGGTTTGGGTTCAGCTGAAAGAATTGGGAAACTGGGGATTTAGAGTTAGCCCTGTCTGCTAGGTTCCTTTTTCAACAGTTAGCCTTTCAAGATCGCTTTGAGTTGGTGTCAAAAGCAGCGGAGGTTAAAAGTATTTCTCTGATCTTAGGACCTACTTTGTGTTACTCTTTAATGTTTCCTACTTTCTGAAAGTGTTTATGAGGACTGCTGGATTGTTTTCCTTAAGAGTATGCTAAAAGCAGGCTAAGTTCAAATTCTTTACCTGATCTTAAGCTACCCTTTGTGTCATTATTGAGAGTTTCCTTTGAAGTATGTCAAATGCAAGATAGGTTCAAAGTACGTATCTGATCTTAGGCTGCACCTTGGTTTCTTTCTTTCACCCCATTTGTTAATGTTCCATCCCACCATCTATCTAAAAAGATCCTTTGGTATAGATGACTTGCCCTATGAAAAACCTTGGATAATTGTTATGCAAGTAAACCCTTTCATGACTCCATAGCCCAACGGATTGGCACTTTTCTTGACCTATCTTCCCATGCTGAAACATCCTACTACTCTGTTCCCTTTCTCTTCACATCACTTTCTCAGTTAATGATCTCCAACCAAACAAACAAACAAACCAAAAACCCTTGTGCATCATACCTAGCCTAATACCTCAATTTGAGCTTTAAAGATATATCATTCTTTACATTTATAGAGACATCCCTCTCTGGATCCAGGAGGGCTAGATCCTAGGATCCCAAAGTGGTTGGATGTTGTCTTGTCTTTTGGTCTTGCCAATCTGGCCAAAACACAGGAACCACAACATCATGGAGACTCCGCTGGAGAGAATCCAAGTGACCTTAATTGATAATATATGGTAGTTTGTCCCATTTTCGTCACCAACATAATGGCGACTTCGTTGGGGAATAGACCAGTTAGCCTCGGAATCGTATTTTAATTTCTAATGGTGGACAATAGCCTGTTTCAAAACATCCAAATTCATCCACCTGGTGACTCCACAACTCCCAAAAGACCAAATGACTCCACTAGTAGAAGGCCCTGGACTGGTTGAATAGACATAGTGACCTCCTTTATGATTTACAAACATGCTTCCACATATACAACGAAGATATGCCCCAATGAGTAGGGATCATATCCTTGGTTTCCCACACAAAATGCCTGAAATAAATTGGTTCAAAAGACCTATCTACCTTTCAGGGTGAAAAGGTTGATGACCCCTTATTACATCTCATCAAGTTTCATGTACATGTGTGGAGGTTAAAAGTCGAATGGCATGAGAATTGACTTATGAAAATGTTCATGGCAACATTAGAAGGTAAGGCAAGGAACTGGTATGAATCGTTAGAACCTAGGAGCTTGTTTTATTTAAAGGACATGCATCAAGTATTTTATGAGAATTGTAAAGGAAACTCTCCATCCTTATCATGGGATTGTTGTGATCAGTCTCAGAACTTCATACAATACCTATTAGACTTTGATGAGGATCTGGTTAACATGCATCCTAAAGATATATTAGAAGCCATTAAAGAATTTCATATGCATCCTAACTATAACAAGAACATAGATGAATCAGTTGAGGAAGAAATTAGTCAAGAATTCTTAGACATTCCTCAAGATATTCCTACAAGCACCAATACTGATTCATCATCCTTTGTAGCTAAGGCCCAAGAAGACATCCAACCTCAAATTCAGTCCTCAAAAGAAAGAGAGAGTTGCTGCTCTTCTGCTCAAAGAAATACAAGAACATTTTCCCCTTTGACAAAAGAAGAAATAGATCAGATCATCAATAGACAGCTAGCCTCTAAAATACTTTGAGGAACAAACATCCTGGCCCATTCATCTACTCAGGTTTGTTGTACAGGCTTGGAAAGCTCCATTGTAAATCAAAATGAAGAAAGACTTGCTAATAATCCAGTATGTCTGGTTGGTAGCATTACTTACTTTGATGATATTCCTAACTTTGATTCATCTGATGATGATGTTCTACAAATAGAAAATGATCTTGCAGGGCCATCATCAGTAGATTTGTGGGAGGAAAATCAGTGCCATCAACTCCAAGAGAGTAATGAGCCCATGCAGGCTATTTATGATACTGATGAGGAAAGTTATGAAATTCTAGAAGTAGGTGAAGATTCTTTGAATATTCACTCTGCTTTGTCTCAGATCATCAGTAACAGTTTTCATGTGATTGGAAGTCAGTAGCCTTTCATTTCAGAGGATGAAGAGGAAAATAAGGAAGAATTTTTTGAGCATATTGAAAACAAGGAGCCTTCTCTTGAAAAAGAGGAAGCAATGGAACATACCCCTGCCCAAGAATACATTGATCTCTTCACATAGCTCATCCCCTCAGATCAGAATATCTTAGAGCTATAAGAGGACTACACTGCAGTATATGATGAGTCCTCCAGTTCAGAAAATAATGAAGATGAGGAAGAGTTTCTTTCTCAAAAGAATCTTTTTCTTGATCCAGTGGAAGAGGAAGCCATCCTGGTTGAAGCCTACTTGCCAAATAATCACAACCAGGTATCATTTCAAGATCCTTATGCTCATTTCCTACAAACATTTGAAGAAGGATCAAAGGTCATCAAGAGCAGCTTGTTGCAGAAAACAAGAAACATTTTGGAAGTTGTTGCTAAAGGACAAAGAGAATGGGAGTGGCCTTGCCTATCCAACGTGCTCAAAGTAATGAGCAAAGACCAGTCATGGGATCATCTGATTGACTGTATGTATTGGAAAAGAGAATTTGTAAGCTATACATGTAAATATTTCAAGTTAGAGTAGGGTAGGTAGGAAATCTCAATAAAGCTCAGTCTGTGAGCATTTAGTTAGTTTTTTTCAATTTCTTGCAAAGTTTCATTTCATGTGCAGCTATATTTATGCCATGGACCCATAGCAAACTAGACAGTCTAATCCTGGTTTGACTGTGTTTCAATTTCTATTTTAGAATGTAGAGAAAGAAATTTGCTAGACAGTTTAATCCTAGCAGATATTAGTTTAGGTAGAGAAGCTATGAGTCCAACTGTTTAATCTGGTCTCATGGAGAAATAAGGGTAGCAGTAGATAGGTTTATTTTACTGTTTGTAAAAATTTATGATGTAAAAGGTCTGCAAGTCTAAGTGCACCTTGAAAAAAAAAATGTTAGGATAGTAGGATGGGTAGGTAGTTGTTTGGGAAAGGTTTTCTGCTAATTTAATATCCATCATGTTTGTGGCAGCCGACCCAAGAAAAGAAAAGGATGGCCAAGTACCAGGCATCTGACCTACTCCCAAAGATTATTTTCTAAGATTCTTGACAGCTTCAAGAAGATGCTATCCCCATGTGGATCCACTGTTAGCCACCTATAAATTTTGGGCATAGCAAATAGGTGCCTAAATATGCTTCTGAGCCTTCAAGAGAAACATTTCCCTTGAAAATATTTCATTCGTGAAGCCTCTATGTGTCTTTCGTTCCTTGAATAATCTTCACTACTGTTTCCATTAACGAATCCTGCTAATTGGGGAAAGAAGCTTTTGTCAAGGAGGCCTCCATTTTCTCCCTTTTCATTCCCACAATATCCCCATTTTTCATCCCTTTTACCCTCACAAAATTCCTCCAAAATCCCTTCATTTACCCTCTAAACCTTCCTAATTCCCCTTTTAAACCATATACTGCCCTTTATTTGGTTTAAAATTCCTCCTTTGTATCTACCGGAACCCCTTATTTGGCTTAAAAAACCGTGTTTTTAGCCCAAAATCACCCTCTAACACTTTAGGGCTTAAGCCCCTTTCGGCTTAGCCCATAACCCTTTTTTCTCCATATAACCTGGAGCTACGACCAGGCATAGGCCCTCATCACAAATCGCAATCGGAGCATTCTATTAACGACTTTTCCTTTGTTATTTCAAAAATCCCTGATGCGATGAACCCATCTCCTCCGATCGCTTGTCTAATCTTGACCATTCGATCGTAGAATCCAACGATCAGGATTAAGCCAATTCTCCACCCATAACCTCTCTCCATTACCCCTCTGATTGAGTATTGACAGTCAATCTTACTCCTAGATCTGACGGCCAGTGCTTAATTTTGTCGCGCAAGTCTCAAAGTGCCATCCCCTTGTCTCCTCCGATTTGTGATCCCCGATCCAATCTCGACCATTCATTCCTACAGATCCGACGGCTGAGATACAATCGCACTCTACTCATGAGCCTATCACTCGTGCCCGCCGATTCAATCCTGGCCATTAATTCGCCTTCCGATCCAACGCCCAGGATCTAATTGCATCGCTCATTTCTTGTTTGTCCACCAGGTACCAAATCATTTCTCCGACGCAATCTTAGGCATCCGTTCTATAGATCCAATGACCAGGATCTATTCCGCCCATCCATCTAACCTTCTTCCCCTTTGAAACACTGGCGCTCCTACTTTGATACTAACTGTCCATTCTAAAGATCTGACGGTCCACAATGAACCTGATGGCTCACCTCCACCCCATGCATCTTTCCACATCGCGCTTTCATTCCCACCATCAGATCTCCCCGCCCTCCATCCAACGGCTGAGGTGCATATCGCGTGAATTTAGTGTCCAGATGTTAATGTTTTAAAATTGCGCGATATAAGCAGTTTTGAGAATCCACATGGTGCGCAATGAGTGGAATCGCGTGATTTTTGTGAAAACCATTTACCCCCTCAGCCCCGTGTGAAAACTGCTGCCGGTTTTCCGCTTACCGCCCTCCACAGCACATTTTCCTTTTTTAATCATAGTCGTTGGTTGATCTGATCTAACGGCCTACATTGCATCGAGTTCCCCATCTATTTGTTTTTCATCTGTCCCCAAAACAACTTCTTTGACGAACCTCCACCGTTGATCACCATTAACCTTATCTAATCCAACGTCTCTCATATAACCTCGTCTCCCATTCATCCAATGCTCCCAGGTGACTTCATCACGCCATGTGAGCCATAGATCATCATTGTCTGATCTAATCTAATGGTCCAGAATCCATGATGCCCCAAACCTTCGTCAGCCCTTTTTTTCTCCTTCAAACATGGATTTTCACCCATCTTTTCACTACAACCACCATTTTTCATCGTTGCATACACCTTTCCGCCATTACTCTTTCATCCTCCATGAGCCTCCACAGCAAGCCTCACCCACTCCCACAATTTTTTTCATAATGAGTTTGTTGTCTTTTTGCAGGTTTCAGTGGTGTGAATTCACTCTTTCTCACAGTCACAGGCAGAGAAATACAGAGCGCAGAATGCCAGTTTTAGAGCCAGAGATCGCAAAGACATTCCTGAGGAGGTTTAAAATCATGTTTTACTAAAGATATGGGTTATTGACCTTGAAATAAACCCTCCAGTGCCATTAAAGCCTGTACATTCACAAAAACAGTCAGCAGAAGCAACAAAGAGTATCAGTAAAAGATTAAAGGGATTTAAGGCTCATTATTGAGGATTTAACGCCTATGATCCAATGTTTAAAAAGGACAGAGACACAGTACAAAGACACGAAGATGATCAAGGAGGCCTTATGAAGCCTAAAACACATGAAACAAACCATATTAGTGTTTTTACATCAGCAGAATGTTCTTTCCCGAGAAAGGACACGTTCCCACAATGGTTTCTATTCTCCATTAAGCTCTTGGGAAGACTATCACCCTGACATAAGTCCTGAAACTATCATTGCATTAGTTACTAAGCATGGAAGACCTTCTGTCACCTTACTTACCTAAGAAGACAAAACAGAGTACCAGCGGGCAAAGAATACTTCAAGAGACATACCTAAAGTTATTACCAAAGACTTCTGACCATACTACAGGGTACACATAGTTGATGAAGAGCCATTATGAATAATGTGCACTTGACCTTCCTCCCCTCTCTTTTAATGAGTCATTAAGTTTACATCTACTACTAATGTCACTCATTCCCCTATAACAACCCCTGAAAAATACATTGTAAAAGTTGTCGGTTGTTGGGATTTTATCGACTGTTTGAACTGTTATTAGGGGAAGTAGCTGAGTAGTTTGTAATATAGTAGGCTGGGAAGATAATTCTGGATTGTAAAGAGCCACTAGACTCAAAGTATGTGATTGGTTTTGCACATCAATTGAACAAGAAGATTCATAGGATCTTGGTCTATATTATGGGTGATGTTTTCCTCACTTTAATTGTCTGCTTTCATGTATTTCATACTGTCCATTATTCTCTGATAAAGAACAGCAAGCATAGATTAGGATATACTGCTATAAGTACCCTAATCTCACTTCAAATCTTTATCTTTATGTTCTCCTCTGATTGTGTATCTGAGAAAAAATTCAGCATAATTTAACGAGTGAAGAGTTGGTTTGCCCATGCTTGTTGGTGTATGAATTTAGAGTTTGTTTCTTAGATTTTCTGGTTTAGTTTCAGCTGAAAGAATTGGGAAACTAGGGATTTAGAGTTAGCCCTGTCCACTGGGCTCCTTTTCCAATAATTAGCCTTTCAAGATCCCTTTGAGTTGGTGTCAAAAGCAGCGAAGATTAAAAGTCTTTCTCAGATCTTATGCCCTTCTTTGTGTTACTCTTTAATGTTTCCTACTTTCTGAAAGTGGTTATGAGGACTGCTGGATTGTTTTTCCTTAAGAGTATGCTAAAATCAAGCTAAGTTCAAAGTCTTTACCTGATCTTAAGCTACCCTTTGTATCTTTATTGAGAGTTTCCTTTGAAGTATGTCAAAAGAAGGATAGGTTCAAAGTCCTTACCTGATCTTAGGCTGCACCTTGGTTTCTTTCTTTCACCCCATTTCTTAATGTTCCATCCCACCATCTATCTAAAAATACCCTTTGGTATAGATGACTTGCCCTATGGAAAACCTTGGATAATTGTTATGCAGGTAAACCCTTTCATGACTCCATAGCCCAATGGATTGGCACTTCTCTTGACCTATCTTCCCATGCTGAAACATCCTACTACTTTGTTCCCTTTCTCTTTACATAGCTTTCTCAGTTAATGATCTCTAACCAAACAAACAAACAAACCAAAAACCCTTGTGCTTCATACCTAGCCTAATACCTCAATTTGAGCTTTAAAGATATATCATTCTTTACATTTATAGAGATATCCCTCTCTGGACCCAGGAGGGCTAGATCCTAGGATCCCAAAGTGGTTTGATGTTGTCTTGTCCTTTGGTCTTGCCAATCTGGCCAAAACACAAGAACCACAACATCATGGCGACTCCGCTGGGGAGAATCTGAGTGACCTTAATTGATAATATCTGGTAATTTGTCCCATTGTCGTCACCAACATAATGGCGACTCCGCTGGGGAATAGACCAGTTAGCCTCAGATTGGTATTTTAATTGTTGATGATGGACAACATCCTATTTCAAAACATCCAAATTCATCCACCTTGCGACTCCACAACTCCCAAAAGACCAATTTACTCCACTGGTGGACGGCCCTAGACTGGTTGAATAGACACAGTGACCTCCTTTTTTATTTACAAACATGCTTCCACATATACAACGAAGATATGCCCCAATGAGTAGGGATCATATCCCTAGTTTCCCACACAAAATGCCTAAAATAAATTCATTGAAAGACCTACTGTTAATTATTATGTTAGTGTAGCCCCCCTTATTGTTATTATTGTACCCCTGTAACCCCCATATTGTTATTATTGTGCCCTTACATTATTATTGTTAGGTCGGCTAGGATTACATTGTGGCCCACTAGGATTACATTATTGGCCCCATGGACTCCTATATATAGAAAGGAGGTTTTGTGAATTGTATCATCCAAGAATTTTTCATTTATGTAATGTATTGGAGGTTGCCCCCTCGAAGTGGCTCATTTCTAAGGCGTTGATATCTCTTTTCTTCTCTTTTTGGAGCTGGTTACACAACATTTGGTATCAGAGGCTTTGGATTCTAGGGTTTCGCTGCTCCAAACAGGTCATCGTGGAATTTTCGCTATAACTTTTTTTCTACGAAGTTTCAGAAGCTGAAATTTTTAGGGTGCGAAGCCGAAATCCTGAGGAAGCTTGTCTAAAAATTTCAGACCTTGGTTCGCAATATTTGCGGAGATATCATCCGTGGAAGTCAGGTCTTTTTTCAAGCTCCTAAACAGGTCATCGTGGCATTTTCGCTATAAATCTGTTTCTACGAAGGTTCAAAATCTGAAATTCATATGGTGCGAAGCTGAAATCCTGAGGAAATTCTTCAAAAAATTTCAGAGCTTGGTTCGCAATATTTTTGGAGATATGATCTGTGGAAGGTAGTGCTTTTTCAGGCTCCTGAATTTCATCTCAAAGAGGTGATCGTGGGAAAAGTTCAATAACTCTCTCTCTGGGCATCGGATTGGAGTACCGTAAAAATTGGTCATAAGTAAACAGACTGTAGTTTCTTGGATATCAATTTTAGAGACAAAGGAAAAAACAGTGACACGTGGCAATTCGTACAATTTCGCTCTACTGAACCAGTCCATAATTAGGTCATTGTGGGAGATTGGACACAACTTTGTCTTGGAGAATCCAAATCAGGTCGGATACGTGGCATTCGAGAACTCGGATGGATAAATTAGTAACTAAATTTAAATATTTAAGGGCCGCAATCACATAGATAATCCAATTTCAATATCGAGCTCCTCAAAAGCAAGAAAAAGGTGTGTATTGTTTTTTTTCCGAATTGCATAAGTCTTGTTTGAAGAATCAAGTTGAATTGATTCCAAGGGCATATTGAAGAATTTTTTTCAGTAATGGGTTCTATTATGCCTCCAAAAAATAATTCCATACCCATTCAGCCCTCATAAAGCTATACTATGATGCATGAGGAGGAAGAATTGCAATATGAGATATCAAAATTACGGTACCAAGTGCAACAAATTTCAATCTTACGAAGAGTAACCGAAGATGACATAGATGGTTTAAAAGAAGAAATGGAGGCTAATTTGGATGGTTTGAAGGATCAAATAATAGCAAATATGGATGATAAATTAGTGGAAGATCACATCGAGCATCAACAACAAGTTCTCCAACTCTCAAAGGATAACCCAACTTTGGTGCAGAATCTAATGAAACAACGGGAAGATCAACATCACATCGAAAGAAGTTATGAAGCAGTCATAGAAACAAGAACTCGACAAGTACGATCAATTTCAGAGTATCTCAGCAAGTGGAAGAACTTTCCTATAGAATATTTCACATGGGAGGATGAGAATTTTATACAGAAGCATCAAGAAATAATCAAGCGTTGAGGACAACACTTGTTTGAAGGAGAGGGGCATGTTAAGTCCCTATATTAATAGTATAGCCCCTTATTATGTTAGTGTAGCCCCCCTTATTGTTATTATTGTACCCTGTAACCCCCATATTGTTATTATTGTGCCCTTACATTATTATTGTTAGGTCGGCTAGGATTACATTGTGGCCCCACTAGGATTATATTGTGGCCCCATGGACTCCTATATATAGAAGGAGGTTTTGTTCATTTGAATCATCCAAGAATTGTTCATTTATGTAATGTATTGGAGGTTTCCCCCTCGAAGTGGCTTATTTCTAAGGCGTTTATATCTCTTTTCTTCTATTTTTGGAGCTGGTTACACAACACCTACCTACCTTTCAGGGTGAAAAGGTTGATGACCCCTTGTTACATCTCATCAAGTTTCATATACATGAGTGGAGGTTAAAAGTTGAATTGCATGAGGACTGTCTTATGAAAATGTTCATGGCAACATTAGAAGGTAAGGCAAGGAACTGGTATGAATGGTTAGAACCTAGGAGCTTGTTTTCTTTAAAGGACATGCATCAAGTATTTTATGAGAATTATAAAGGAAACTCCCCATCCTTATCATGGGATTGTTGTGATCAGTCTGAGAACTTCATACAATACCTGTTAGACTTTGATGAGGATCCGGTTAACATGCATCCTAAAGATCTGTTAGAAGCCATTCAAGAGTTTCATATGCATCCTAACTATCACAAGAACATAGATTAATCAGTTGAGGAAGAAATCAGTCAAAAAGTCTTAGACATTACTTAAGATATTCCTACAAGCACCAATAATGATTCATCATCCTTTGTAACTGAGGCCCAAGAAAACATCCAGCCTCAAATTCAGTCCTCACAAGAAACAGAGAGCTACTGCTCTTCTGCTCAAAGAAATACAAGAACATCTTCCCCTTTGATAGAAGAAGAAATAAATCAGATCATCAATAGACATCTAGCCTCTAAAATACTTTGCAGAACAAACGTCTTGGCCCATTCATCTACTGAGCTTTGTTGTACAGACTTGGAAAGCTCCATTGTAAATCAGAATGAAGAAAGACTTGCTGATAATCCAGTATTTCTAATTGGTAGTATTACTTACTTTGATGACCTTCCTAACTTTTATTCATCTGATAATGATATTCTACAAACAAAATTTGATCTTGCAGGGCCATCATCAGTAGATTTGTGGGAGGAAAATTAGTTCCATAAACACCAAGAGAGTAATGAGCCCATGCAGCCTATTTATGATAGTGATGAGGAAAGTTATGAAAGTCTAGAAGAAGGTGAATATTCATTGAATATTCACTCTGCTTTATCTCAGATCATCAATAGCAGTTTTCATGTGATTGGAAGCCAGCAACCTTTCATTTCAGAGGATGAAGAGGAAAACAAGGAAGATTTTTTTGAGCAAATTGAAAACAACGAGCCTTCTCTTGAAAAAGAGGAAGCAATGGAACATACCCCTGCTCAAGAATAAATTTATCTCTTCACATAGCTTAGCCCCTCAGATCAGAATATCTCAGAGCTACAAGAGGACTACATTGCAGTATATGATGAGTCCTCCAGTTAAGAAAATAATGAAGATGAGGAAGAGTTTCTTTCTCAAAATAATATTTTTCTTGATCCAGTGGAAGAGGAATCCATCCTCTTTGAATCCTACTTTCCAAATAATCACAACCAAGTATCATTTCAATATCCTTATTCTCATTTCCTGCAAACATTTGAATAAGGATCAAATTTCATCAAGAGCAGCTTGTTGCAGACAACAAGAAACATTTTGGAAGCTGCTGCTAAAGGACAAAGAGAATGGGAGTGGCCCTGCCTATCCAACATGCTCAAAGTGATGAGAAAAGACAAGTCATGGGATCATCTGATTGACTGGATGTATTGGAAAAGAGAATTTGTAAGCTATACATGTAAATATTTCAAGTTAGAGTAGGGTAGGTAGGAAATCTCAATAAAGCTTAGTCTGTGAGCATTTATTTAGTTGTTTTCAATTTCTTGCAAAGTTTCAGTTCATGTGCAACTGTCTTTATGCCATCGATCGACAGCAAAACAGACAGTCTAATCCTTGTTTGACTGTGTTTCAATTTCTGTTTCAGAATGTAGAGAAAGAAATCTGCTAGACAGTTTAATCCTAGCAGATATTAGTTTAGGTAGATAAGTTATGAGTCCAACTGTTTAATATGGTCTCATGGAGAAATAAGGGTAGTAGTAGATAGGTTTATTTTCCTGTTTGTAAAAATTGATGATGTAAAAGGTCTGCAAGTCTAAGTGCACCTTCAAAAAAAAAATGTTAGGACAGTAGGATGGGTAGGTAGTTGTTTGGGAAAGGTTTTCTGTTGATTTAATATCCACCATGTTTGTGGCAGCTAATCCAAGAAAAGAAAAGGATGGTCAAGTACGAGGCATCTAGCCTGCTCCCAAATATTATTTTCTAAGATTCTTGACACCTTCAAGAAGATGCCATCCCCATGTGGAGCCACTGTTAGCCACCTATAAATTTTTGGCATAGCAAACAGGTGGCTAAATATGTTTTTGAGCCTTCAAGAGAAACATTTCCCTTGAAAACCTTTCATTCTTGAAGCCTCTATGTGTCTTTTGTTCCTTGAAGAATCTTCACTAATTTTTCCATCAAATAATCCTGTTTATTGGCGAAAGAAGCTGTTGTCAAAGAGGCCTCCATTTTCTCCCTTTTCATTCCCACAATATCCCCATTTTTCATCCCTTTTCCCCTCACAAAATTCCTCCAAAATCCCTTCATTTACCCTCTAAACCTTCCTAATTCCCCTTTTAAACCATATACTTCCCTTTGTTTGGTTTAAAATTCCTCCTTTTTATCTATCGGAACCCCTCATTTGGCTTCAAAAACCCTATTTTTAGTCCAAAATCACCCTTTAACACTTTAGGACTTAAGTCCCTTTCAGCTTAGCCCTTAACCCTTTCTTCTCCATATAACCTGGAGCTAGGACTAGGCACAGGACCTCATCACAAATCACAATCAGAGCATTCTATAAATGGATTTTCTTTTGTTCTTCCAAAAATCCCCGATGCGATGAACCCATCTCCTCCACTCCCTGGTCTAATCTTGACTGTCCGATTGTAGAATCCAACGATCGAGATTAAGCCAATTCTCCGCCCATAACCTCTCTCCATTACCCCTTCGATTGAGTATTGATCGTCGATCTTACTCCTAGATCTGACGGCCAGTGCTTAATTGCGTCGCGCAAGTCTCAAAGTGCCATCGCCTTGTCTCCTCCGATTTGCGATCCCCGATCCAATCTCGATCGTTCATTCCTACAGATCCGATGACTGAGATACAATCGGACTCTGCTCATGAGCCCATCACCCGCACCCGCCGATTCAATCCTGGCTGTTAATTCCCCTTCCGATCCAATCACTAGGATCTAATCGCATCGCTCATTTTCTGTTTGTCCACCAGGTCTCGAATCATTTCGCCAATGCAATCTTAGCCGTCCACTCTATAGATCCAATGGCCAGGATCTATTCTGCTCATCCATCTAACCTTCTTCCCCTTTGAAACACTGGCGCTCCTACTTTGATCTTGACTGTCCATTCTGAAGATCTGACGGTCCACAATGAACCCAATGGCTCACCTCCACCCCATGCATCTTTCCACATCGCGCTTTCATTCCCACCGTCAGATCTCACCACCCTCCATCCAACGGCTGAGGTGCATATCGCGTGAATTTAGTGTCTGGATGTTAGCGTTTTAAAATCGCGTGATATAAGCGGTTTTGAGAATCCAAGTGGCGCGTGATGAGTGAAATCGCGTGATTTTTGTGAAAACCATTTACCACCCTCAGCCCCAAACGAAAACTGTTGTCGGTTTTCCTCTTACCGCCATCCACAGCACATTTTCCTTTTCTAATCGTAGTCATTGGTTGATCTGATCTAACAGCCTACATTGCATCACGTTCCCCATCTATTTGTTTTTCATCCATCCCCCAAACAACTTCTTTGATGAACCTCCACCGCTGATCACCATTAACCTGATCTAATCCAACGACTCTCATATAACCTGGTCCCCCGTTCATCCAATGCTCCCAGGTGACTTCATCACGCAATCTGAGTCGTAGATCATCACTGTCTGATCTATTCTGATGGTCCAGAATCCATGACGCCCCAAACCTTCGTTAGCCCTGGTTTTCGCCTTCCAACATCGATTTTCACCCATATTTTCACTACAACCACCTTTTTTCATCGCTGCATACACCTTTCTGCCATTGCTCTTTCATCCTCAACGAGCCTCCACAGCAAGCCTCACCCTCTCCCACAAGTTTTTTCATAATCAATTTGTTGTCTTTTTGCAGGTTTAAGTAGCGTGAATTCACTATATCTCACAGTCACAGATAGAGAAATACAGAGCACATAATTTCAGTTTTAGAGACAGAGATCACAGAAGACATTCCTGAGGAGGTTTAAAAGCATTTTTTACTGAAGATCTAGGTTATTGATCCTGAAATAAACCCTCTAATGCCATTAAAGCCTGTACATTCACAGAAACAGTCATCAGAAGCGGCAAAGAGTATCAGTAAAAGATTAAAGGGATTTAAGGCTCATTATTGAGGATTTAATGCCTATGATCCAATGTTTAAAAAGGACAAAGACACAATTCAAAGACCCGAAGATGATCAAGGAGGCCTTATGAGGCATAAAACACATGAAACAAGCCATATCAGTGTTTTCACATCAGCAGAATGTTCTTTCCTAAGAAAGGACAAGTTCCCACAGCTGTTTCCATTCTCCATTAAGCTCATGAGAAGACTATCACCCTGACAGAAGTCCTGAAACTGTCAGTGCATTAGTTACTAAGCATGAAAGACCTTCTGTCAACTTACTTACCTCAGAAGACAAAACAAAGTACCAGTGGGCAGAGAGTACTTCAAGAGACATACTTGAAGTTATTACCAAAGACTTCTGACCAGATTACAGGGTACACACAGTTAATGAAGAGCCATTATGGAGAATGGGCACTCGACTTTCCTCCCCTCTGTTTTAATGAGTCATTAAGTTTACATCTACTACTACTGTCACTCATTCCCCTATAAGAACCCCTGAAAAATACATTGTAAAGGTTTTTGGTTGTTGGTTGTTGGGATTTTATCGATTGTTTGAACTGTTATTGGGCGAAGTAGCTAAGTAGTTTGTAATATAGTAGGCTAGGAAGAGAATTCTGGATTGTAAAGATCCACTGGACTCAAAGTATGTGATTATTTTTTCACATCAATTGAACAAGCAGATTCACAGGATCCTGGTCTATATTATGGGTGATGTTTCCTCACTTTAATTGTTTCCTTTCATGTATTTCATACTATCCATTATTCTCTGATAAAGAAAAGAAAGCATATATTAGGATATACTGCTAGAAGTACCCTAATCTCACTGTAAATATTTATCTTTATGTTCTCCTCTGATTGTGTATCTAAGAAAAAATTTAGCACAATTTAACTAGTGAAGAGTTGGTTTGCCCATGCTTGCTGATGTATGAATTTAGAGTTTGTTTCTTAGATGTTTTGGTTTGGTTTCAGCTGAAAGAATTGGGAAACTGGGGATTTAGAGTTAGCCCTGTCCACTAGGTTCCTTTTCCAATAGTTAGCCTTTCAAGATCCCTTTGAGTTGGTGTCAAAAGCAGCAAAGGTTAAAAGTCTTTCTCTGATCTTAGGCCCTACTCTATGTTACTCTTTAATGTTTCCTACTTTTTGAAAGTGGTGATGAGGACTGTTGGATTGTTTTCCTTAAGAGTATGCTAAAAGCACGCTAAGTTCAAATTCTTTACCTGATCTTAGGCTACCCATTGTGTCTTTATTGAGAGTTTCCTTTGAAGTATGTCAAAAGCAGGATAGGTTCAAAGTCCTTACCTAATCTTAGGCTACACCTTGGTTTCTTTCTTTCACCCCATTTCTTAATGTTCCATCCCACTATCTATCTAAAAATATCCTTTGGTATTGATGACTTTCCCTATGGAAAACCTTGGATAATTTTTATGCAAGTAAACAATTTCATGACTCCATAGACCAATGGATTGGCACTTCTCTTGACCTATCTTACCATGTTGAAACATCCTGCTACTCTATTCCCTTTCTCTTCACAGAGCTTTCTCAGTTAATGATCTCCAACCAAACAAACAAACAAACCAAAAACCCTTTTGCTTCATACCTAGCCTAATACCTCAATTTGAGCTTTAAAGATATATTATTCTTTACATCTATAGAGAGATCCTTCTCTGGATCCAGGAGGGCTAGATCCTAAGATCCCAAAGTGGTTTGATGTTGTCGTGTCTTTTGGTCTTGCCAATCTGGCCAAAACACAGGAACCACAACATCATGGAAACTCTGCTGGGGAGAATCTGAATGACCTTAATTGATAATATATGGTAATTTGTCCCATTGTTGTCACCAACATACTGGCGAATCCATTGGGGAATAGACCAGTTAGCCTTAGATTGGTATTTTAATTGCTGATGATGGACATCAGCCTATTTCAAAACATCCAAATTCATCCACCTGGTGACTCCACAACTCCCAAAAGACCAAATGACTCCACTGGTAGAAGGCCCTGGTCTGGTTGAATAGACACAGTGACCTCCTTTCTGATTTACAAACATGCTTCCACATATACAACAAAGATATTCCCCAATGAGTAGGGATCATATCCCTGGTTTCCCACACAAAATTCCTGAAATAAATTGGTTGAAAGACCTACCTACCTTTCAGGGTGAAAAGGTTGATGACCCCTTGTTACATCTCATCAAGTTTCATATACATGTGTGGAGGTTAAAAGTTGAATGGCATGAGGACTGTCTTATGAAAATGTTCAAGGCAACATTAGAAGGTAAGGCAAGGAACTGGTATGAATGGTTAGAACCTAGGATCTTATTTTCTTTAAAGGATATACATCAAGTATTTTATGAGAATTATAAAGGAAACTCTCCATCCTTATCATGGGATTGTTGTGATCAGTCTCAAAACTTCATACAATACCTGTTATATTTTGATGAGGATCCAGTTAACATGCATCCTAAAGATCTGTTAGAAGCCATTCAAGAGTTTCATATGCATCCTAACTATAACAAGAACATAGATGAATCAGTTGAGGAAGAAATCAGTCAAGAAGTCTTAGACATTCCTCAAGATATTCTTGCAAGCACCAATAATGATTCATCATCCTTTGTAGCTGAGGCCCAAGAAGACATCCAACCTCAAATTCAATCCTCACAAGAAACAGAGAGCTACTGCTCTTCTTCTCAAAGAAATACAATAACATCTTCCCCTTTGACAGAAGAAGAAATAGATCAGATCATCAATAGACAGCTAGCCTCTGAAATACTTTACAGAACAAACATCCTGGCCCATTCATCTACTGAGCTTTGTTGTACAGACTTGAAAAGCTCCATTGTAAATCAGAATGAAGAAAGACTTGCTGATAATCCAGTATGTCTGATTGGTAGAATTACTTACTTTGATGATCTTCCTAACTTTGATTCATCTGATGATGATGTTATAGAAATAGAATTTGATCTTGCAGGGCCATCATCAGTAGATTCTTGGGAGGAAAATCAGTGCCATCAACTCCAAGAGAGTAATGAGCCCATGCAGGCTATTTATGATACTGATGAGGAAAGTTATGAAAGTCTAGAAGTAGGTGAAGATTATTTGAATCTTCACTCTGCTTTGTCTCAGATCATCAGTAACATTTTTCATGTGATTGGAAGTCAGCAACCTTTCATTTCAGAGGATGAAGAGGAAAACAAGAAAGAATTTTTTGAGCAGATTGAAAACAAGGATCCTTCTCTTGAAAAAGAAGAAGAAATGGAACATACCCCTGCTCAAGAATACATTGATCTCTTCACACAGCTCAGCCCCTTAGATCAGAATATCTCAGAGCTACAAGAGGACTAAATTGCAGTATATGATGAGTCCTCTAGTTCAGAAAATAATGAAAATGACGAAGAATTTCTTTCTCAAAAGAATCTTTTTCTTTATCCAGTGGAAGAGGAAGCCATCCTGGTTGAAGCCTACTTGCCAAATACTCACAACCAAGTATCATTTCAAGATCCTTATGCTCATTTCCTACAAACATTTGAAGAAGGATCAAAGGTCATCAAGAGCAGCTTGTTGCAGACAACAAGAAACATTTTGGAAGTTGCTACTAAAGGAAAAAGAGAATGGGAGTGGCCCTGCCTATCCAACATGCTAAAAGTGATGAGCAAAGACCAGTAATGGGATCATCTGATTGACTGGATGTATTGGAAAAGAGAATTTGTAAGCTATACATGTAAATATTTCAAGTTAGAGTAGGGTAGATAGGAAATCTCAATAAAGCTCAGTCTGTGATCATTTAGTTAGTTGTTTTCAATTTCTTGCAAAGTTTCAGTTCATGTGCAGCTATCTTTATGCCATGGACCCATAGAAAACTAGACGGTCTAATCCTAGTTTGAATGTGTTTCAATTTCTGTTTTAGAATGTAGAGAAAAAAATCTGCTAGATAGTTTAATCCTAGCAGATATTAGTTTAGGTAGAGAAGCTATGTGTCCAACTGTTTAATCTGGTCTCATGGAGAAATAAAGTTAGCAGTAGATAGGTTTATTTTCCTATTTGTAAAAATTGATAATGTAGAAGGTCTGCAAGTCTAAGTGCACCTTAAAAAAGAAAAATGCTAGGACAGTAGGATGGGTAGGTAGTTGTTTGGGAAAGGTTTTCTGCTGATTTAATATCCACCATGTTTGTGGTAGCTGATCTAAGAAAAGAAAAGGATGGTCAAGTACCACACATCTGGCCTACTCCCAAACATTATTTTCTGAGATTCTTGACACCTTCAAGAAGATACCATCCCCATGTGGAGCTACTGTTAGCCACCTATAAATTTTTGGCATAGCAAACAGGTGGCTAAATATGTTTCTGATACTTCAAGAGAAACAATTCCCTTGAAAATATTTCATTCTTGAAGCCTCTATGTGTCTTTTGTTCCTTGAAGAATATTCACTAGTGTTTCCATTAAAGAATCCTGCTGATTGGGGAAAGAAGCTGCTGTCAAAGAGGCCTCCATTTTCCTCCTTTTCATTGCCACAATATCCCCATTTTTCATCCCTTTTCCCCTCAAAAAATTCCTCCAAAATCCCTTCATTTACCCTCTAAACCTTCCTATTTCCCCTTTTAAACCATATACTTCCCTTTATTTGGTTTAAAATTCCTCCTTTGTATCTACCGAAACCCCTCATTTGGCTTAAAAAACCCTGTTTTTAGCCCAAAATCACCCTTTAACACTTTAGGGCTCAAGCCCCTTTCGGCTTAGCCCTTAACCTTTCTTCTCCATATAACCCGAAGTCGCAACTAGGTGCAGGCCCTCATCGCAAATCGCAATCGGAGCATTCTATTAACGGGTTTTCCTTTTTTTTTCCAAAAATCCCCGATGCGATGAACCCATCTCCTCCACTCCCTCGTCTAATATTGACCATCCGATTGTAGAATACAACGATCAGGATTAAGCCAATTCTCTGCCCATAACCTCTCTCCATTACCCCTCCGATTGAGTATTTGATCATCGATCTTACTCCTAGATCCGATGGCCAACGCTTAATCGCATCATGCAAGTCTCAAAGTGCCATCCCCTTGTCTCCTCCAATTTGCGATCCCCGATCCAATCTCGACCGTTCATTCCTACAGATCTGACAACTGAGATACAATCGCACTCCACTCAAGAGCCCATCACCTATGCCTGCCGATTCAATCATGGCCGTTAATTTCCCTTCCGATCCAATGACCAGGATCTAATCACATCGCTCATTTTCTGTCTGTCCACTAGGTCCCGAATCATTTCTCTGACACAATCTTAGCCATCTGTTCTATAGATCCAATGGCCATGATCTATTCCGCCCATATATCTAAACTTCTTCCCCTTTGAAACACTGGCGCTCCTACTTTGATCCTAACCGTCCATTCTGAAGATCTGACGGTCCACAATGAACTCGATGGCTCACCTCCACCCCGTGCATCTTTCCACATCGCGCTTTCATTCCCACCGTCAGATCTCACCGCCCTCCATCCAACGGCTGAGGTGCATATTGCGTGAATTTAGTGTCCAGACGTTAATGTTTTAAAATCGCGCGATATAAGCGGTTTTGATAATCCACGTGGCGTGCGATGAGTGGAATCGCGAGATTTTTGTGAAAACCATTTACCACCCTCAGCCCCGCGCAAAAACTGCTGCCATTTTTCCACTTACCGCCCTCCACAGCACATTTTCCTTTTTTAATCATAGTCTTTGGTTGATCTGATCTAATAGCCTACATTGCATCGCGTTCCCCATCTATTTGTTTTTCATCTGTCCCCAAAACAACTTCTTTGACGAACCTCCACTGTTGATCATCATTAACCTGATCTAATCCAACGGATCTCATATAACCTCGTCTCCCATTCATCCAATGCTCCCAGGCAACTTCATCGTGCAATCTGACTTGTAGATCATCACTGTTTGATCTAATCTGACGATCCAGAATCCATGACGCCCCAAACCTTCGTCAGCCCTATTTTTAGCCTTCCAACATAGATTTTCGCCCATCTTTTCACTACAACCACCATTTTTCATCGCTGCATACACCTTTATACCATTGCTCTTTCATCCTCCACGAGCCTTCGCAGCAAGCCTCACCCACTCCCACAGGTTTTTTCATAATGAGTTTGTTGTTTTTTTGCAGGTTTAAGTGGCGTGAATTCACTATGTCTCACAGTCACAGATAGAGAATACAGAGCATAGAATGCTAGTTTTAGAGCCAAAGATCATAGAAGACATTCCTGAGGAGGTTTAAAAGCATGTTTTACTGAAGATCTGGGTTACTGACCCTGAAATAAACCCTTCAGCACCATTAAAGCCTATACATTTATAGAAACAGTCAGCAGAAGCAACAAAGAGTATCAGCAAAATATTAAAGGGATTTAAGGCTCATTATTGAGGATTTAACGCCTATGATCCAGTGTTTAAAAAGGACAGAGACACAGTTCAAAGACTCGAATATGATCAAGGAGGCCTTATGAGGCCTAAAACACATGAAACAAGCTATATCATTGTTTTCACATTAGCAGAATGTTCTTTCCCAAGAAAGGAAAAGTTCCCACGGCGATTTCTATTCTCCATTAAGCTCCTGAGAAGACTATCACCCTGACAGAAGTCCTGAAACTGTCAGTGCATTAGTTACTAAGCATGGAAGACCTTCTGTCAACTTACTTACCTCAGAAGACAAAACAGAGTACCAGCGGGCAGAGAGTACTTCAAGAGACATACCTGAAGTTATTACCAAAGACTTCTGACCAGACTATAGGGTACACACAGTTAATGAAGAGCCATTATGCAGAATGGGCACTCGACCTTCCTCCCCTCTATTTTAATGAGTCATTAATTTTACATCTACTACTAATGTCACTCATTACCCTATGATAACCCCTGGAAAATACATTGTAAAAGTTGTTGGTTGTTGGGATTTTATCGACTGGTTGAACTATTATTGGGGGAATTAGTTGAGTAGTTTGTAATATAGTAGGCTGGGAAGAGAATTCTGGATTGTAAAGAGCCAGTGGACTCAAAGTATGTGATTGGTTTTAAACATCAATTGAACAAGTAGATTCATAGGATCCTGTTCTATATTATGGGTGATGTTTTCCTCACTTTAATTGTCTCCTTTCATGTATTTCATACTATCCATTATTCTCTGATAAATAACATCAAGCATAGATTAGGATATACTGCTGGAAGTACCCTAATATCACTGTAAATATTTATCTTTATGTTCTCCTCTGATTGTGTATCTAAGAACAAATTCAGCATAATTTAACCAGTGAAGAGTTGGTTTTCCCATGCTTGTTGATGTATGAATTTAGAGTTTGTTTCTTAGATTTTCTGGTTTGGTTTCAACTGAAAGAATTGGGAAACTGGGGATTTAGAGTTAGCCCTGTCCACTAGGTTCCTTTTCCAACAGTTAACCTTTCAAGATCCCTTTGATTTGGTGTCAAAAGCAACGAAGGTTAAAAGTATTTCTATGATCTTAGGCCCTACTCTATGTTACTCTTTAATGTTTCCTACTTTCTGAAAGTGGTTATGAGGACTGCCGGATTATTTTCCTTAAGTGTATGCTAAAAGTAGGCTAAGTTCAAAGTTTTTACCTAATCTTAAGCTACCCTTTGTGTCTTTATTGAGAGTTTCCTTTGAAGTATGTCAAAAGAAGGATAGGTTCAAAGTCCTTACCTGATCTTAGGTTGCACCTTGGTTTCTTTCTTTCACCCCATTTCTTAATGTTCCATCCCACCATCTATCTAAAAATATCCTTTGGTATAGATGACTTGCCCTATGGAAACCCTTGGATAATTGTTATGCAAGTAAACCCTTTCATGACTCCATAGCCCAATGGATTGGCACTTCTCTTGACCTATCTTCCGATGCTAAAACATCCTGCTACTCTGTTCCCTTTCTCTTCACATAGATTTCTCAGTTAATGATCTCCAACCAAACAAACAAACAAACCAAAAACCATTTTGCTTCATACCTAGCCTAATACCTCAATTTGAGCTTTAAATATATATCATTCTTTACATTTATAGAGAGATCCCTCTCTGGATCTAGGAGGGCTAGATCCTAGGATCCCAAAGTGGTTTGATGTTGTTTTGTCTTTTGGTCTTTCCAGTCTAGCCAAAACACAAAAACCCCAATAGATCTCTTACATATGATGATGCTTTTACAAATTATGCAAATGTCTATTTAATACAATGTTATCTAATATATCAATAATCTGCATAACAAGTAATGATCCAAAAGAAAGGAAAACATTCACAAAGCACTTAAAAGTCAAAATTTTTCATTTTACGCAAGCTCGAAAGAAAAAAGTAAATTATGCTTGATATTGGTTTCATGTTTACACAAGCTTGAAAAAAATGTAAACTATGCTTAAAAAAAACAGCCATGCCCCCAACATGGTGACTCAATTTGAGGAACATGCCCCCCAAGCTTCAGTCCATATGTAATGAACGAAAAGAATATGGAGTGAAGGTTCAAGTGACGAGATCAGAGAAAGACTTGACTAGGATTTTACGAGATCTAAGCAAATACTAGAATTGAATGGGAATGTGTTTCATTATTTTAATGAGGTTGACACAATAAAAGAACTATCCTCAGTGGTAATTCATTTTCTAACGAGGTTGACATAAAAGACAAACTATCCTCAAAGTTAATTCATTTTTTAATGAGGTTGACATAGAAGACAAACTATCCTCGGGACACCTTGTTTCATTTTTTAAGGAGCTTGACACAAGACAAGGAATGCTGCTTCAAAAACCTTGTTTCATTTTTTAAGGAGCTTTACACAAGAAAATGAACTCTACTCTGGAAACCTTTCATTACGATGAATAAGAGGTCATGGATTGCAAGAGGTTCATATAATATTGGAAATCAGGACCTAATGCCCCCAGCACACAATGCATAATGGTACTATCACTGAATGTGGACATGGGATAGGTAGCCACATAATTAACTTGCGGCAGGGAAGATACAACCGGCTGATAAAGACCCGAAAGTGACGATGGTGAACCAGATTTCACGTCAGGACCAAAGAATGAAAGTTGATCAATGGTCACGATCCGACCTCTGTGTGGAAAATAGATCACATGAAAGAGGGAAGAAACAACTTCTCCCATGACATAAGTATAGTCGTGGCCCAAGAATAAATTAAAACCTAAGGGTCCTGGAACAACCATCACTTCTATATAGACGGTCTTCCCTCCCAAAGTAATAGGCAACTTCGGAAGGATTCCTAATGGTTGACTAGTTCTTCTGTTAAAAGCTGACAGATTCTGAGTAACAGGCATAAGCGGTGGAGAACCAAAATCTTGCCAAGTAGTGGAAGATAGAATACTAATAGACGTTCCTTCATCTATAATGGTGTTGGGCATGATCATATCGAAGACCTGTACCATGATCTCAAAAGGCACATAAGAAGGAAGGCAGTATCCTGAAAATCGACTCCAATTGAAGGAGGCGACCAAACTACTTGGAGGAGGTACCATCAAACTGAGATGGTCTTCCCCTGGTGTTACCGGAGCAAGAGGAGCATTCTCTTGGACTTCCATCATAGGATAAGTAGGAGAAGCTTCTTGAAATATAGGTACGGAAGAATATTTCTCCAAGTCCGAAGAATCTAAAGAAACAAGAAGAACATGAGGGGGATGAGATCCACTCTTAACGGAAAAGACCCGATGAACCATGGGCAGGATCAATTCAACGAATTCCAAATCCAATGGTGGGTCGGGAATGGATTCTTGAATTTGAATTTCCGGGGGAACGGGATTGACCAAGGATGACTCTTGACTGATCGTGGAATTAACTAGCAGAGGACTCAAAGAAAGTTTCTGGTAACCAGCTAGAAGGTAGGGTGCAGAAATAGTAGATTTATCCAGCACTCTTGTGGCTTCATCCATATACAGACAAAGGCAAATGGGATGATGCCCTTCACACAACTTACAGGGATTGGTAATCTTACCCTGTTTCTTATGAGTCTTATCAGCACTAGTCGAATATTTGCTACCAATATGACTTCCGGAAGCCAAAGGCAACGGTGGACGACCGTTGGACCATACTTCAAGTACCTTGGGAATGCCGAGGCAGTCTCGAAGAAGGTGGTCACCTTTGCACAACATGAAAGGGAATTTTACTTTCTGTGGAAGGGAAGGTGTCTGAGGTGCAATAGTTGCAGCATTAGCCTCTCTCTTATTTGACTTCTTCTTCTTCGTCTTCTTCTTCTTCTTCTTAGCCACCTGGTTACTTGAATCCAAAATTTCACCAGGCAAAGTAGAAGAGGAGGATGAAGAAATAGGTGAAGAAGGGGAGAGGTCCACCTTGGAATCAACATGGTGTTGTTCAGGTGGAGGTGATGGTCGAACATAGATGGGGGTATTCAGGACCACCGAGGTCAAAAAAAACCACACAGGAAAACCAACAGTTAACCCTGGAAGAGACAACGTTTCCATATAAGGAGCACCAACATTCCCAAAAGTAGGAAAAGGGCCAAGATTCCCTTCAGAGGGGATTCCTTGGTTGGTAAACTCTGGGAATGTTGCCATCAGAAACAACTCTAAAATCAAGAACTAAGGAAAGCAACTTTAACCAGGAATATTTCGTGGGTAGTTAATTTTAAGACACTGAAACCAAACTCTGTCGTTTCATATTTTAAGAGTCAAGAAACAGGAAAAAGGTTACTCTATCACTTTCAATGTTGAACGAGCACAAAAGGACAAGTGCTCGATGATATTTTCAAATGTAAGGAGTCAGTAAAGATAAAAAATGACTGCTCAAGTAATCTAAGCAAGAGGGTATGCCAGGTTTCTGTGAACTGCCATATACACCTTGGTGATCAAATGAAAGAAAAATGACCAAGGACTTAGCGTACGTGCAGGTAGTCTTCTTGAATGTTGTGTTTGGTGTATCACAATTACAGGGTGGCAGACTTGGCTTCCTATGGATAAAGTATTGCAACCTAGAGGGGTCTCCCTTTATATACTCGACGGTATGGGAAGCACAAGTCTGTACTAGTGCTGTCTGAAGCTAGATAGAAAACAACAGATCCTAGGTTTTAAGACGCCAGAACACGTCTCTAACTTAGACCACTAGAATATTTCGTCAGGTTTCAATGTTACCTTAGGTTAATTGAAATAAATTTTAACGTTGATCTTGATTTAAGTTTCAATTTCTAGGCCTTAACGTATGTCGGATCTGAAATCTTCCTAAATTCAAAACTATATGCAGAACGATACCATTTTCGTTCAATGAAAGCTATCTATGAGAAGGAAATAAAACTTTCAAGCAATAGAAAATACTAAAATAATGAGAAAACATCCACTAATGCATCTAATGCAATATATAGAAAACAAAACTCTTTCCTAGCCTATGCAATGCTAGTTATGCAAAAGAACGTTTCATTTTCAAAGAAAAAAGAAAAGCAATATTTTGGTTTTTTCAATGCAATAGAGAAAACAATGCACTAAACGACATGAAAAAAAAAACTGAACACTAGTTTGAGAGAGTGAATGGGAAAGTTGAAATGGAATGACTCCTCCAACATAAAACAAACACAACAATACCCAAACCAATGCTACAATCTTTTCAAATCAAAGAGAAATCTCCAAAATGACCCATGCAAGCAGTGTAATCAATGCTTGGACTAAGAGGAAGAAAAATCAAACAAGAAAGGCAATGATCATTCAACCAATGAACATACTCAACAGGATCAAAGATACCAAGAGCAATTAAACAGGGAATGAATTTGACAGCTATCAAGAAACTCGATCTCCAAACAAAAATCTCACTGCACCAAGGCACTCAGAAACCCTAAGACCTCAAGTCACAGTGATAAGAAATGAACAAACAACTAAATAAAATGAGCCTACAGCAATCAAAGACAATCCAAAACACTTCAATTACTCTCAATTATAACCCAGAAACAAGTAAAATGAACCAAAAACTCATGAAAATATCACACCCAAAAACTCACAGGGGTCAACGTGACTGTGAGGCAGTATTCAACGCCAAGCAGGTGATGGCGCGAGTGCTACAAAAGAAACATGCACCAATCGGCGTGACTATTCATATGAAAACCATGCCAAGCTAATTAACCAATGAAAAGGGAAAAAACTCAACAGGGTAGAGGTCAATCTTGACACTCTAGGGATGAACAAGGGTTTGAAGCACAGTTAAACAACCAGAAAGGTAAACAAAAAGATCAAAAAATCCAAAAAACAACCCAACAAGATCTAAGACAAACTCACAGTGATCCCTAGTATGGTCGCCAACTTGTTATGTAGGTAAATCGTCTCTACGGACAGAGACAATCCCTCTAGCCCTAGGGTGGGTCTAGTAATAAGGAATCATGCTAAGGTGTAGGTTCCTAGATATTCGAATGAAAAAGGATGAAATAAGATAGCCTACCTATGGTCCAATTCTATTGTCGGAAATCATAGTGGTGATGAGAACTGATCACTCCCGATTTGGAAAGTCACAATCCCTTCACTTGTCACACTTGGACACCTGCACAAAGATTATAAAATGACAACCACATCCCACATACTAATTTCATCCAAAATCTACTAGTTAGTCAGAGAAGACTAGCATATTGCATTCGATAAATATAAAACACAAGACGGGAACCAAACAATAGTCACTTATATTAAAAGGTAGAAAGAAGAGATACAACCATGCTCTGGCGTTGCAGTCTCTTCTAGCGGGGCTCGGGTGAAGCACATCTCAAAGCTCGTCGGGGAATTCAGACGGGATAAAGGACCTCTCGATGGATTTCTCCCTTGTTCTACCTTCTCAGTAACTCAATTATTCAACTATAGCTTAGTCTTTCAAGTTTAGCACTTCAGCTGTATAATTCTCTTTGTTCAGCTTCAACTAGTTTTCATAAATAGATAAGGCTTGTTTATATAGAGGGAAAGGAGGAGGTTGGGATCCCTACAAAGGTGAAAGGGGGGCCTATCCTTTAGGAGTATTCCAAGGGAGATGGAAACTACTAACTAAAGGAGGAGGCCCATGGTTGTTTCAGTTCAACCACTCCCAATGACTCATCCCCGAGGTGGTTGGAATGGAACCTCTGCCTCTATTTTTTTTAAAAATTTCATAAATAGCTTGGCGCAGGCATTACACTGGGACAGAGCGCCAAGTGGCGCAGGCTTAGTGTAAAATTCCCAGGTCGGCGTGAGGAGGTAAAGGGCTACTCATGCCAAGGCAAAAATATGGATTTTCATGGCTCTGCTTAGGGAAATGTCAACAAGGAGAATTTTTCCTTCACCAAAAGGGATGCAAGGATGTAATTTGCAAAGCATGACAGTGTGCATTGGTCACAGAAATGACCCTCCAATGTGCGAGTTGTGGATTGCAGGGACAGTGACAAAATGTTGTGTAACAAAAAGGAATGGACTAAGGTAGAGAAAAATGGAGGATTTTACCCATAAGAAGGCACACCATCTGTGGTTCCTTGCGATGTCTAGGAGACCACTTGGGCCATGAGAGATATTCCAATGGATGATTAAGTTTCTGAGAGGATGAGAAACACCTTCGTAAGGCCGGTGATTATGAATACCATCAATAGTTATATTATGAGGGTAATTATGCCATCCTTAGTCCTTAAAAATATTTTTTTCTCACATTTATTCACATTTTTTGTTATATTATGCTCAGTGAGAAGATTTAAAGGTGTTTTTCATTGTATGTGGCTTAATGTGGTTTAATTGCAATAAAATGGGGAAATTTTTAGGTTCCTAATATGCAAGGGTTCGAAGGATTCAATAAGGAGATAATCTAGGAATTTTTTTCCACCTCTTTAACTCCCCACTCAGCTTGGGATAACAACACTATCTGTCATCAATTGAAATTCATTAGCAGCCAAGCAACTACTAGTGCAAGTGAAGCTAGAGAAAGACAAGATCCACCATTTTAAATATCAAGGAGGAAATATCTCCTATTATCAAGGGAGTTGGTTTTAGCTACCCTTTTGTATAAATAATCAAGATGAAGAGCTCATTAGGATTCGAAGTTTGTTTGCAGCTAGTTGTAGATATCGAGCTCAAGATCTTGACTTTGTCATTTTGAACCTTTATCTAATGTATAAGACTTTTACCTTTGTGTTTGGATCCAACCTAGTGTCTTAGGTCTCTCTTATGCATTTATGTTTTTTTCTTAGCTTCTAGTATTTCATAACTCTGTTTCATTTCAGTAGATGTTAAGTTATGAAAATATGTGATTAGAAGCTTCTGCATCACCTCTTGTGGGAGATTGATTGGAAGGATTCATAGTCTAAGGAAAAAATATATTGTGTTTACGATTTCTTGGAAGTAGATGAACACTATTTTCCCTTATTCATAATTTCATTCTATACCTTAGAATCTAGCTCTTTGATTTTAATAGTGCTTGAAGCATAGAGTAGATGTTATTTAAATTGAACTCATGTTTTCCATCATAGTTCTTATTGTAGTGTTAATGATCAATGGATGAATTTTTGTGACTGATTGTGGGGTTGTGTTCATATGTAGGTAAGGGCACCTCTTTCATCCCCATATTGGACTCCTCCATCACCTATTTTCATCTCCTAATCCTGTCTCCAAATCATTTTTTCCATAATCGTTTTCCCTAGGAACCTCAACACATTATGGGCATTGACCCTAGTGCAACACCAGCCTCTTAGAGGTCGTGGGTTTTTCTAGGAGGCTTAACCCACATTTCTTCACTCTCCTTGAACTTTATTTACATCTTTACAACTTCAATACCTCATCTCAACCCCAAATTCACCCTCGGAATCCCTCTTGTAGCATTACAGGTCTTCTTGTAGCATCCTCATGTAGCCTACGTGTAGCACCACTTTCCCTCACCATATTTTATCCCCAACTCAAATTTATCTCAATTTGGATTAATAATGACCTTAAATGGTTATATTATGGCCAAGAGAAGCTCCTAGACCACCCCAACCATTCACGCTCCTCACCGCAAAAACAAAGTAGGATTAGTCTTTCAATTACAAGCAATTTACAAGCTCATTTTTTAATTTATTTTAGCAATTATGAGTAGATAGATGATAGATGTAATTTGAATATTAATTTATGAATGATGAAACATATAGTAATATTATTTACACAAGTATAATAGTTTCCTTTCCCATTCATGAGGAGCTAGTTAGCATCTACACGTAGCAGTTCTACTTTCCTAGTTAAAATCGGTTTTTCAATTATATTTTCATTATAAAGGTTTCATTGTAGACAAGTAGGAGGGATGGTATTTGGTCAACCTAATATAATATCATAGTTCATAGTGGCATGAGTATAATCCCATCTACTGTTCATATAGCATTGTCACCTCTAAGTTTGTACAAACCCTGAGTTGATAAATAAAGCTAAGGAGCCCTTGGGAGTTGCAATGCTCTTGGTTCAATACCAGGGTTCACCAGGGCCCTAGGTATTATACATGTAAACATTTTTTACCCCCCTAAATGCATTATAAGGATCAAATGTATCACTTTGGCATGTATATTCTCTAAATTATTGACTCCTAAAAGGATTGGTAGGCCCACCAGAAACAAAAGCACCTCTAGTGCAACTAGAGGACGACATGTGTACATCAAGAGTATTCCGATGATTGTCTCAATATCGATGCACCACATGTCAAAATTTCATTGGTGCTAGAACCTTGACCACATAAATCAAAACCGGAACCTTGATTTTTGGAACCATAAGTTTACTTTGAGTTTTACCAGTTGACTTTGACTTTTTCGATTTTTCCCTTAAAACTTTGACTTTGCAAAACTACTTTGTACACAGCAAGATTTTTCCCATTCAATTTGCATTGGAATCATTTTTCCAAGATCTATGTGATGGCACTACTTTTTCTTGAATGTAATGAAATTTAATTTTTGGCCATTAATCCCTTTTAGAACAATATGGATCATTTCTTGATCATTTCAGATCATTCCTAGTCATCCATCCCCACTAAGACCTTTTCGACTATCAAAATACTTTACTTGGTTTTGACGTGAAGACAATCCTCCTCAACTTGCCCTGTATCCCCAAGCTATTTTTTCATGTGTACCATTCTTATCAAAATCAGTTGCAAAACAACCATCACAACTAAATACACATTGTTAGTTGTGTGCATGTTTCCATGTCTTTATGTTTCTATTTTTTTCTCTACAAACCATGTACAACACATCAATACTGATAATAAGAAAAAAGAAGCTAATGTAAACAAAACGATATGTTTACCCTTCTTTCCAAGTCTACATGAAAACACCTCATACCACAATTTTACTGTCCACTGAAGCATATCGTGGTTAGATCTACATGTTTCCACCATCTCTCTTTGTTGGTTTAGATTAGCTCCTTTTCTGACTTTCGTATACATAAGTGGGAAACTGTCACTTCTTATTCCTGCTGCTAAAATACGAGTCTCATCTTCAAACCCAAATCCATGATTATGGTATGTTGTTTGACCCACTTCGTACTTTCCCTTTTACTTCCCTTTCTAAGCTTGGAACTTCTTAGGCTTATGTTGACGATGTAGCTTCCAACAAAGTTCTCTATGATGGCCATCTTCCTTGTAGTATGAGGAAGGTTGTTTCAGGTCTTTATTCTCATCACAAAAGGTTGGAATACTTTCTTCATATTTTTCCTCCTTCCTCATATCCATCGTCTTCTTGTATAAATATCTTATCTTCTAGAACTTGGCAACGGAATGGTTAGATAACCCAAAAAAAGTGGATGGTTTTCTATGACATAAAATTTTCACATCATCAATCTTCCAAAAATCAAAGAAATGTTGGAAAACAAACTTTATTATACAATGGATTATAGTCTCCAGTGTATTCATGTATTGAATAATTGATGTTCATTATTCCATCTAACATCTCACATGCCTTACCACAACGTGAAGATTCTTGTTGATCTTATTGCATGGTTGGCACATAGGAGGTATCCTTAAATTCATCTTCTGTGTTTGAGACATATGGCATATTATATCATTATAAACACATCCTGTCATTTTGTATTACAATAGGAAAAATATAATTTTCTTCAACTTGTTATTCTTGGCCTTTTGCAGCTCGAGACACAATGTTCGCTTCTCGAATTTTGTGTATTTAAGAAATTTATCGAGCTTCACATTTTCTAGTTGAAGACTTTGGTTAACATCCACAAACTCTTTCATCCTTCCTCATTTCATGTTTTTAGCCATGTGTACTTCAACAAATTCTTCTTCACATGGTTAAAAAACACACTTAAAAACCAAGCTATCAATAACCCGCTTTGATACCAATTGATCTGAAATCCTAATCGAAATTGATACTTGTTTGTTATATTTTTGAAAGTGTTTTCATGTATTTTTAAATCACCATGAAGTAAATCTCAATTTAAATGACACATGAAACTTGTAAGGAAAATTAGCAGAAAATAAAGAGCAATAACCAAACACATGAGAGAAAATGACACCAACACATTGATAATGAAGTTCAGTTATCTCAAAGCATACATCTTCGATCCCGAGCTTTAATGGGCAGGTCATTTTATTCAAATTTTTCAAAATTAGCAACTATGGTGTGTTCTTCTCTTTCTCTATATCATGTAGCAACTTTCAGATTTTAAAAAGGCTTCTTGGTTTTCTGAGAATGTCTTTCCAAAGCTTGTTTATGTGGCTTATTCCTTCTACATAAAAACTCCTAGCTGCATACAAATTAACATATATCTATTTTGAGTAGTGGAAGCCTTTTATAATAATATCGAGAATAAAAAAAATTTATAACAACCATATCCCAGTATATCATGGCTTCTATTAATGTACAAAATATTTGATTTTAATTTGGGATTAATCCATATCCCACCATATCCTAAAATAAACCCTCAGCCTATATATCTATATCTATATATATATATATATATATATATGCCTTATCCCTCCACCCATGTTAATATTTATATATTTTAACAAACCACATCCATTAACCATCCCACCATATTATAATGGATAATGGCCACATTGAAATATTTTGGATGGACGTTGGTTCATTTAATAACATATCCACCCAATAAATATTAGAAGGCCTCCAATGTTTGGATAAAGTCCCAATATATTGGTTGATAGATATGGCGGATAATGATATCCCGATTGAAAAATATGGTGGTGTTGATAGATGTGGAAAAGCTTGCAAGAATGGTGGGATTCATCCTTTTTTTTATGCCATACGCAAATGTAATCAGCTCAAATACATTCGTCGCAGGAGGTATAACAGGCAACAAATATGTAGAACGATTGTTAAGGCATTGGATTTAGAGAGGAGAGGTCACATCAAATATTATCTGGTCCATCAATCTCATAACACATAATTTTGGCTGATCCATAAAGGCCACGTCTCGCCTTATGATAGGGCCACATCTTGCCTTACAGTTGGTCCATATGCCACCAATAAGAAACTACCACTTGTCTTGAACTTGATGTACCACATGTCAAAATTTCATTACTATTGGAACCTTGACAACATAAACTTGAAGCAAAACCTTTCTTGTTTGAACTATGCCACCAATAAGAAACCGCCACTTGTCTTGAAGCAAAACCTTTCTTGTTTGAACTATGCCATCAATAAGAAAATACCACTTGTCTTGAACTTGATGAACCACATGTCAAAATTTCACTATTGTTGGAACCTTGACAACATAAACTTGAATCATAACCTTTCTTGTTTGAACTGCAAGCATTGACAACATTGAATTTTACATTGGCCAGTTGACTTTGACTCTTTGTAGTTGTCCTAAAATCGACATTGCAGATAACTTCTTCATATGAAGTCGGATTTTTCCCACTCAATTTGCATTGGAATTTTTTTCCCGAGCTCTACTTGATGGCTCTACTTTTATGCGAATCCAATGACTTTGAATTTTTCTCCATTAATCCCTTTATATCAATACATATTATTTCTTGATCATTTCAAATCATTCTTGATGAGATAGTATTCCAACAAAAGACACTAAGGTGACCACCAACAAAAAAATAGCTTGGGGTGATAATCATTAACTGTAAGTACACACAATGGAAGGGTATCAAACCTAAATCCTCTCAAAAGAGACCATCACAAGTACAATGCAATTCCTCAATATAACCACCACTAGTTACAAACATAGTTGGGAGTTCACTCACAAGGTTTCAATGTAGCATATCGCTTAACCCTTGTGTTTGGAGGGATTCACATACCATGCCACTAAAATTCGATTTACACACCGTAAATCAAGATGCTATGCTTGTTTTGTAACCTTGGGTAAGTTAAACCTCACTCCCCAATCCAAATACCCTAGCCTATATAATGTCCATTAGGGGAATTTGTAAGTCTAAAATTGGCCTCCTAAGAAAAATGTACAACCAAAATAAACATTATAAGAATCAATAGTATTTAATTATGACGATGGCGAATGATTCACTACTTTTGGAGTAAAAAAATTAAAAAATAATAAAATAATAAAATAACTTTTTCAACTTATATCCCTAAGGTATTTCTACATTTTGGAGCTTGAGTACTCTTTGGATGCAAAATTTAATTCCTCATCCAAGGAGTACCCATGTTGCATATTTTCTATGGGTACTACTACACGAAAAATGAGAAATACATGACAAAACATCATTGCAATCATGTTTTTCATGTATTTCTCATTTTTAGTGTATCAAAGTCTATCGAAAGTATGAAACATTGGTATTCCTTGGATGAGGAATCAAAATTTTCATCTAAAGAGTGTTGTGTCTCGAAATTTTAGTAAACCCATACGGAGATAAGTTGAAAATACTAGTTGAAAAATAGTTATTTCTTTTTTCCTTCTAAAATTTGATGATGTAATCTAATATTGTTTTTTTATTTCCACTATTATTTTATAATTTCCTTAGGAGCTACATTTTAGACCTCAAAATTCCCCTAATGGTTTTCTACCACGGAAATAGAAAAATATCAAATTAATTTTATTAAGTGCATTAATTTAATGTTTTTTTTTAATTCAAGGGTCATAGATGAAACTGAAATAATGTTATGACTCAACTAATTCAAAGAAACCATGTAAAGGCATGAAAGTGAAAAATTTCAATTTCGATGAATTATTCATAGAGTAAGGAAGATATCTTTTATTTTCATGATGCAATCATGAAAAATATCCTCACTTCTATGTCATTTAATACTCCCATCATAGTAAAAAAAACTACAAAAATAGTAGCAAAAGTAGTAAAGGGAACCAATAAAAACTAATCAAAACCAAAAACCCTACATCTACATACAACAATGCATTTAGATTTGAAAAATAATTTTTCAATGAAGAAATCAAGCTATAAGAAGAAAATGAAGATAGGGTTTTTAGTAAAATGATTCGAGTGATTTAAGTGAACACAATTGTTCTTAAAAAGAATGAAAACCCAAAAAGAGATCAAACCTTAATGAGGTAACTAAGCTCATAAAATTGCGTGTAAATTTAGGAAAAAATCAATGATCATAGAACCAAATTTAGATAGGATGTACCACCTAGTAGGGTTAGTAGTGATGTAAAACTATACTACTAGATCTCACATTTGAAAACCACTAAAATTTCTCTCAATGCACTATCACAGTGTACTAAATTGAAACAAAGAGGTTATCAACCCTCTTTGACTCAAACACAGGGACTAAGTGGACCTGTGAAAGAGAGGGAAAAAGCCCACATATAGGAGGTTTCAGGATCTAGGTTTTGAAACAAAGTTTCTTAGATGAATAATGAACATTGTAAAACTCCAACAAAAAAAAAAAATCTCAAGCAAAATAAAACAAATATACAAATAAAATTGATTTATTAGGGGTCCTTTATATGGTTTCCAATTATGTTTAGGAGAAAAATTTTAACTTTAACCTTGGTAAGATTTTATGAAGAAACAAAGATTTTCCTAGAACATGTGCCTCAATGATAAGCAAAGTGAAAGAAACAATCACCTATCATGCACAACAATCTATCACAAAATAGAAGAGGAATAGCCTAAAATCCCTATAATCCCTAACTTTTATAGTGATGCATGAAGATCTCCTCCTAAGATATTTCATCCAAATTTTCTCTACAAATAGACACAAATTAAACAACAAAGGACTCCTCCATATTGTAACCAAAAAAATTAGCACATGCAACCCAAAATATTCTTTCCTATAGGGGAAGCACTAATGTAATGGTGACAAATATCTTTTACTTTTCTATAATCATGTGAAGAAGTACATATTCATAGTGTTTAGTCCTTTCCAATATCACCTTCCTAACATGGACACACATTTCTATTTTCACCTATTAATTTCAGCTTATTGTAGAAGGATTTCACTAGAATTTCAATATAGTATCTTTTCTTCTCTTTGTGATCAACTTTGCTTATATATATCTTGATCATTATTGGCCTTCATGGCAGCTCTACACTTTCTTGACCATATCAAGGAGATCATTAACATATACCAAATCAGTCATTATCTTAATCAACAATTATTATTTTAGTCTAAGTTTTCACTTTGGACCTAGTCTAAGCTTATCCCTTTGATTTCTCACATTATTTCAAATCTCTAGTGTAGATAGGGTGTTTATGGGCTTCTAGTTCATTCCATAACACTAGGAGGGAGTGTAGTTAGGCCATTTGTTTTGGTCCTTATGGAACCATTAAACCACATGAAATTTGATATTTCACTAGTCACAACTTGATTTTCTAGCTTGGAAAAATGATGTGGCTTTCTTCTAGACCCTACGAGGTGGTTTCTTGAGTTATAAGGTATACCTGTATGGGATTGTTTGTTAATTGTTTGGAAATGAAACCTGCTAAAAATTTCTCTAAGTTTCCAACTATATTTTTCTCAACTTAAGGTAAATTTTGTTATTGGTTTAAGTAGAATTATGGACAACTTCAAAATCCATAAGATTGGTTAAGATATTATAATATTTTGAATGATAAAAAAAGGTTAAATAAATAAATATTTTAATTTACATTTCAAAAAATTGAATAATGAAAGAGATTATTTTATTTGGCCTCCTAACAAAGTAAATATAATACTTTATTATAATGCATTACCTTCTTCTTACTATCACAAAATGGACTAAAAACATGATAATATTTTCTGATAATCTCCACAACCATGTTTAGATTTTGGAGAACAAGTTATGTGAACTTGTCTTCCTATTGAATATCTAAATGAGCAATTTGTTATACTAGTAGTTTTTCGTGTTTCGTGCTGTGTAGATTTGAAAAATGGGATGATTTAATTCAAGAGATGTGTTGTTCCTTCATAAATTAAGGAAGATCCTTTGAGATCATAACATAATCTATATGGATTCAGTCATGATGAAAATACATGTGAAGTGAGAAATAAAGTTTGAATAAATGATTTTTGGGTAGAAATCACATTCTATAATTTTTAGTTGAGATTAGTCTCTTGAAGATAAAACAATTTTGGTTGAAATGAAATATAAATATTATCAAATTAAGAGTAATGGCCCCCCTCAAAAAACCATTTCTACTCCAAATTCATCTTCTATACCAGGAAAATTCTCTAACATAGGTACATAATTAGTTAAGGTTAGTTGACAACCTAAAATAAGGCATACTCTGCCTTCATATTTACCAAAGTATAATATAGTGAATCAATTGGCTAAAGAAAAGGTGGATTCTTAACTACTAGATATTTTAAGCTTTAATGAACAAAAAAAATATCTTAAGTTTTATAGTACGTAAGATATCTATGATTCAGTTTGATTGAGGAGGAAGATTGTTGACACCTAATCCTAAAGGGTTGGGTGAGAATGTATATTAATGTAATATGGTAAATAAGGAAGGCCAAGATTCATTGGGAAGTGAATCCCAATAGCCTCATCTCCATGTATAAATACACACACAATCTCCATCTAATGCATAATGAGTTTTACGGAGTTACCTCCTGGTTTGACATGGTATCGGAGCCAGTCCCATTTTTGGCATTTTTTTCGTTGGTGTAACTCCCTCATGATCTAATATTTTGCTAACAGTATTTGTGCATTTAGTTTTATGTTTACTGCTCCATGGTATTGATGCAATTCTGAGTTTATGTACTGCAATTCTGCAATTCTGCAATTTTTTACTAAATATTTCTACAAAAAAAAATTGACAGTAAATTAAACTATGTACTGCAATTTTGCAATTCAAGAGTCTTCCTTCTTCTATTCCCTCCATGACAAGTGAGTGATCTGATGCTTTTTTGACCTCAGCCTTGCCATCAAACATGTGAATGGAGTGTCCTTGCTGGCAGATGTGGACCAAGGACAACAAGTTTCTCCTCAACTCAGGGAGGTATAGAACCTCATGTAGAAGATGATCTGGAAGACCAAGCAACTTAAGCCTGATTATGCCAAGCCCTAATGGCTTGAGTTTGGATTTATCTGCAAAGTATACTGCTCCATCAACTTATTTCAATAAATTCTTCAGAAAAAATCTTTTCTAAATGTCATGTGACATGTTTCTCTTGAATCTAGAAACCAATCATTTCTCCAAGAAGTAAATGAAACATCAAACAAGTCTTTAGTTACTCCATTGTTACAATGTGTTATAACAAAATGAGCGGATTTAGGTGCTTTCCCTTTGTCTCTTTCATTATTTTTACCTTTTTCTTGATTCCTTTGCTGCTCAATTTTATCCCAAGGTATCTTGCATGTAGATGCATCATGCCAGTCTTTATTGCAGTGTATGCAATGAGGATCAGATTTTTTAGTTTGATTTTGTCTGCCCCCCCTTCCTCTGAAATTTCTTCTTCCTCTTCCTCTTCGACCACCTCTTCCTCTGGAATAATCTTGAGCATGACTCTTCTCTTTATGTGCAAAGCATACATCCTCTTCAGAAGACAGAGGGGTGTTCATCTTTCCAAAAGCCTTCTCTCTTTCTGCAAACTTTTTCTCAAGGGACTCAGAAGTGATTTTCACAAGATTTCCACTTGCTTGCAATGACTCAAGATAATTTGAGTAAGTGGGATACAAAGCCTTAACATATGCTATGAGAGATATGTCAACATCTTCACCAGTGCTATTAATATCATGCATGATAGATCTTAGTTATCAAGTGAACGAGGTGAGCATGTTGCTATGAGGGCCGAGAGGTGAGTGGAGGGTCGTGGTAAGAGAGGTAGCATTGGGTGGTGAGCAGTGTGAGATGGAGCGGGTGAGGTCAGAAAATCATCAGATCACTCACTTGTCATGGAGGGAATATAAGAAGGAAGACTCTTGAAGCTGCAAGGTTCCTCTACTCATACACACAACTTTGCATTCAGTTCACATCATGGTGAAGGTACATTCCCATCAAGTCTTTTATGGCATGCCAGATTTGGACACTTAAATTATGATAGCCTTCAATTGTTGAAGAAAAATGGTGTTAATGGACTGCCTACAATTCCTAGGAAACTTAAGCAATGTGATGCTTGTATTCTAGGAAAGCATAGCAAACAACCATTTCATGATTCATATTCCAGAGCACATAGAAAACTTGAGCTTATTCATTCAGATTTATGTGGCCCTATGCATGTTGCTTCTACAAATGGAAATAAATATATGATGACATTTATTGATGATTACACGAGAATGTGTTGGGTTTAACTATTGAAGAACAAGTCTGACGCTTTTCAAACATTCAAGAATTTTCATGCATGGATTGAAAATTATACACAAACTCATATTGGTTCTTTACGTACTGATAATGGAAAAGAATACACTTTAAATGAATTTTAAAATTATCTTCGTCAACATGGAATCAAACATCAAACAACTATGCCTTATAATCCCCAACAGAATGGTGTAGCTAAAAGAATGAACAGGAAAATTTTAAATATGGTTCGCTCCATGATGTTTTTTAAGAATGTAAAATTGATGTTTTGGGCTGATGCAGTTCTATGTGCTGTATACATAAAGAATAAGTGTCTTTCAAATTCAATCAGAAACAAAACTCCTTATGAAATGTGGCATGGCCACATTCCTTCGGTAAAGCATTTCAGGGTCTTTGGTTCCACCTGTTATGCTTTGATACCCAAGGTACAAAGGAATAAACTTGGTGCTAGAAGTCGAAAACGTATCTTCTTGGGGTATTCCAATACCTCCAAAGGATATCGTCTCTATGATGAAGTCAATAAGAAGTTTGTAATATCAAGAGATGTCATATTCCTTAAATATTCCAAGACTGACAATGTTGTTGAGTGGCAACTTGATCACTTGGATAGATTCACACATGCAAATTATTTTCAAGAATTTGATAATAAGATTCCACATCTTGAAGGGGGGATTCCTATACTGGATCAATCTGTGGGATCATTTCTTGAAGCACTTTCTCCCCCACTTGAAGAACCAACCACGGATGACACCTTGAACGATGTGATTGATAGAATTGAGAGATTGAAACTTGATTCAATTCCAACTCATTCAAATGAGCATCCTGGGCCATCTTTGAAAGGTCCCCCCAAATGGCTGACAAAGACACTAGAAAACGTTTATCCCGATGAGGTTGGAAAAACAGGAATAAGAAGTTCCACTAGAAAAAATGAAGGTGATGTAGATAATTTTGATTCACCTCTTGATATGGATATTGCTTATAACTTTGAATTGAGTTTTTCTATAGATCATGAACCAACTTCCTTCAAAGAATCTGCTTCTCATGATGAATGGAATGAAGCGATGCAAAAGGAGTATGATGCCTTGATAAAGAATGGCACTTGGAAGCTGGTTGATCTACCTTTGGGAACCAAACCAATTGGTTGTAAGTGGGTCTACAAGAACAAGTACAAAGCAGATGGCTCACTTGACAAGCACAAAGCCAGGCTTGTGGCAAAAGGTTTTGCACAGAAAGAAGGGGTCGATTATGAATAAAATTTTGCTCCCACAGCAAAATGGGCCACCATCCGGACTCTCTTTGCCCTAGCAGCACAGAAAGGATGGAAAGTCCATCAGATGGATGTAAAAACTGCCTTTTTGAATGGAGATCTAAAGGAGAAATTTTTTATGTCCCAGCCAGAAGGATTTGTTGTGAAGGGCCAAGAACACAAAGTATGCAAGCTTATAAAATCCTTGTATGGCCTCAAGCAAGCATCATGAGCCTGGTATGAGAAATTAACTGAGCATCTTCTGAAACTTGACTTCAAACATTTTGATCTTGATGATGCAACTTTATTTTTTAAGAAATTTGGAAAAATAGTTGTATATCTTGTGGTGTATGTAGATGATCTTTTGATGACAAGGAACAATGAGAGTTATATTGCATCCATAAAGAAATAATTGAAGAAAGGTTTTTAAATGACTGACTTGGGTTATTTCCATTACTATCTGGGTATTGAAGTAACTCAACATCCTAAATTTATATTTCTTTCTCAAAAGAAGTACATTGGAGATCTTTTGAACAAATTTGGCATGGATGAATGCAATCCCTTAACCACTCCAATGGAACAAAACTTGAAGCTCACATCCATTGAAGGGAAGAAATTTGAGGATGCAACAAAGTATAGACAGCTTATAGGAAGTCTTATCTACCTGACTACCACCAGACCTGACATTTCATTTGTTGTTGGAATCCTCTCCAGGTTTATGCAAAAACCTTGTGAAGGACATTGGTCTGCTGCAAAAAGAGTTTTAAAGTACTTGAAGGGGAGTCAAGACTTTGGACTCAAATATACACAGGTAGGCGATTTCAGCTTGATCAAATACTCTGATTCATACTTTGATGGGGAAAAAGAAACTGGGGTGTCTAATTCAGGTTACACCATGAGCCTTGGATCAAGAGCTATCTCATGGAGATCAGGCAAACAATCAGTTCCAGTAGATTCCACAGCCAAGGCAGAATATGTGGCAGTAGCTGAAGTAAAAAAGGAAATTGTGTGGCTTAGGAAAATCCTAGAAGATTTCCAGATGAAACAAATGCATTCAACACCACTCATGATCGACAACACTTCTATAATAAAGTTTGCCAAGAACCCAAAGTTCCATGATCGAACAAAGAACATCTATACAAAATACCATCTGATTCAACATCATGTTCAGGAAAAAACCATCCATCTACATCATTGTTCCACAAATGAGGAGACCACTGATATCTTCACCAAAGCACTTGGAAGAGAAAAGTTCAAAAATTTCAGAACGGTGCTTGGACTCACCAACATCCCTTCATATTAAAGGGGGGAATGTTGACACCTAATCCTAAAGGGTTGGGTGAGAATGTATATTAATGTAATATAGTAAATAAGGAAGGCCAAGAGTCATTGGGAAGTGAATCCCAATATCCTCACCTCCATGTATAAATACACACACAATCTCCATCTAATGCATATTGAGTTTTGCGGTGTTACCTCCTCGTTTGAAAAAGATGAAGAGGAGTTATTTGTAAATAAAATACCCATATATAATCCTAGGAATGTGCTAATAAATACTCCTTTATATATTTTAATGAACTTTATGGAGAAATATATTCTATTGTTCCCTTATCAATGGTGGATCTAGTTCAATGTGATGACAAGTATTATAATGCGAGAATTACATCTTTCATGCACTAGTTAGAATGCTAATAATATGTAATCATGTAATAATGAACAAGAAACTATAATTGATGAAATTAAACATATAAATTTGATATTATGTGAGAATCCTATAATAACAATCACTTGAGACATACAAGTTATATATACACTAATAAGAAATTATTTCATTGTGCTTAGCAAGCTTTCACTAGTGGGTATATAAAAATGGATATAAACCAAATTGCTCTTCACCTACAAAAAGAATATCATTGTTCTACATGAAGGATATATTTCACCATATATTGAAAGTGACTTACAACTCCTTGCAAATTTGGTTGAAGATGAGATACGCATATATTCTATACATTTAAAAAAGATCATAGCCATTTAGATTGTGATGATTCTATTTTCCATATGCACTTTGATGGTACATGTTCAAGTGGAGGAAATAGAGTTATTATTGTATTTTATTTTCTTCTAGGAAAAAATTATAACTTCTCTTATAACCTTGACTTTTCATGTACAAATAATGTGGTCGTTTTTGAATCCTACTATCAACTTATTATTTTCTAAAGTTTAGAGCCTACAATTATTTTTGTTAAGAAAACTCCTACTATGGAAAATAATATTTTAAAATGATATATGAAATTTTATGATAGATATCTAATATAATATCTTCCATATCATGCATTTTTCATAGGAAGTTGAATTTTATGTGTAAAAAATCAGTTATTCTTGTAGCTAGTCCTACTCTGACTAGATAATTACTCCTTGAAAGTATAGATTATACATTCAAGTCTATATATTTTCCTATTTTCCAAACATAAAACTTTAAGAATCTTTCATTAATGATGAAATCATGTGTTCTTTTTCCAAATGAGTCTCTTAACAAAAAGAAAATGAATTATTTCTTTATATGATAAAACATTCTCAAAATGATTAACTCTATCAACATCATATTCATCAAGTAATGGAAGTAGTTATAAGAGTGATTTGAGTGAAAAGGAAAAAAAATAAAAATATATAGTGAACATTGCAAGCTATTTTTAAAAACAAGAAAAGTGTAATTTATTGAGTTGTAATGTGAAATGTTTTGTGCTTTTATATAGCTTTATAAATATTTGCATGGTTTTGATCTAAGTTTAATTTAAAATGCAATTTATATTAAATAAAAAACAAATCTAATAAGAAAAAAAATAAATGAACCTTGCACTTGAAGCAAAAACTCTTAGTTATTTATGTAATTTTCCTTTTTAAATATTTTGAATGTATTGCAAACCATATTTGAATAAGGAAAATTAATAGTGATATGACCTTTCATCTTAATTATTAATTTTTGTATTATTTGTTTATGAATTATTGTGTGAGAATAGCAAAAAAAATCCATGAACAAGTGATGAAATATCTATGTAAATAGATATTTTATCAATAAAACTGAAACTGAGTAAATGGGAGAGAAAAATTCATTAAATACTTAGCTTGAGATAAGAAAAATATCTTAAATGAGTGGTAAACCACAAAAGAAAAACACCAGTAAAGGAAAATTTCATCATGGAAGAAAGGCATAAAATGCCTATTCTAAGGATCAACATGAATTGTTGATGCCTTCACATGTGGAATATCATCTCGGGGGTGAACTAAGGAGTACAGTTCTTTGGTTAGGTAGACAATAATGGCTATTGTTATTATCAAGCGTTTCCTCTCCACAAAAATTATGGTTACAAAGTTATTTATATTATTTATGAGCTCGAACACTCGCAATATTTGTTGTGTTTTCTGTACTATAGATAATTATCTAATGTGTGAATAGTTGGATGATTTTAAGTAAAACTGAATTATCTAAGGTATGGCTAGTAATATGATCTGCGGAAAAACATGAATTATATAAATAGTTCGATGCTTTTAAAGGAAAATATGAGATATTCAATGACTGAAATTTCGGAAGACGGTTTCTGTGTCTAATTAGTTTTTAGAAAAATATTACTTTTGTGAGAATTATATATACGCAATGAATTATTCTTGTGTTAGATAAAAAAAGGTTGATTTTACTAGTACATACTATGTTGGCATAGAATAGAAATGAGGAACTAGATTCTACAATGTTATTATTATGAACAAAATTGAGAGTAAAAGACTTTTGTTTTCTTACAATATATGTTGAAAGGAGTAAATTTGGTACATCTTATTAGTAGGACATTTTCTTAAGTGATAAAATTTGAGTACATATTCAGAGTAAAAGACTTTTGTTTTCTTACAATATATGTTGAAAGGAGTAAATTTGGTACATCTTATTAGTAGGACATTTTCCTAAGTGATAAAATTTGAGTACATGTTGTAAACTATATGTAATTATTACGGTGGATGTAGCTGTACATAAGGGGTGGAGATATTTGTGGTTATAGACAACATATTATGCACAGAATTAATACCTACAAAGTGGTTGGTAGGATTATAGCCATAATTATCACATTTTACCAAGACTTAGTGCATTTTGAAATTTATAGTAATAAGATGGTAATTTATAGAGTGAATTGTTACTTCCATTAGGTTTTACACAAATTTTTTGGAAATATAGAGGATTAAAAGTACAAAATAACACAAATAATTCACACATAGAGTTACACTAGTTGACATTTTTCTATTGATCACACAAACTTGATTAATTATAATGAACCACATGAATATTATTTAACCTTTTCCAATAAGAAAGTCACATAAAATACATTGACATGCAACCACACACTAAATTTGGCTATGATTTAACTAGATTTTACACAACACTATGTTAACTCACTCCCTAATTTTAGATAAATCTCTATGCATTAGTTAATTAGATATTTTAACATTCTCCCAATTAGGATAGCTAAACTAAGAGATGACTCATCACAAGTCAAACATGTTTATTGGTCTATGTCTCACATGTTTATTGGTCTATGTCTCAACTAGACTTACAACCACTTTTCTGTTGTCAAACACAAACACATCTTTTTCTAATAGCTTTGCAAATATATCAACCAATTTATCACTACATTTACAACCGTTCAAGTAAACTTGTCCATTCCTCACAAGTTCTCTAATAAAGTGATAGCTAGTATCAATATGTTTTATATTTTGATGAAACACATTATTCTTCGATATTGAAATTGCTGAGGTGTTGTAATAATATATTGTTTTTGATCCTTGAAGTCTTTTCTTGAGTTCATCTAATACTCTCCTTAACCATACTTCTTGTAGTGTTGCTGATATTTCTGCTACATATTCTACATCTACTAAGGAAAGTGCTAGGCTTCTTAGATTCCCATGCTATCACACGTTAACCAAGATGGAACAGATAACCAGAAGTGATCTTCTTATCATCCAAATTTTTGTGTGTGTATCCAATCAAATGCTTGTTTTGTGTACTTACATACGTTATTCCATAGTCTATAGTTCCTCCTATGTATCTTAGAATTATTTTTCCTTCTCTCCAATGTGTTCTCTTTGGAGTCTCCATAAATCTTGAAATCAAACTCACTACTTGAATAATATTAGGTCTTGTATCTTTCAGGTACACAAGGCCACCAACCAATATTTGGAATAGAGTTGCATTAACATGTGATCCTTAATAATCCTTACTTAAATGTGTACATGCTACAACTAGTGTAGGGGTAGGTTTTGAATTTCACGGAGTGAATCGTTTCAACAAATATTTGGCATATTTATTTTGACAAATACAAATTCCTTTTTCAAATTTCTCAAATTAAATGCAAAGAAAATATTTCATGAGACTAATATCTCTCATGTCAAATTATTCCATCATAGCTACTTTAAATTCATCTAACTTGAGGTCACATGTATAAATCATGTCATCAACATATAAGCAAACAATTAGTATCTAACCATGCTCATTCAACTTTATGTATAAAGTAGGTTCAATGTTGCTTCTACAAAATCCATTCTCAATGATGTAGTTGTCAATTCTACTATACCAAGCTCTAGGCTCTTGCTTCATTCTATAGAGCGCTTTCTTCAAACTATAAACTTTACCTTCTTTACCTTCAACTTCATAATGTGGAGCTTGTTGCATATAAATATTTTCTTTTAGAATTTAATGCAAGAAGGTTGATTGCACATCCATCTCATATACTTTACATTTGTTGTGAGTTGGTGTGGCTAGAACGACTCTTATAGTATCCAATCTAGCTATTAGAGCAAAAATTTCTCCAATATATATTCTTAGTTGCTTTGAGAATTGTTTTTCTACAAGTCTTGCTTTAAATCTGTCAATTTCACCTTTCTAATTCAAAATTTTCTTCTACACCCACTTCACACCAATGAGGTTTTTATCCTTTGGAAAGTCAACCAAATCCCAAGTGTCATTATTTTCAATAACTTCAATTTCTTCATCCATGGATTGTACAAAATTTTCATCTCCGATTGCTTCTTCAAATGAAGAATGTTGCAATGACAATGATGCAAAATTTGAACATCCTATTGAAGCCTAGAAAATCTCTGCTTCAAACATTAGAAACCGGTTTTGATCCTAGGATGTTCTTCTTATCCATTTGGTATGGTGGCTCCGACTGGATTGAAAGGACCAGTTTCCTTATAACTAATGGGTTGGTGATGGGTTGATTTGGATGAGTGAAAATGGGACTAAATTGACTGAAATAAAACTATTTAATTTAAACTAAAAACTGATAAAGAAATTCTAAAACTAACTCGAGCAATCATATGTGAATACAACTTCAGATTATACCGTTTGAACAATAGCCATAAAAATGTATTATCATTTAATCGAAATGTGCAGAAACAAATAAAGATAACTATGTTTAAGAAATTAAACAGAGTTATATTAGCATATTGCATTCATCATTGTATATCATCTATATACACTTTATGAAAGATAACATTTCGATTATACTCAAAAATGATATATAAAGAAATGTTGTGAAAAACCAAATATATATAAAAGATAGCAAATTTTAAAGCGAATATCATAAGACAAAAGAAATCAATAGTGAACAGATAGAAATACCTTATTCATCTTGAAAGCTTTCAAATGAAATTTGATACTCTAATCCAGTAATTTTGCTACAAAATCAAATCCAAGGTACAAAAATGCAACACTTAAAGATAATTCTGCATAAAATCACCAAATGTGATCCTTTATAAAATATAAAAGTCAGTGGAGTACAGAAATGTAATCTCCAAGTCAAAAATATAATAATTCAGGACCCTTATCTAAATGCATGAGAAGGGTTTAAATACTACTAGCTAAATCTAAAAATAGCTTATTACAAAAATTAAGGATTCGGTTTAAATGACCGTCCTTTTACTAGGAAAAAATACAGTAAAACTAAAACTAAATCTAAAAATAAAGACTATTAAGTAACTACTTATGAACTTGATCTTTAAACTTGCAAGCATCCAGCATTGTTTTGAGAAGAGGTGGTTGGCCGACTTCAGATTTCAACTGTCCTGAAAAGACAGAATCGACAAGTGTATGCGCAATCTTCTCAGTAGAATTAATGATGCAATTAAGCGCACTATGTTGACTGTGTGGTTTCACTAGGTATGTCCAGTAAGAATCCTAGTTTAATCTTGTAAACCCTTGGATTGATTTTGCTTTTTCTTCTGCTTTTTGTCTCCATTCTGTTTTCAATTGATGCGCCTGTGGAAGATATCCCGAAACATTTTCTGAAATCAAATTTGCTTTGTGCAAATTCTCATTTACACAATCAGTAAGACAACTTGCTGCTATAGCCGACTCCTCTGCTGCTTTCTCTGCTCTTCTGATTTGTGCATCCCAGTCATTGAAAAGTATTTCTTTATGGTTTTCATTAATAATTGGTGCACCGGCTTTTCTTCCTTCCTCTGTTCTTTGCCATACCAAATAATCAGTAACTTTTTCATTAGTAAAATCATAATCATTTCGTAAATCTACGACATGATTAGTGATCTTATCACTTTCTTTACAAAAAGAATTCCATTGCAAGATTTTTTGGCATAATACTTCTTCTTGTTGCAGTAGTTGATTGTTTAAAGAAATAGTTTCTGAAACAAACTCTGGAAGCTTAGGATCATCTTTGTGCTGATCTTGGATAATCTTTATTTGTTTCTCTTTATCAGCCAACCTTTTTTGATATCCAATTTTCATTTCTTCAAGTTGTTGCTGTAACTTTTCAAGTTTTATCTGTGCTTCATTATTGGCCTGGAGCTGTTGCAATTGTTGTTGCAGAACTTTTATCTGCTCTTCTTTTTCATTTAATAAGAGCTGTATCTCAAATGCTTTGTCAATAGTGGCAGAAGCATAAGCCCCTGTAATTTGAGATAACTTAGTAAGATTATCAGTAGGCTCTGTGGTAGGATCCTTCCACAAGACATCTAATTGTTCTGCTTCAATAGAAATTGCACCTTCTAATTTTCTCTTTTTCCTTTATTTCTTCACTACTACTTTGTACTTCGGGCTGTAGAATACATCTAGAAGAGGAATGTCCTCTACATTAAGTACAATTTCAGAGGAGGGAGTGACAGGTATATGCTCTTTATTTGTCACATTACTGCTTATTCCTGTGCTCAAAACTTTTGTTGTCTGTACAGGGGTCTGTACATTCTGTCCTTCCACATTAAGCAATTGATTAAAGCTTTCCCATTCTTTGTCTAATTCAATTGTGACTGACTGTTGTTGTACATTGGTAGGAGGAGGATTTATCTGCTGAGAAGTCAAAATTTGCTATTGTGAAAGCTCTATCGATTGAGCAGTATCTTTCACTGATTCTTCATTTTTATCTTGCTCTTCATTAGACTTATTAGAATGTTCAGAAGTCTCTCTTTCAGATTTTGACTTAGACTTATCTGTACCTGAAATGTCGTTGATACTAACACTAGGGGTTGGTTCCCTTGCGGGTTCCAAGCGTAAATTTTCCAAAGGGATAGTAGTTAGTCTTCTCTCTCTGTAAAGTTTAAGTTCCTGAAATTCTTCTGGAGATAACTGTACCTGAGCTGAATGCAAAACTTCTTTAAATGAACCTTTTGTTTGAAACATATCATCAAAAGGATCTTCTTCTCCTCAAAATTCCCTTACCTTGATTGCAGTGGTAAAATTTTTAACAACATTATTTGGGTCAAATAACCTTCTCGAAAACTTGAACAGTTGTAAGCATGTAATATTGCTTACCTCTTTGAATGCGTGACCAACATCAAACAGTGAAAATGTTCCACAAGTTATGGGAAATTGTGGCCAAATGCCTTTTTTCTTCTGTTTTAAGTCCTTTGTCAAACCTCCTTGACCACAGGTTTGATAAGAAATCTTCCGAGCAACAAGTCTATCCGGAACATACAAGGGTAGAACATGGGGGGAAGCAAAACTTCAAAAAACCCTAACATAAGTAAACAACTCTTCTCCAAACCATCTCGCGACAGGGAAAATGTCGACTTGTGTTTCTGGGGATAACCTTGGAGCATCCTTATTATGTAATGTTCTGTACAATGGCAGCATTATACCATGGCAAATTTTGTAAAAATGAGGGACAAACTTAGATTCCCACAGTTCCTTGTGATACACATGAATAGGCAAAGGATCATGAATTTTCCATTGCCAACCCATCAAAGGGAATTTAGAAACAAAGTAGATAGCGTCCATAACATAGGCAGATAAATGAAAAGGAGGATAAATCCTCTGAGAAATAGTCCATTTAGACCGGTAATGAAAAATAGCAGTGGCCAAATTATGAGACAAGATTTTGGCCTAGTCTACAATTGTAGCGTTAACAGCAGCATTCAACAAAGGGAGCCATTCAGGCGAGATCATATTTATGTCAGGCTTTCCAAAAAGCCTGCATAACATAGCAGCAGCAAAACAATATGGAGAGGTGAGTGAACCAGTATTATACATACCGTGTTTGTTTTTCTTCAATGATTCATCTCTCTTGGTCCATTCCTTTGTGCATTCCGCCAAATTTGCATGTTCTTTGGCAAAATTCTCCATAAATTGTTTATTATAAGTCGCCTGAGGTTCCGAAAAATGATACATCAGCCTCAAATCTTCCGTAGTGAACGACTCGATGAGCTCTTGATCTAGAGTTCTAAATTTTCTGTCTGAAATATCGGTGCTATCCAGCACCCATTTTACCATGTCTGAGTACGGGAGAATTCTTGGTCTTGCCGCTATCTGATGCAAAAATGAACAAGCCAGTTCTTTAAGGGTTGCCTCAGATGAATTACTTGAGCCCGCAGTAGCCGCGACTTGCATCACCCTGGGATTTTCTTCTTCGAGTAAATTATACACTCCTTCCCAGGTGGTGATACCGGCATCCTTATTGCAAGCAGTATCTGCATACAGTGAAGCCATTTCTTTGTTTTCATAATTTGAAATCTTCTCTTTCTTACCCATAATGCTCTGTAAACGCTTTGTATAGTCTTCTTCTCCTTCGCGCCTGCGGTTTTACGAGTTAAGTGAGAGTAACGACGTGAAAAGGGTGATGAGATAGTTTTAAATGCAAACGGCGGATGAAAGATATTATTCTAACGGAAACAACCTTTCAATCAAAACAAAATCATTTTTATTGATAATTGACAATCCATTCATTAATTCAATCATTTAAAGCACATAACGGATATTGATATATGAAAAGATTTTCATTGGACAACGAGCTTTTAAGAATCTGTGCTATTGCGATCTGCGATTTGCTATGCAATATCGCAATATCGCAAATCGTATTTTCCTCAAAGCGTAACCATCGCAAAATTACAAATAGCGCAAAATCGCAAATCGAAAATATCACATATAAAAAGTATTCGTTTAACATTTCTTTTTTCTGCGATATGCGATCTGCGACCAATATTTTAATGTATAGGCTTTTTGGGATCACGTTATCGCAAAATTGCAGTTTAAAAGATTCAGTTTTACAAAAGATATCTACCATTTGCGATGGATGCGCTATTTCGCTCAAAGAAAGATTTTATTGTAATCTATCATAAACTTAAGTGTTTCTTAAGGATTTTCTAAGGAATTTCCCTAAGTTATGATAGAAAGTTTTATTTGAAAAGGGAAAAAAATACTAATTAATTTTTTGGATTTTTAACTAAGCGTCCCCACTTAATTAGTATTATTACTAATATTAAATAAGAAGGGGGGTTGTTGCCGGCCACAACAATTGGCGATTCACTGAAAGAAACAGTTATCTCTGAAAAAATAAAATGAACACTATATTTCTAGTAAGTAAATATTTTTAAAGATAATGAAAACTATCTTAGGATATTTCAAATAAAATCTAACTATGAAAAAGAAATAAAAATCATTCACAATTTCTTTCTAATTCCTTAGGAACAAAATCACTTTTGGGTTATCTCAAGCTTTGATCGGTGTTAATAATGAAGTAAGTGGATTTCTCCAAGATTTGGTTTTATAATATACTCTATTGTCATAGGTATTGCCTCTGATGCCTGCAAACGCTCATAGTATCGACAGGGTTACCTTTAAACCATTAACCATTCATTGTCCCATCCTACTAAAATTATGACTTTTTAAAAGATAAATTCATAAGACATATTATCTCATGTTTTTGTCTTTTACTTATTTTTATTTTTAAGAGTCATTGTTCTGGTTTGGTAGCCAGTTAATAACAATGCCATTCACTAGTTGTAATTAAACTGAACAAGCTGGCTCGTGATGAGACCCCTTGTCTTATATTTATAAGCCATTACCCTGTTTTGATATGCAGTATTGGTAATGTCAGTTTCATTACTTCTTATGAACATGGTAAGTCGGCTCATAATGAGACCTCTTATCTCTTTAAATTTTTATATAATTTCTTAGAATTACATTCTAAAAAATCACAACTTAAATGGATGGGGTGAAATAGTTTTATCCTTAAGAATCAATGGATGACAATTTTCAGAGTTTCTTGAGTACCAAGACTTTGAAAAATCTTTACTTTTATAGATAACCTTTCTCTACTCAATAAACTTATAATGATTTACATTCTCCTCAAGTTTTCAAAAGATCATGCAAATGATTGGAATAATATTTCAAAGTTTAACATTTTATTTTAAACTATCCAAAAACTATGATCATCTCTTTAAAAATTCTCATTTACACAAAATAAATATTTATAATATTTTTCCTAAGAAATTTTCTTAATAGTAAACAGTCAATTAGAGACTTATTAACAACCTTTATTTGCAAAAACAATTAAAAAATTTGCAGAGAGGAATATGCACAATTAAGAAGGGGTTACCTTCTTATGAAAAGAATTTTTTTAAGACAAGCCCATTTACAGGAAGAGATTCTCTCTTTCCTGTTAAATCTTGGAGTATGAATGTATTTGAGCCTATCTTTTCAGCAATCTGAAATGGTCCAAGCCACATTTTCTGAAACTTGGTATGCTTACCTTTTTGTTCATGTGCTTTATCCCATTTCAGAACAAGATCACCAATTGACAAAATCTTTGAGCCGGTAGAACTTGCATCAAAAGAAGATTTTACAAGTTGTTGATGTTTTTCATGAATAATTTTTGCTTTATTTCTATCTTCTTCTAATTTAAGGATTTGATCATATCTCAATTGAATGGATGAAGAAGGATTTTCTTCAATAAATTGCACTAGGGCTAATGATGGAAGAGCTAAATTTGATGGTATCACAGCTTCTTTCCCATAAACTAAATTGAAAGGTGATGTTCCTATTGAAGCTTTTTCAGTAATACGATCAGCCCATAGTGCAAAGATTAAAGACTTGTGCCAATTCTTTTGATTTTGATCAATGGTCCTTTTAATGATTTTGATAACATTTTTGTTAGTGGATTCAGCCAAACCATTACCTTGTGGATAATAATTTGCTGAATATTTCAATTTAAAACCTCTTTTGACTGCAAATTCCATTATACCATTTCCGAAAAAATAAGATGCATTATCAAAGACAAGAGCGTTAGGTACACCAAACCTGGTTATGATGAATTGATCTATGAAATCAATAATTGCATCAGAATTGGCTACCTTCAAAGGAATTGCTTCTACCCATTTCGTAAAGTAATCTGTTGCTGTAAGGATGTATTTGTGTTGTTTGGAAGAATGAGGTACTATCTCACCAATAATGTCAAGCCCCCATTGCTCAAATGGTTGCTCAATATTTACTGGTTGCAAAGGAAAAGCTGGTTTCTTTTGTCTTCCACTAGCAGTTTGACAAATTTTGCACTTCCTCACATAATCATGCGTATCTTTAAAAAGGGTAGGTCAGTGATAACCAGCATGAATTATTTTGTGAGTTGTGGTATCACCTCCAAAATGACCTCCTGCTAGTCCATCATGCAATTCCTGCAACACCTTTTCAGCTTCAGTCTTTTCAAGACATCTTAATAGGATTGAATCATAATTCTTTCTGAATAACACATTATCAATGATTTCATATTTAATAGCCTTCAGTCTTAAAGCACGTTTGTTCTTATAGCTGAGATTAGAAGGAGCATACCCATTTTTCAAGTAATAGATGAGATCAGCATACTGAGATTCAGAATCTGTAATACTTATCTGACTAACTTGAATATCATTGTTTGGATCTTGATTTTCTGATATGTTATGAGCTCCTGCCAATAATCTGCAAAAACCTTGTCCTCTAACAATCTTAGCTGGTTTAATATCAATATCATATTCTTGCAAAGCTATTACCCAGTTAGCTCTCTTTTCTCCTACTTCTTTTTGAATTAATAATTGTCTCACTGCAGAGAATGGGACAATGATTTTTGTATGTGTTTTCAAGAGAAAAGGTCTGAAATGTTTGATTGATTTAAACACGGCAAAGGCTTGTTTTTCAACATCAGAATAATTCAGCTCAGCTCCTTGCAGGTTTGAGCTAAAGAAAGAAATTGGTGCTTCAATTTTCTGATCATTGAGCTGTGTTAAAACAACAGCATAGGATGTTTCGGTGGCCAAAGTATACAAAATAAAATCTTTAGAAAAATTAGGGGTATTCAATGCCGGTGCATTAATGATCGCTTGTTTGATTGCCTCAAATGCTTCTTTCTCTTTATGCCCCCATTTGAATACTGAATTCTTCTTGATCATATTTTTGCATAGGTAGAACAATTTGAGAAAAATCAGGAATGAATCTTTTTACAAAATTGATTTGCCCAAGAAATGATTGCATGGATTTTTTGTTATGAGGTAAAGAAATATCAGAAATTTCTTTCACTCTATCTGGATCAATATATATACCATCTTTTGACACAACAAATCCTAAGAGTTTTCCTTCATCCAAAGCAAAGAAATATTTCTTTGGATTTAAGGAAATACCAAACTTTCTACATCTTTCATATATTTGCTTTAGATCATGTAGATGATTGGCTCTCTTTTTTGAAAATACTATTATGTCATCAAGATAAACAACAACTCATCTATTAATCAGACCTTTAAATGCTATGTCCATGGCTCTTTGGAAAGTTTCTCCAACATTTATTAGATCAAAAGGCATTTTCTGATAAGCATAGATTCCCCATTTGGTTCTGAAAGTTGTTTTCAATCTGTCATCTGGATGGACTAAAACTTGATTATAGCCTGAAAATCCATCAAGAAAGGACATAAGTTCAGAACCAGCTACCTTTTGAAGTATCTTTTCCATAGTTGGTAATGGGAAATTGTCTTTTAAACATGTGAACTAAAACTTGATTATAGCCTGAAAATCCATCAAGAAAGGACATGAGTTCAGAACCAGCTACCTTTTGAAGTATCTGTTCCATAGTTGACAATGGGAAATTGTCTTTTAAACATGCTTTGTTTAAATTTCTAAAATCAATACAGATTCTTATATCACCATTCTTCTTCCTTACAGGTACCATATTGGAAACCCAATTGGAGTGCCTTATAGGAAAAATGATTTTGGCTTTTAAAAGTTTATTAAGTTCTGATTTGATTTGACCTTCAAGATTTGGATGAATCTTTCTTAACTTCTGTTGAACAGGTTTAATATCAGGAAGCATTGGAATTGTGTGTTGAATAACCGAAGTATCATACGTTTTTAAATCATCATAATTCCAAGCAAAAACATTTTTATATTTGTTCAGAAGTTTAATGAAAGCATTCCTTTCCTCTCGAGTTAAATTGAGTCCTAAATTAACATTTTGAGGATTAGAGTCAGAACCAAGATTTACTAATTCAAACTTCAAAGTGGAACTTTGAAGTTTAGCATTAGTAACTTTCTTGAATCTGTCTTTAATATCATATAAGTCCTCTAATTTAACAATAGATTTCGGAATGAGATTTTCATTACCTTTTGAGGCAATTTGTAAATCATGATCATCCTCATCAATAATTTGTTCATCATATGATTTCTCTAAAGTCATGAAATTTAAAATATCTTGATCATGATAGAATACTCTCCAATTTGTGACATTATCTGGGACAGATGGGCGAAAAATCAATTCTACTGAAAATCTATCAGGATTGCAATCTTCAGCAGGAAGGAGTTTGGATGCAACATTAGCTAACAAATCAGCTGATGTATTTTGATTCCTAGGAATAGAAGAAATATTGAATGCTAAAAAATGAGTGGTAAGATCTTGCACTAGGGTTTGATAGTGTTTAATATGTCCTGAAAGGCAATGGATAGTATTCCTAACTTGTTCTATGACAATTTCAGAATCACCAAAGACTTTCAAGTATTTAACATCTAACCCTATAGCTTTATAAAGTCCTTGAATCAAGGCTTCATATTCTGCAGTATTGTTTGTACACTCAAATTCTAACCTACATGATAGCATGGTTTTCTCTCCATCTAGATCAATTAAGATGCATCATGCTCCAGCTCCATCACTACACTTTGATATATCAAAATATAATGACCAAAATAAAGATTTATCTATTGGCTTGTCTACAATTACATCAGAAATATTTACAATTCTGGAAGAATCAGATTGTGAAAAAATTTCTATTTGAGAAACAAAAGTATTTAAAGAAAAGGTGATTGTGGTGCTTTGAAGTTCCCAAATAATGACTCAGCAGAATAACCTCCAAGAATACTGTTGTTGAAAGCCACAGGTTCATTAGATTGTTCAAATTAAGTGACAGTGTGCATCATATGTTTTTCTCGTTCAAATTTGATTTGATTTGGTTTCCCTTTTTAAGGAAGCCACATATGTGAATAATCAGTTGCGATATACCCATTAAGTTTTGCAGACCAGTCCCTGCTTGAAACTAATCCATAAAATTCAGGAATATCTGCAATCAAAATATCAATTCTTTGGACAATCCTAGGATCAGAAGCTAGTCTGATAGTAACTGAATTGATTTCTCCTACAACTTGAACTTTAGAGCGATCCAATTGAACAATATGAACTACCGATTTCTGTGGTTCAATATTCAATTTGGCACAAACAGAAGTAGACATTATATTAGAGGATGCTCTAGAATCAATTAGACAATTATGCAGATTTTTATTGTACATTTCATAAGTCAAAAGAAAAGGAGGAGACTGAGAATTTGATCTTTCTCCAATGAGGACAGTATCAGTAGCATCTACTTTGTCTGGTGGCTCACCAGTTCCCTTAGCTGCTTTTGCAACTACACCACTTGGTAAAGGATCAATTGATGTAGCATTTTATTCTTTTAATAGCAACTTCTGCTGGTGTTTTAATTTGCTGAGTTCATGTAAGGAAATGTTGGCTTTAACATTTTTCATGTCTTCAACAATGTTATACTCCATAGGATCTAATACCACTAAAGTCTTTGTTGTTGATGTAGGAGGATTAGAAGAAGATGGCTGATTTTGAGTAGGTAACGGAGAAGTTTTCATTGCAGGGGATTTGTCTTTGGTACTTAGAGTTGTAATTTTATTTTTCAAAACTGTTTGTATAGGTTTCGATGTAGATTTACTCCTAGTACTTACAGGCATAGCTTCTTGTTCTACCTCACTATCAGAATTAGGGAGAATAAAATCCCACATTCCATCCAATTCAACTATTTCTTCATTTTCATCTTCCTCTTCTGATACTGGAGGAGTATATTTTTCTTCTTCCTCTTCTGATTCTACATTAGAGATTGAATTGGGAGGTTTAGATTCAAGTTGATTTCTTTTGAAATTTCAGAATGGTTTTTTGGTAGAAGTTTCAGCTACTTGTTTTCTTATTTCAACCATTTCATTTGACATGGTTTTAAGAACTTTCTGTAAACCTTCCATGTCATATGGGTCTTTGGCATTTTTCCTCAAATCATCTTTGAAGCTGACTTTCTTGGATTTTCTTTCCTCAATAGCATTTTTCTTTTCTAGAGAAATAATTTGTTTCTCTACTGCAATAGCCTCTTTCATATTCTCGGCTAACGTAGATTTTGCGGCTCTATCTACAAAAATTGCTATGTTTGAGGCTAAGGCGGTTATGTACCATTCACTTCTGACCTATTCACTATGCCTTCAATCTGTGTGGATTTTGTTCAAGAGTTTTTTTAATCTAGCGTTGAAATCTTTAATGGGCTCTTTGGGTTCTGTCTTCAAATTTGAGAGATCGTTGATTAAAGTAGCTATTGATCTGTCATCTCCAAATTTGGTTAAAAAATGATCTGCAGAAATGGCCTAACTTGTTATGGATCCTGAAGGTAATGAAAAGTACCAGGATCCTGCTGCCCCTTGAAGATTATAAGGGAATAGTCTGACTACAACATCTTCTTCTATGACTCCATTCAAGTTTACAGCCAGCATAAAATTATTGATGTGTTCTTCAGCTTGAATGTTAAGATCTAGACTGAACTTTGGAAGCCATTTTCCAGGATTGTCAGGTAAATCATGTAAAGGTGTAGGCATGTTGATAGCCCCTAGAGTAGCCCATGGTCTAGCCATTATTGTAACAACTGTTGGAGAAGTAGTAGAGACTGGTGGTGTCTGAACAGAAGTTGTTGGAATAGATGATGTTGAGATTGATGATGATTGAGAAGATGATAATTGAGTAGATGATAATTGAGCAGATGATGTGGGAACAACTGCACTTTGTTGAGTTGGGGTTTTTGAAACAGGTGATTGAATATGAGATGAAGAACTTATATCGCTTACTGATTCCGACTGAGTTCTTCTTGTCTTGACTCTACTAGGTAAAGGGAATTCATTCGGAGAAATACCAAGTTTTTCACTTTGAAGCCTAGTAAGAGGTTTTGAATTAACAAATTTTAAGCTTACACTACCTTCAGATATTTCAGATTCTTCTAGAGATAATGAGAATCCTTTCAATTTATGAATTAAATCTTGTACTTCAGGAGACTCAGAATTTTGATTGTCTGATTGTTCCGAGATTTTGGTATTGGGTGTCTGAATATTCTTCTCAATTCCTTCTATAGGATTTTGTAATTCAGAAGAAATTGAAGAAGTTAATGAGGTGTTTTGCTCGCAGAATGGCTTGTGGGTAAATATTTACTTGCCATTCACAGCTCAGGCCCTCCTTCTAGCGCCGAAAATGTTGAAGCCTAGAAAATCTCTGCTTCAAACATTGGGGAAAACGACCCGGTTGGGACCTTAGGACAGCTCCTTATCCGTTTGGTATGGTGGCTCCGACTGGATTGAAAGGACCAGTTTCCTTATAACTAATGGGTTGGTGATGGGTTGATTTGGATGAGTGAAAGTGAGACTAAATTGACTGAAATAAAATTATCTGATTTAAACTAAATAATGATAAGTAAATTCTAAAAACTAACCCGGGAAATCATATGTGAATACAACTTCAAATTATTCTGTTTGAACAATAACCATAAAAATGTATTATTATTTAATCGAAATGTGCAGAAACAAATAAAGATAACTCTGTTTAAGAAATTAAACAGAGTTATAATAGCATATTTTATTCATCATAGTATATCATCTACATATACTTATGAAAGATAACATTTCAATTATACTAAAAAATGATATATAAAGAAACGTTGTTAGAACCAAATGTATATAAATGATAGAAAATTCTAAAACGAATATCATAAGACAAAATAAATCAATAGTGAATAGATAGAAATACCTTATCCATCTTGAAAGCTTTCAATTGAAATCTGATACTCTAATGCAGTAATTCAGATGCAAAATCAAATCCAAGGTACAAAAATGCAACACTTTAAAGATAATTCTGCATAAAATCACCAGATGTGATCCTTTATAAAATATAAGAGCCAGTGGAGTACAGAAATGTAATCTCCAAGTCCAAAATATTATAATTCAGGACCCTTCTCTAAATGCATGAGAAGGGTTTAAATACTCCTAGCTAAATCTAAAAATAGTTTATTACAAAAATTAAGGATTCAGTTTAAATGACCGTCCTTTTCCTAGGCAAAAATATAGTAAAACTAAAAATAAATCTAAAAATAAAGACTATTAAGTAACTACTTATGAACTTGATCTTTAAACTTGCAAGCATCCAGCATTGTTTTGAGAAGAGGTGGTTGGCCGACTTCAGATTTCAACTGTCCTGAAAAGACAGAATCGGCAAGTGTAGGCGCAATCTTCTCAGCAGAACTAATGATGCAATTAATCACACTGTGTTGACTGTGTGGTTTCACAAAATATGTCCAGTAAGAATCCCAGTTTAATCTTGTCAATCCTTGGATTGATTTTTCTTTTTCTTCTGGCTTTTGTGTCCATTCTATTTGCAATTGATGTGCCTATGGAAGATATCCCGGAACGGTTTCTGAAATCAAATTTGCTTTGTGCAAATTCTCATTTACAAAATCAGTAAGATTGCTTGCTGATGTAGCCGATTCTTCTGTTTCTTTCCCTGCCCCTCTGATTTGTGCATCCCAGTCATTGAAAAGTATTTCTTTATGGTTTTCATTAATAATTGGTGTACTAGCTTTTCTTCCTTCCTCTGTTTTTTTCCATACGAAATAATCAGTAACTTTTTCATTAATTAAATCATAATCATTTCGTAAATCTGCAACATGATTAGTGATCTTATCACTTTCTTGGCAAAAAGAATTCCATTGCAAGATTTTTTGGCATAATACTTCTTCTTGTTGCAGTAGTTGATTGTTTAAAGAAATAGTTTCTGAAATAAACTCTGGAAGCTTAGGATCATCTTTGTGCTGATCTTGGATAATCTATATTTGTTTCTCTTTATTAGCTAAACTTTTTTTATATCCGATTTGCATTTCTTGAAGTTGTTGCTGTAATTTTTCAAGTTTCATCGGTGCTTCATTATTGGCCTGTACATGTTGCAATTGCTGTTGTAGAACTTTTATATGTTCTTCTTTTTCATTTAATAAGAGTTGTATTTCAAATGCTTTGTCAATAGTTGTAGAAGCATAAGCTCCTGTAATTTGAGATAACTTAGCAAGATTATCAGTAGGCTCTGTTGTAGGATTCTTCCACAAGACATCTAATTGTTTTGCTTCAGTAGCAATTGCACCTTCTAATTTTCTCTTTTTTCTTTGTTTCTTCACTACTGCTTTATACTTCGGGTTGTAGAATACATCTATAGGAGAAATTTCCTCTACATTAAGTACAATCTCAGAAGAGGGAGTGACAGGTATATGTTCTGTATTTGTCACATTACTGCTTATTCTTATGCTCAAAATTTTTGTTGTCTGTAAAGGGGTCTGTATATTCTGTCCTTCTGCATGAAGCAATTGATTAAAGCTTTCCCATTCTTTTTCTAATTCAATTGTGACTGAATGTTGTTGTACATTGGTAGGAGGAGGATTTATCTGCTGAGAAGTCAAAATTTGCTGTTGTGAAAGCTCTTTCGATTGAGCAGTATTTTTCACTAATTCTTCATTTCTATCCTGCTCTTCAGTGGACTTATCAGAAAGTTCAGAAGTATCTCTTTCAGATTTTGACATAGACTTATCTGTACCTGAACTGCCATTGAGACTGACACTAGGAGTTGGCTCCCTTGTGGGTTCCAAATGCAAATTTTCCAAAGAGATAGTAGTTAGTCTTCTTTCTCTGTAAACTTTAAATTCTTAAAATTGTTTTGGAGATAACTGCATATGTGCTAAATGTATAATTTCTTTCAGTGTGGATTTTTCTAGGAATATATCATTGAAAGGGTCCTCTTCTCTGGAAAATATCCTTACTTCGATTGCAGAGGTGAAATTTTTAGCAACTTCATTAGGGTCGAATAACATTTTTGCAAATTTAAAAAATTGTAAGCATGTAATATTGCTTACTTCCTTGAATGCATGTCCAACATCAAATAATGAAAATGTCCCACAAGCTACAGGAAATTGTGGCCAAATGGCCTTCTTCTTATCCCTTAATTCCTTTGTCAAACCTTCTTCACCACAGGTTCGGTATGCAATTTCCCGAGCTATAAGTTTATCAGAAACATATAAGGGTAAAACATGAGGAGAAGTAGAGCTTCCAAAAACCCTCACATAGGTAAACCACTCTTCCCCAAACCATCGTGCGACAGGGAGAATGTCGACTTGTGCTTTCGGGGAAAACCTTGGAGCATCTTTATTATACAATTTTTTGTGCAGAGGCAACATTATACCGTGGCAAATATTGTAAAAATGACGAATAAACTTGGATTCCCACAATTCCTTATGATACACATGAATAGGTAAAGGATCTTGAATCATCCATTGCCAACCCATCAAAGGGAATTTACAAACAAAGCAGATAGCGTCCATAACATAAGAAGATAGATAAAAAGGAGGATAAATCCTCTGAGAAACAATTTGTTTAGACCGGTAATTGAAAATAGCAGTGGCTAAATTGTCAGATAATATTTTGGCCTAGTCTACAATAGTAGCGTTAACAACAGCATTTAACAATGGAAGCCATTCAGGTAAGACCATATTTATATCAGGCTTTCCAAAAAGCCTGCATAACATAGCAACAGCAAAATAATATGGAGAGGTGAGTGAACCAATATTGTACATACCGTGTTTGTTTTTCTTCAATGGTTCATCTCTTTTGGTCCATTCCCTTGTGCATTCTGCAAAATTTGCATGTTCTTTGGCAAAATTCTCCATAAATTGTTTATTATAAGTCGCCTGAGGTTCCGAAAAATGATACATCAGCCTCAAATTTTCCATAGTGAACGACCTGATGAGCTCTTGATCTAGAGTTCTAAATTGCCTGTTTGAAATATCGGTGTTGTCCAACACCCATTTTACCATGTCTGAATACGGAAGAATTCTTGGTCTTGCTGCTATCCGGTGCAGAAATGAACAAGCCAGGTATTTAAGGGTTGCTTCAGATGAATTACTTGATCCTGCAGTAGCCGCAACTTGCATCACCCTGGGATTTTCTTCTTCAAGAAAATTATACATTCCTTCCTAGGTGGTTATAATGGCATCCTCATTGCAAGCAGTATCCACATACAGTGAAGCCATTTCTTTGTTTTCAGAACTTGAAATCTTCTCTTTCTTACCCATAATGCTCTGTGAGTGCTTTGTATAGTATTTTTCTCCTTCGCGCCTACGGTTTTATGAGTTAAGTGAGAGTAATGACATGAGAAGAGTGATGAGATAGTTTTAAATGCAAAAGGCAGATGAAATATATTATTCTAACAAAAACAACCTTTCAACCAAAACAAAATCCTTTTTATTGATACTTGACAATCCATTCATTAATTCAGTCATTTAAAGCACATAACGGATATTGATTTATGAAAGGATTTACATTGGACTAGGAGCTTTTTAAGAATCTGCGATATTGCGATCTACGATTTGCTATGCAATATCACAATATCGCAATATCGCAAATCGAATTTTTCTCAAAGCGTAAACATCGCAAAATCGCAAATATCGCCAAATCGCAAATCGCAAATATCACATATAAAAATATTCGTTTAACAATTTTCTACGATATGCGATTTGCGACCAGTATTTTAACGTATAGGCTTTTTGGGATCGCTTTATCGCAATATCGCAAAGTCGCAGTTTAAAAGATTCAGTTTTACAAAATATATCTACCATTTGCGATAGATGCGCTATTTCGCTCAAAGAAAGATTTTATTGTAATCTATCATAAACTTTAGTGTTTCTTAAGGATTTTCTACGGAATTTCCCTAAGTTATGATAGAAGGTTTTATTTGAAAAGGGAAACAAATACTAATTGATTTTTTGGATTTTTTAACTAAGGGTCCCCATTTATTTAGTATTATTACTAATATTAAATAAAAAGGGGGGTTGTTGCTGGTCACAACAATTGGCGATTCACTGAAAGAAACAGTTATCTCTGAAAAAATAAAATGAACACTATATTTCTAGTAAGTAAAGATTTTTAAAGATAATGAAAACTATCTTAGGATATTTTAAATAAAATCTAACTATGAAAAAGAAATAAAAATCATTCACAATTTCTTTCTAATTCCTTAAGAACAAAAACATTTTTGGGTTATCTCAAGCTTTGATTGGTGTTAATAATGAAGTAAGTGTATTTCTCCAAGTTTTGGTTTTATAATATACTCTATTGTCATAGGTATTGCCTCTGCTTCCTGCAAACGTTCATAGTCTCGACAGGGTTACCTTTAAACCATTAACCATTCATTGTCCCATCCAACTAAAATTATGACTTTTTAAAAGATAAATTCATAAGACCTATTATCTCATGTTTTTGTCTTTTACTTATTTTTTTTATTTTTAAGAGCCATTGTTCTGGTTTGGTAGCCAGTTAATAACAATGCCATTCACTAGTTATAATTAAACTGAACAAGCTAGCTCGTGATGAGACCCCTTGTCTTATATTTATAAGCCATTACCCTGTTTTGGTATGCAGTATTGGTAATGTCAGTTTTATTACTCCTTATGAACATGGTAAGTCAGCTCATAATGAGACCTCTTATCTCTTAAATTTTCATATAATTTCTTAGAATTATATTCTAAAAATCACAACTTAAATGGATGGGGTGAAATAGTTTTATCCTTAAGAATCAATGGATGACAATTTTCAGAGTTTTTTGAGTACCAAGACTTTGAAAAATATTTACTTTTATAGATAACCTTTCTCTGCTCAATAAACTTATAATGATTTACATTCTCCTCAAGTTTTCAAAAGATCATGCAAATGATTGGAATAATCTTTCAAAGTTTAACATCTTATTTTAAACTATCCAAAAACTATGATCATCTCTTTAAAAATTCTTATTTACACAAAATAAATATTTATAATATTTTTCCTAAGAAATTTTCTTATAGTAAACAGTCAATTAGAGACTTATTAACAACTTTTATTTGCAAAAACAATTAAAAAATTTGCAGAAAGGAATATGTACAATTAAGAAGGGGTTACCTCCTTATGAAAAGAATTTCTTTAAGACAAGCCCATTTACAGGAAGAGATTCTCTCTTTCCCGTTAAATCTTGGAGTATGAATGTATTTGAGCCTATCTTTTCAGCAATCTGAAATGGTCCAAGCCACATTTTCTGAAACTTGGTATGCTTACCTTTTTCTTCATGTGCTTTATCCCATTTCAGAACAAGATCACCAATTGACAAAATCTTTGAGCCGGTAGAAATTGCATCAAAAGAAGATTTTACAAGCTGTTGATGTTTTTCATGAATAATTTTTTCTTTATCTCTATCTTCTTCAAGTTTAAGGATTTTATCATATCTCAATTGAATGGATGAAGAATGATTTTCTTCAATAAATTGTACTAGGGCTAATGATGGAAGAGCTAAATTTGATGGTATTACAGCTTCTTTTCCATAAACCAAATTGAAAGGTGAAGTTACAATTGAAGCTTTTTGAGTAATACGATTAGCCCATAGTGCAAAGATTAAAGACTTGTGCCAATTCTTTTGATTTTGATCAATGGTCCTTTTAATGATTTTGATAAGATTTTTGTTAGTGGATTCAGCTAAACCATTACCATGTGGATAATAATTTGCTGAATACTTTAATTTAAAACCTCTTTTGACTGCAAATTCCATTATACTGTTTCCAGAAAAATAAGATGCATTATCAAAGACAAGAGCGTTAGGTACACCAAACCTGGTTATGATGAATTGATCTATGAAATCAATAATTGCATCAGAATTGGCTACCTTCAATGGGATTGCCTCTACCCATTTTGTAAAGTAATCAGTTGCAGTAAGGATGTACTTGTGCTGTTTGGAAGAATGAGGTACTATCTCACCAATAATGTCAAGCCCCCATTGTTCGAATGGTTGCTAAATAGTTACTGGTTGCAAAGGAAAAGCTGGTTTCCTTTGTCTTCCACTTGCAGTTTGACAAATTTGGCACTTCCTTACGTAATCATGCGTATCTTTAAAAAGGGTAGGCCAGTAATAACCAGCATGAATTATTTTGTGAGTTGTGGTATCACCTCCAAAATGACCTCCTGCTGGTCCATCATGCAATTCCTGCAACACCTTTTCAGCTTCAGTCTTTTCAAGACATCTTAATAGGATTGAATCATAATTCTTTCTAAATAACACATTATCAATGATATCATATTTAATAGCCTTCAATCTTAAAGCACGTTTGCTCTTATAGCTGAGATTGGAAGGAGCATACCCATTTTTCAAGTAATAGATGAGATCAACATACTGAGATTCAGAATCTGTAACACTTATCTGACTTACTTGAATATCTTTATTTGAATCTTGATTTTCTGGTATGTTATGAGCTCCTGCCAATAATCTGCAAAAACCTTGTCCTCTAACAATCTTAGCCGGTTTAATATCAATATCATATTCTTGCAAGGCTGTTACCCAGTTAGCTCTCTTTTCTCCTACTTCTTTTTGAATTAATAATTGCCTCACTGCAGAGAATGGGACAATGATTTTTGTATGTGTTTTCAAGAGAAAATCTCTGAAATGTTTGATTGATTTAAACACGACAAAGGTTTGTTTTTCAACATATGAATAATTAAGCTCAGCTCCTTGCAGATTTGAGCTAAAGAAAGAAATTGGTGCTTCAATTTTCTGATCATTGAGTTGTGTTAAAACGGCTGCATAGGATGTTTCAGTGGCCAGAGTATACAAAGTAAAATCTTTAGAAAAATCTGGGGTATTCAATGCTGGTGCATTAATGATCGCTTGTTTGATTGCCTCAAAAGCTTCTTTTTCTTTATGCGTCCATTTGAATATTGAATTATTCTTGATCATATTTTGCATAGGTAAAACAATAAAAGAAAAATCAGGAATAAATCTTTTAAAAAAATTGATCTGTCCAAGAAATGATTGCATGGATTTTTTGTTATGAGGTAAAGAAATATCAGAAATTTCTTTCACTCTATCTGGATCAATATATATACCATATTTTGACACAACAAATCCTAAGAGTTTTCCTTCATCAAGAGCAAAGAAAGATTTCTTTGGATTTAAGGAAATACCAAACCTTCTACATCTTTCAAATATTTGCTTTAGATCATGTAGATGATTGGCTCTCTTTTTTGAAAATACTGTTATGTCATCAAGATAAACAACAATTGATTTATTGATCAGACCTTTAAATGCTATGTCCATGGCTCTTTGGAAAGTTGCTCCTACATTTATTAGACCAAAAGGCATTTTCTGATAAGCATAAGTTCCCCATTTTGTTCTGAAAGTTGTTTTCAATCTGTCATCTGGATGAACTAAAACTTGATTATAGCCTGAAAATCCATCAAGAAAGGACATGAGTTCAGAACCAGCTACCTTTTGAAGTATCTGTTCCATGGTTGGCAATGGGAAATTATCTTTTAAACATGCCTTGTTTAAATTTCTAAAATCAATACAGATTCTTATATCACCATTTTTCTTCCTTACAGGTACCATATTGGAAACCCAATTGGAGTGCCTTACAGGAAAAATGATTTTGGATTTTAAAAGTTTATTAAGTTCTGATTTGATTTGACCTTCGAGATTTGGATGAATCTTTCTTAACTTCTGTTGAATAGGTTTAATATCAGGAAGCATTGGAATTGTGTGTTGAATAACAGAAGTATCATACGTTTTTAAATCATCATAATTCCAAGAAAAAACATTTTTATATTTGTTCAGAAGTTTAATGAAAGCATTCCTTTCCTCTGGAGTTAAATTGAGTCCTAAATTAACATTTTGAGGATTAGAGTCAGAGCCAAGATTTACTAATTCAAACTTCAAAGTAGAACTTTGAAGTTTAGCATTGGTAACTTTCTTGAATCTGTCTTTTATATCATATAAGTCCTCCAATTTAACAATAGATTTTGGAATGGGATTTTCATTACCTTTTGAGGCAATTTGTAAATCATGATCATCCTCATCAATAATTTGTTCATCATATGATTTCTCTGAAGTCATGAAATTCAAAATGTCTTGATCATGATAGAATACTCTCCAATTTGTGACATTATCTGGGACAGATGGGCGAAAAATCAATTCTACTGAAAATCTATCAGGACTGCAATCTTCAGCAGGAAGGAGTTTAGATGCAACATTAGCTAACAAGTCAGCTGATGTATTTTGATTCCTAGGAATAGGAGAAATATTTAATGCTAAAAAATGAGTGGTAAGATCTTGTACTAGGGTTTGATAGTGTTTAAGATGTCCTGAAAGGCAATGAATAGTATTCCTAACTTGTTTTATGACAATTTCAGAATCACCAAAGACTTTCAAGTATTTAACATCTAACCCTATAGCTTTATAAAGTCCTTGAATCAAGGCTTCATATTCTGCAGTATTGTTTGTACACTCAAATTCTAACCTCATGATAGCATGGTTTTCTCTCCATCTGGATCAATTAAGATGCATCCTGCTCCAGCTCCATCACTAGATTTTGATCCATCAAAATATAATGACCAAAATAAAGATTTATCTATTGGCTTATCTACAATTACATCAGAAATATTTACAATTCTGGAAGAATCAGATTGTGAAAAATTTTCTATTTGAGAAACAAAAGTATTTACAGAAAAAGGTGATTGTGGTGCTTTGAAGTTCCCAAGGAATGACTCAGCGGAATAACCTCCAAGAATATTGTTGTTGAAAGCCACAGGTTCATTAGATTGTTCAAAATCAGTGACAGTGTGCATCATATGTTTTTCTCGTTCAACTTTGATTTGATTTGGTTTCCCTTTGTAAGGAAGCCACATATGTGAATAATCAGTTGCGATATAACCATTAAGTTTTGCAGACCAGTCCCTGCTTAAGACTAATCCATAGAATTAAGGAATATATGCAATCAAAATATCAATTCTTTGGACAATCTTAGGATTAGAAGCTAGTCTGATAGTAACTGAATTGATTTCTCCTACAACTTGAACTTTAGAGCGATCCAATTGAACAATATGAACTGCCGATTTCTGTGGTTCAATATTCAATTTGGCACAAATAGAAGTAGGCATTATATTAGAGGATGCTCCAGAATCGATTAAACAATTATGCAGATTTTTATTGTACATTTCATAAGTCAAAAGAAAAGGAGGAGTCTGAGAATTTGATCTTTCTCCAATGAGCACAATATCAGTAGCATCTACTTTGTCTGGTGGCTTACCAGTTCCTTTAGCTGCTTTTGCAACTACACCACTTGGTAAAGGAGCAATTGGTGTAGCATTTAATTCTTTTAATAGCAACTTCTGTTGGTGTTTTAGTTTGCTGAGTTCATGTAAGGAAATGTTGGCTTTAATCTTTTTCATGTCTTCAACAATGTTATATTCCATAGGATCTGACACCACTAAAGTCTTTGTTGTCAATGTAGGAGGATTAGAAGAAGATGGCTAATTTTGAGTAGGTAACGGAGAAGTTTTCTTTGCAGGGGATTTGTCTTTGGTATTTGGAGTTGTAATTTTATTTTTAGGAACTGTTTGTACAGGCTCCGATGTAGATTTACTCCTAGTACTTACAGGCATAGCTTCTTGTTCTACCTCACTATCAGAATTAGGGAGAATAAAATCCCACATTCCATGCAATTCAGCTATTTCTTCATTCTCATCTTCCTCTTCTGATACTAAAGATGTATCTTCTTCTTCTTCCTCTTCTTCTGATTCTGCATTAGAGATTGAATTAGGAGGTTTAGATTCAACTTGGTTTCTTTTAAAATTTCGGAATGGTTTTTTGGTAGAAGTTTCAGCTACTTGTTTTTTTATTTCAACCATTTCATTTGACATGGTTTTAAGAAATTTCTGTAAACCTTCCATGTCGTATGGGTCTTTGGCCTTTTTCTTTGAATCATCTTTGAAGCTGACTTTCTTTGATTTCCTTTCCTCAATAGCATTTTTATTTTCTAGAGAAATAATTCATTTTTCTACTGCAATAGCCTCTTTCATATTCTCGGCTAATGTAGGTTTTGCAGCTCTATCTACAAAAATTGCTATGTTTGAGGGTAAGGCAGTTATGTACCATTCACTTCTGACCTGTTCACTAGGCCTTGAATCTGTGTGGATTTTGTTCAAGAGTTTGTTGAATCTAGCGTTGAAATATTTAATGGGCTCCTTGGGTTCTACCTTCAAATTTGAGAGATCATTGATTAAAGTAGCTATTGATCTGTCATCTCCAAATTTGGTTAAAAAATGATCTGCAAAAATGGCCCAACTTGTTATGGATCCTGAAGGTAATGAAAAGTACCAGGATCCTGCTGCCCCTTGAAGAGTATAAGGGAATAGTCTAACTACAACATCTTCTTCTACGACTCCATTCAAATTTACAGCCAGCATAAAATTATTGATGTGTTCTTCAGCTTGAATGTTAAGATCTGGACTGAACTTTGGAAGCCATTTTCCAGGATTGTCAGGTAAATCATGTAAAGGTGCGGGCATGTTGACAGCCCCTGGAGTAGCCCATGGTCTAGCCATTATTGTAACAACTATTGAAGAAGTAGTAGAGGCTGGTGGTGTTTGAACAGAAGTTGTTGGAATAGATGATGTTGAGATTGATGATGATTGAGCAGATGATAATTGAGTAGATGATGTGGGAACAACTGCACTTTGTTGAGTTGGGGTTTTGGAAACAGGTGATTTAATATGAGAGAAGAACTTATATCACTTACTGATTCCGATTGAGTTTTTCTTGTCCTGACTCTACTAGGTAAAGGGAATTATCTCGGAGAAATACCAATTTTTTCACTTTGAAGCCTAGTAAGAGGTTTTGAAGAAACAAATTTTGAAGTTACACTACCTTCAGATATTTCAGACTCATCTAGAGATAATGAGAATCCTTTCAATTTATGAATTAAATCTTGTACTTCAGGAGACTCAGGATTTTGATTGTCTGATTGTTTTGAGATTTTGGTAGTGGGTGTCTGAATACTCTTTTCAATTCCTTCTCCAGGATTTTGTAATTCAGAAGAAATTGAAGAAGTTAATGAGGGTGTTTTGCTCTCAGAATGGCTTGTGGATAAATATTTACTTGCCATTCATAGCTCATGCCCTCCTTCTAGCGCCAAAAATGTTGAAGCCTAGAAAATCTCTGCTTCAAACATTGGGGAAAACCACCCGGTCGGGACCTTAGGACAACTCCTTATCCGTTTGGTATGGTGGCTCCGACTGGATTGAAAGGACCAGTTTCCTTATAACTAATGGGTTGGTGATGGGTTGATTTGGATGAGTGAAAATGGGACTAAATTGACTAAAATAAAACTATAATTTAAACTAAATACTGATAAATAAATTCTAAAACTAACCCGGGCAATCATATGTGAATACAACTTAAAATTATTCCAATTTAACAATAATCATAAAAATGTATTATCATTTAAATCGAAATGTGCAGAAACAAATAAAGATAACTCTGTTTAAGAAATTAAACAGAGTTGTATTAGCATATTGCATTCATCATAATATATCATCTACATATACTTATGAAAGATAACATTTCAATTATACTAAAAAATGATATATAAAGAAATGTTGTGAAAAACCAAATATATATAAATGATAGCAAATTTTAAAGCGAATATCATAAGACAAAAGAAATCAATAGTGAACAGATAGAAATACCTTATCCATCTTGAAAGCTTTCAAATGAAATCTGATACTCTAATCCAGTAATTCTGATGCAAAATCAAATCCAAGGTACAAAAATGCAACACTTTAAAGATAATTCTGCATAAAATCACCAGATGTGATCCTTTATAAAATATAAGAGCTAGTGGAGTACAGAAATGTAATCTCCAAGTCAAAAATATTATAATCCAGGACCCCTCTATAAATGCATGAGAAGGGTTTAAATACTACTAGCTAAATCTAAAAATAGTTTATTACAAAAATTAAGGATTCGGTTTAAATGACCGTCCTTTTCCTAGGCAAAAATACAGTAAAACTAAAACTAAATATAAAAATAAAGACTATTAAGTAACTACTTATGAACTTGATCTTTAAACTTGCAGGCATCTAGCATTGTTTTGAGAAGATGTGGTTGACCGACTTCAGATTTCAACTGTCCTGAAAAGACAGAATCGGCAAGTGTAGGCGCAATCTTCTCAGCAGAATTAATGATGCAATTAAGCGCACTGTGTTGACTGTGTGGTTTCACTAGGTATGTCCAGTAAGAATCCCAGTTTAATCTTGTCAACCCTTGGATTGATTTTGCTTTTTCTTCCGCCTTTTGTCTCCATTCTGTTTGCAATTGATGCGCCTGTGGAAGATATCCCGGAACATTTTCTGAAATCAAATTTGCTTTGTGCAAACTCTCATTTACACAATCAGTAAGACTGCTTGCTACTGTAGCCGATTCTTCTGCTGCTTTCTCTGCCCTTCTGATTTGTGCATCCCAGTCATTGAAAAGTATTTCTTTATGGTTTTCATTAATAATTGGTGCACCGGCTTTTCTTCCTTCCTCTGTTTTTTTCCATACCAAATAATCAGTAACTTATTCATTAATTAAATCATACTCATTTCGTAAATCTACGACATGATTAGTGATCTTATCACTTTCTTGACAAAAAGAATTCCATTGCAAGATTTTTTGGCATAATACTTCTTCTTGTTGCAGTAGTTGATTGTTTAAAGAAATAGTTTCTGAAACAAACTCTGGAAGCTTAGGATCATATTTGTGTTGATCTTGGATAATCTGTATTTGTTTCTCTTTATCAGCCAGACTTTTTTGATATCCAATTTTCATTTCTTGAAGTTGTTGCTGTAACTTTTCAAGTTTTATCTGTGCTTCATTATTGGCCTGTACCTGTTGCAATTGCAGTTGCAGAACTTGTATATGTTCTTCTTTTTCATTTAATAAGAGATGTATCTCAAATGCTTTGTCAGTAGTTGTAGAAGCATAAGACCCTGTAATTTGAGATAACTTAGCAAGATTATCAGTAGACTCTGTGGTAGGATCCTTCCACAAGACATCTAATTGTTCTGCTTCAGTAGCAATTGCACCTTCTAATTTTCTCTTTTTCCTTTTCTTCTTCACTACTGCTTTATACTTTGGGCTATAGAATACATCTAGAGGAGGAATATCCTCTACATTAAGTAAAATTTCAGACGAGGGATTGATAGGTATGTGCTCAGTTTCTGTGACTGTGCCACTTATTCCTGTGCTCAAAACTTTTGTTGTCTGTACAGGGGTCTATATATTCTTTCCTTCCACATTAAGCAATTGATTAAAGCTTTCCCATTCTTTGTCTAATTCAATTGTGACTAATTTTTGTTGTACATTGGTAGGAGGAGGATTTATCTGCTGAGAAGTGAAAATTTGTTGTTGTGAAAGCTCTTTCGATTGAACAGTATCTTTCACTAATTCTTCAGTTTTGTCCTGCTCTTCATTGGAGATATCAGAAAGTTCAGAAGTATCTCTTTCAGATTTTGACGTAGAATTATCTGTACCTGAACTGCCGTTGAGACTGACACTAGGAGTTGGTTCCCTTGCGGGTTCCAAACACAAATTTTCCAAAGGGATAGTAGTTAGTCTTCTTTCTCTGTAAACTTTAAATTCTTGAAATTGTTCTGGAGATAACTGCATCTATGCTGAATGTAGAATTTCTTTCAATGTGGATTTTTCTAGGAATATATCATCGAAAGGGTCCTCCTCTCCAGAAAATATCCTTACTTTGATTGCAGAGGTGAAATTTTTAGCAACTTCATTAGGGTCGAATAACCTTTTTGTAAATTTAAACAATTGTAAGCATGTAATATTGCTTACTTCCTTGAATGCATGTCCAACATCAGATAATGAAAATTTCCCACAAGCTACGAGAAATTGTGGCCAAATGGCCTTCTTCTTATCCCTTAATTCCTTTGTCAAACCTCCTTCACCACAGGTTTGGTATGCAATTTCATGAGCTATAAATTTATCAGAAACATATAAGGGTAAAACATGAGGAGAAGCAGAGCTTCCAAAACCCCTCACATAGGTAAACCACTCTTCCCCAAACCATCATGCGACAGGGAGAATGTCGACTTGTGCTTCCGGGGAAAGCCTTGGAGCATCTTTATTATACAATGTTTTGTGCAGAGGCAACATTATGACGTGGCAAATCTTGTAAAAATGAGGAATAAACTTGGATTCCCACAATTCCTTGTGATACACATGAATAGGCAAAGGATCTTGAATTATCCATTGCCAACCCATCAAAGGGAATTTAGAAACAAAGCAAATAGCGTCCATAACATAAGCAGATAGATAAAAAGGAGGATAAATCCTCTGAGAAACAATTCGTTTAGACCAGTAATTGAAAATAGCAGTGGCTAAATTGTCAGATAATATTTTGTCCCAATCTACAATAGTAGCATTAACAGCAGCATTTAACAATGGAAGCCATTCAGGTAAGACCATATTTATATCAGGATTTCCAAAAAGTCTGCATAACATAACAGCAACAAAACAATATGGAGAGGTGAGTGAACCAGTACTGTACATACCGTGTTTGTTTTTCTTCAATGGTTCATCTCTTTTGGTCCATTCCCTTGTGCATTCCGCCAAATTTGCATGTTCTTTGGCAAAATTCTCCATAAATTGTTTATTATAAGTCGCCTGAGGTTCCGGCAAATGATACATCAGCCTCAAATTTTCCGTAGTGAATGACCCGATGAGCTCTTGATCTAGAGTTCTAAATTTCCTGTCTGAAATATTGGTGTTGTCCAACACCCATTTTACCATGTCTGAATACGGAAGAATTCTTGGTCTTGTTGCTATCCGATGCAGAAATGAACAAGCCAGGTCTTTAAGGGTTGCTTCAGATGAATTACTTTATCCTACAGTAGCCGCAACTTGCATCAACCTAGGATTTTCTTCTTCAAGCAAATTATACATTCCTTCCCAGGTGGTTATACTAGCATCCTTATTGCAAGCAGTATCCGCATACAGTGAATCCATTTCTTTGTTTTTAGAACTTGAAATCTTCTCTTTCTTACCCATAATGCTCTGTGAATGCTTTTTATAGTCTTTTGCTCCTTTGTGCCTGCGGTTTTACGATTTAAGTGAGAGTAATGACACGAGAAGAGTGATGAGATAGTTTTAAATGCAAAAGGCAGATGAAATATATTATTCTAATGGAAACAACCTTTCAATCAAAACAAAATCCTTTTTATTGATACTTGATAATCTATTCATTAATTCAATCATTTAAAGCACATAACGGATATTGATTTATGAAAGGATTTACATTGGACAACGAGATTTTTAAGAATCTGCGATATTGCGATCTGCGATTTCCTATGCAATATCGCAATATCGCAATATCGCAAATCACATTTTTCTCAAAGCGTAAACATCGCAAAATCGCAAATCGTAAATATCACATATAAAAATATTCGTTTAACAATTTTATGCGATATGGGATTTGCGACCAGTATTTTAATGTATAGGCTTTTTGGGATCGCGTTATCGCAATATCGCAAAGTCGTAGTTTAAAAGATTCATTTTTACAAAAGATATCTACCATTTGCGATGGATGCGCTATTTCGCTCAAAGAAATATTTTATTGTAATCTATCATAAACTTAAGTGTTTCTTAAGGATTTTCTACGGAATTTCCATAAGTTATGATAGAAGGTTTTATTTGAAAAGGGAAACAAATACTAATTGATTTTTTTGGATTTTTTAACTAAGGGTCCCCATTTATTTAATATAATTACTAATATTAAATAAAAAGGGGGGTTGTTGCTCGCCACAACACCTTGATAACTTCTAGGACAATAGTTCTTGATTGAAATAAACACAAACAACTAAAAAAAAAAAATAGCAAAATAGAGATGAATTCAGCGTTCTTTTTATATAATTGATATAATTTGTTAAATTTTTTATAATTAATAAATATTTTAATAAAAATTAAAATTAAAATATATTTAATTTTTCAAAATATTTTTTCCAATATAAATATATTTAAATAAATAAATAAATAACACTTTCAACCTTTTTTAGAAAGTCCTGTGTTTACAAAAGCGTATACATATATAACTTTATTTCTAATAGAAATTCTATAACATCTAGAAAATAATAAATAGCCACTATGTTTTCCTTGTGTTTTCTTTTCCCTAAATAGGCGAAATTTAAAGAAAAAGTTTTAAATACATAGAGAGTAACATGTAATTGGTATTCTAATTTGTAGAAGTTTTAAATACATATTAGATATGGATTTGGTATTCTAATTTGTATTTAGTGTTTTTTGAAAGTAGGTTAAATCAGTATAATTTTGAAAAATATGACATGTATATTTCGTAATTATATTTATGAAAATTTATTTGGACAATGTATACAAGTCAAAGTTTTTAAGTTAAAATTCATCACTTTTAGAGTTATCGAAAGATTTTAAAGATATCTTTTATTAGTCTTAAAAGTATATCATTCACTCTTACTTGCAACCAAGAAGTGGCAATACATTGAACTATTGACAAACATTGTTGTTATTGATATCGTGTCTACTTCTTGAATTAAGGACATGTATACAATATAAAAGCAGGTGAAATTTTACATGCATTTCTCTTCAATGTGGTGGTAGTAAGTTTCACAACTAATTGTGATGGTAACGGGTTGCTCACCCTATTTTAGCCTCCCATCATCGTTCTCCCATTTGTGCTCATCTCAGTTCATCAGAAAATTATCGCTGCTCGAGAATACTATCTCACTGGCCAAATTTCTGATTCCATAGGAAAAATCCAACAGTTGATACAACTTAATACAACTTAATCTAGAAAAAATCCAACTAATTGGTACCATTTTGGGGTCATAATATCAATGGTTTCACAATTGGAACACCAGCTATCTGTTATAATAGCATCAATAGTCATAAAGCCAGTTGTGCCAACTCCCAATAATCCTTTCTTTGTTGAAAACCATTTTGGAGATGTGTTGGATTGGGTTGCAGGTCACTCTGACCAACGACATTGAACTGAACCTGACAAAAAAATCATACAAACACACAAAACATTTGGCCAACATGTTGAAATTTGAGGTTAATGTGAAAGATAATTCTCCTCAAATGATAACTTTAAGTTTGATGAAGCACTTCAACTCGTAGTAATCCACCGGTACAGAGACATTATAGACGAATGAATGAATGGTGAATCATTTGGATTTTATTACACCACAGATGTCACATTATGAAGAACCTGGTTTGAGATGATCATGTTACCATCCTCCACCACATGTACATCACTTGGCCCACTGCTCATCCTGATCTGTGTGTATCATTGGTTGTGGTCGCAACATTTTGTCCCCTATAGTGATCTTCATCAACTTGGACTCCAAAGTATAATGTTGGGGATGAACAACTACGATATTGAGGCTTTGCACACAACCTGATATCAATAATCCTTTCTTGTAGAAATAGAATCCCAGGCCAACAACTGCACATAATAAAGAAAACCCACCTAGAATAATACCTACTATAACACCCAATGAGGAAGATGATCGGTTCTTGTGCTTAGCACCCACAACATCTCCGAGGCTATTTCCTGTTGTAGGTGCCACATGGTTCACATTTGATGAACTTGGTGACTAATCGGCCATCTGGGAACATGATCCACAAGAGGGTGTCGATGACAGATTTTTCCCCATTTGCAAATTCCTATCAACATTTGTAATAACGCTCTTCTTGAAATTTGGGACCTTACGAGATGAAGCAAGCTGAGCAAATCATAGCTTGCTATTGAATATTTTTTAAACAACTTCCAGCATTCATATATGAATTAGCAGCTAGGAAGAAAACATTGTAACCACCATTGATTATTTCGAGGAGCTGCTTAACCTACTCTTCTCTATAGCCTTTGTGAAAAACGATGCTCACATGCTTAGTGAAGGATAGTGGTAGAAAGCTTTGAGTGTAAGGTTATTTCAAAGTTATGGGATATTGTACGGATTTAATTTTTTGTGTTCCAATGTTTTTTTGTCACAAACACTATGACATTTCATTCATGGATAATTGAGAAGATATTAAGAAAATAAAAATTGAATCACCACCATTGCTTTTGTAGCTACTAGGTAAACACGAGATTCAAATTGGAGATTTTGTAGGGTAAACTAATAGGAAATTCATGGATAATTGAGAAGATATTAAGAAGAGAAATATTGAATCACCACCATTTCTTTTGTAGCTACCAGGTAAAAACAACGTTCCCATGGAGATGTTGTAGGAAAAAATAATAGGAAATTCCCATGGAGATGTTGCAGGGAAAAATAATAGAAACATCCCATTACTTTGGAATCATTTATTTGAACAACACCTAGTAGATGATATCACAATTTTAGAAACTTCTGAAAATCCAGGAAATGTTGGTATAGATAGCATAAGAATTTTGACATTCAAGAATTTGTTAGTTATTTTATCAGAATTCAACTGTATCTACAAGTTGTTCCCTACGATATCATGTAGTCTTCAACCGAATTGTTAATTAAGTCACCATACAATAGTGAAAGGAATTCAATAATGGAGAAGATAGAGAGATATATTGTCGTTTATAAACATAAAATTGAGATCCTCTTTCAATGACCTAGTTGATAGTTTTTACCCTTTTCAGTGTTTTCTGTCGATGAAAAATTCTTTGAATAATCTTGAACTGTAGGAAACAGTCGTAGGAAAACTCGCTGGAAATGAGCTTTTTTGTTTCAAAATTGATTATTGAGTGTTCTCGGTTGTTACAAGTTACAATATTCTCATGTTGTAAACATCCATCCTAAACAAATTATTATACATGAACTATTAAATAACAAGTATCTCAAGCATAGATTAGGTGGGTAGGCCTAAAAATGTGTGCATGTGTCATTTGGAGAGAAGAAGGGTAGACGAAAATGTCAGGTACACTGATTCAAAATAAAGGCCTATTGGCCTAAAACTGATTGAATATTGATAAAATTGATAATTATTCCTTGCTCTAACTTACAATAGTTTCTTTGACTAATGCAGGAAAGAAAACTCATAGATATAATATAGCGCAATCATCTAATTACACCGAAGGTGTTACTTTTTTAAATTGGTCAGGCTAGGGATTGTCTACCCTTTTCATCTTGGTTTGAAAAATAGTCTCTCTATTGTTTTTCCTTTTAAGTTACATCTATTCAAAAGTAATATGCTAGTTCAGTTCTGAAGGAGGCTCAACTAGACACGCTCCTTGTTAATCATTAGCTTGTTTGACGACTTGTAATAGGCAAAACCCATAAGACAACACTGGTGGCGGGAACCCTGTGAATAGGATCAAGAGGCATTATTGGAAAATTATTGAGCCGAGAGGCTCATTTTGAGTCCAGTATAAGGGACATGTCTAAGTATTTCATGTCCTTAAAAAACTAATAAAAGTATTTTTCACCCATGTAGTCCAAACAAAAAAATAAAAATTAAATAACCATATAAATAAAAAATAAAAAATATATTAACAAACCAATTAACTCACTTGTTGATATTTCACTTTCCTTCTTCTAATAATAAATACAATATTTCCATATATATATATATATATATATATATATATATATATATATATATATATATATATATATATTACTTATAAATATCTCAATATAGAACTTGAATAGATTGTTTGAATATGCATATCAATATCTCTCTCTCTCTCTCTCTCTCTCTCTCTCTCTCTCGTGCTAATGTTAGCTTGAAAAGAAAAAGTAATTAAATTTAAAATAGAGTAGTTACTTCTTAATAAGAGGAAAATGTGTAACTCATTCAATTTTTAATATAAAATATTAATAATGATAAAATATCAAAACATATAATTTAAACAATGAACAATTACCACTATAGATTTATATTAATAACATATTTACCAAACACTAAAATTGATTAACTAAGTCAATACTCATTCTAAGCCTAATGTGAAGGCTATGTGTAAGTATGTCGGTCCCTCGTAAAATAAAATAAAATATTCTTTAAATAGAAAAGAAATTTAGGTGGTAATAAAAAGCAAAAACAAAAATATCCTATGCATTTTTAATTTTTTGTCTGTATGACCTAATATCATGTAAAGTAAGTCAAGTAAAAAAATATGTGATTAATATGCTTAAACCTTATGGTTTTCAAAAATATTTTAATACCTAATACCCCCCCCCCCCAACAACACACACACACATATAATGTTAAAAAAAAAAATTAATGTCGTATACAATAAAATATCCAATGTGAGTTATGAATAAAATATTTTAACATGAATGAATATAAAATGGCTCAATACATGTGTTATTTAATATCTATAACATTCAAAAATGAAATTTAAACAGTAAAAAATTCACATTGTTTTTTTGCACTCTAAAAGAATTTTTCAACAAAAGAATTTTGATCCCTCTCGGCTCATGTTAGATCCGTGATTTAGCTGGATCTATGTTGGTTTATGAAAATAAATGAAATTAGGAGAAAAAGAAGGTGAAAGGTCACATGTTGCATATGAGAAAGAAAATGAAAGGAAAATAGAGGAAATTGAAGAAGATTGTGGCATCAATGATGAAAAGGAGTAAGAGGATCATTTTGCATTTTTTTATTAGTTTAGTTTTCGAGTTGGTTTCAGAGAGTAGAAGAGCACCATGAGGAGATGGAAAACAAGAAAGCAATGGAAATTCAAGGAGGGAAAATGAAGGCAAAGGAAAGAAAAGATCAAACAACTTAAACAGGAATACTTGAGGGTAAAAATTTGCATGTATGGTTTCATAAATCATTTTAACATGTATGGTATGTGCATGTCAGTATTCGGTTATTTTGTTGTTGGTGGAATGGATTTTTCTAGATTTTGATAGTCGTTTTAACCTTGAATTGTCATTTATGGATAGCCACGGTGTGATGGGATTCATTCTCCGTTGAGATTTGGATTTCTGGAAGGTTTTGGATCAAGGTGTTGTGGTCCGCAAAAAATCCGAAGTGTTGTGGGTGGAGATGGTTTAATTTTAGAATCCCTCAAAAAGTGGGTGGAGATGGTGAAGGAATTATGAGCCATCCAAGATCGGTTTGGTTTTTTGATCTCGACACTAGTTTAGGTGGGATCATGGTATGGTGAGGGTGGAGGTGTTTTAGCATCTACATTCCCTTGGCTATTTTTGTATTGGTTTATCCCATGAGATCCCACATTCATGCTTGGAATATGCTATAGCAGTGATTGTATGAAATAAATATTTTATTTAGCCCAATCTATGGTTGGGTGGTACATGGAAGTCCCCAACCTCATTGGAATCATTTGTGTTTCCTTTTTCATACATAATTTCTTCCCCATATCATTGTAGCATCCTGGAAATGACCCTGTAAAAGCTTATGGGGAAATGAAACTTTCAAGGAAGGTGATGTCAAAAAATCATTGCATATTTATTGAGCACAACTCGAACTTATTTATCCATCAAGTTACTTACCTCAGATCAATTCTCCATGGAATAATTTGGGGCAATAATTCCCTCCTATGCCAAAAATGTTGCTGCTCAGAAGTTATCCAAACTTGTTGTTCATGGGTTTGGTTCTTTCCCATTTATATTCCATCAAGCGAAGTGTCCGAAGAGAACATGATCCACTAATTTGGAATTTGGATAGATCTGTATATCACATTTCAAGATATTCCAATTGCAATCCCCATCCCCATCCACACCTTATGGATGGCCCAAATGGAGTGCCATTTTTATGCACTTCTAGGGGTTGCACATTTTTCCATGTGTCTGGCAGCAAGTATATGAGTAGAGGTTCTGGCCTTCAAAGAAGAGGAGGATATTTTGAATCAGACGATGACCATTATTCCAAGGAAAGTAGAGATATGTATTATCAAACTATATTGGATGCAAATCCTGCCAACCCACTTCTTCTCATCAACTATGCCAAGTTTTTGCATGAGGTTACCAATTTTGACTTATGGTTGAGATGATATTTTATTTATTCCAGTTACATCATCTTAGTATTGAGAAGGATGAGATATCATCTTTGAATATGAATCCAAGCACAGAAACTTCTAACCCACAGATGAGGGTCTGAGTAATATAGATTCATGAGATGTTAGAAGCATGTTTATGAGAGAGGATATGCTCCTTATAGGTTTATAAAATAAGCATTGATTGCAGGATTGAGAGGCATAAGATGAAGAGTGATGCCACTCTGAAGACTGCATAGATATTTTTCCAAGTATATAGTTGTTTTGGAAAGAGTTGTACAAAGTTGCAAGTATCTTGATACAAAATCACATAACAAAAAAAGTGAAGCATATGGAAATCCCATCCGTATCAATCGGTTTGGATGTTTATGAAAACCAACATTAAAAAGTATAACCACCATTATGTTCCTAATTCAATTGGAATTTTCTACCAACGTGTAATCACAATTTTGTATGTCGATGATGCTTCAGATAATTAAGGAAATGTTTATTCGAGTTATACAGTTTGTTAAGTTCAAAAACACAAACTTGTGATCCCCGAATCTTAGAAATACAACCACATGCCTTGAAAGTAGATAATAATGAACATGAATGCACATAAGAAGAATTTAAATAGCAAATAAAGACTAATCAAACTTATTTCAGACTCTGCCAAATCAACTTTCTACATGGGAAACGAGGTGATAAATATAGAAGGCTAAGTGATGACCAAGAAAAAGTGATGACCATGAGAATAAGGAATTACTTCAGACATACAATGGCGTGAATTGATAATTGTCTTTGTAACACAGGATTAGAAAGAACATGAGGCAATGCCTGTTGATGAATTGTTTTTTCATCAAAACTTGGAATTTGTTCTTTGACAATGATCTGGAAATGAGAAAATTTCTCCTCGATATGAGACACCTTCTCATGAGGTAACTTTTGGGATTTCACCAAACAATATTGGCTGAAGTGGAAAGATATGGACAAGATCAAAGTCTAATTAGGGAATGACAAAGTCTCCCTTCAAGATATTTTTTAAGCCTTCCTTGAGGAAGAAAAGATCAGGTTGTACTTGTTGGTCCTCTCTCCCATAATTGATGTGATTGGAGCTAGAGTTGTTGGGAACCTAGCTAAACATACATGACATTAGAATGGTATGAAAATATGATCTCTATACCTTCTACTCAAATTAGTCTTAATAGAAAGTTGAATATCAATAATTACAAATATAAAGGGAAAAATCGAATACAAGCTCTTTGGAGTAAAAGGGTTTTCGTTAATATGAAGTTCCTTTCCTGGTCCATTACAGTCTTGCTCTACCAAAAATGACACCACTACTACAGCTAAAGAAAATAACAACGAAAAATATGAGAGTGAGCTGAAAATTTAGAAAATCAAAGACAAGATAAAAGGTAATGGAGTACTTGCACACCCAAGGGTTGATTTCACTTGCCAAGCCACCTCAATGGAGGAAAACTTCTCCAAGGAACCTTGTTGACTATATTTTTGAAATTTATTTACAAATTAGAAAGGTTAAAGCACTAATTGTCCCAAAAAATGATAGAAACCCCACTAAAAGCTTAAGTTACTAATAAAGTAATAGGGCCCTTATTACATGAAAGTGGCTTTATACTATGATACAATGAATGCCTAGGACATAACATCATCACAATATGACAATATTGAAACATAAATTTTCATGTATATATAGCGTAATTCCTAATAAATATGTTGTAGTTATGTGCACAACATTATGTTGTGGTTAGGATTCATAAAACATGATTAATAGATGGAAATTGCAGCTATTTTGGACAAGGTACCTTTAATTTACTCAAAAGTATCACAAGCTGACAAGGGACTGATATTGCACTTGAAAATATACATGTCCCTACGAGTTCTTGAAGTACCTACGAAGCTACATCAAAGATTCAAAACATATACTATTTCATTTCTGTGCGAAGAGACCATAATTGAGGCACTATTGTCGGTAACCTTGGATTATTACAACCATTTTACTCTGCTAGCAATTACATACAAATTAAAGAAAACATTAGATAGTGATTAGACAAAATATTATAGAAAAAAATATTAAGTTTGTTAACCTACAGTTAGCCATAGTCTACTAGTTTTTTCCTCATTAACTGGCTCGCAACGATAGGTAGACATTTCTATGCCTCAAATCTTCATTGCCCAAAGATCAGTTTGCTTGCCTTAAGGCAACTATGACTTGCACTATATAGAAATAAATTTATTTCAATAAAAAAGGCATTCGAAACATCATTTCCCTTATAAATTCATGATCATGCTCTCGCAGAAACTGACCTGCATATTTCAAAATAAGTAACCATAAAATTTTATCCATTGGAAATGCTTAGCCGTCTTTAAGTAACAAAAAGATTTATTTTGAAACCACTAGCATCAATTAACCTTCAATTTACAGAAGGTTCTTCTATCCCTGAGTGACAACTATTAAACATTACAAGAACCTCTACAATCTACATGCCCACTCAATTTAAACCAAAATCTTGCAGGAAAACTTATACCCTGACTCAAGTCTTCCAAGGGATCTGATTATCATTCGCAGGGGAGCCTTTCCTTAGTCTCTTGAATCTCGGGAGAAAATATCTGTTGCAATACTTTGGATCTTCATCGTATTGATCTAGGAAAACTTCAGTTCTTGGGCTCGATCCCTGTCGTTGGAAGTCCCAAGATTCAAGGATCGATTCTGACATGATCTTCATTATAAGTAGCAGGGTTTTCATATTCTCCTTCATCGTCCTAAAAGCCAAGGGTGGGCGCTAATATTCGAAATCAAGGCCAAGGGAAAACCCTCCTTCATCGTCCTAAAATCCAAGGGCGAGAGTTACTATTCAAGATCGAGGCCAAGTGAGAATTTAGGAGCTTCTAAACATTCATTAGAGTGATGAATTGGAAAAAAATGTAATGCAAAAATTCAACCTTTCAAAATTAGTTTGAATTTAAGGAGATTGGCACCAAATACTCAAGCTCATTCTTACTAGAAATTCACTTTGAGGTTCTCCATTGGCTAGGATGAATATTTGGGCAAGTCACATATCTTATTTTTTTTAACATTGGGAAACCTATGATTTTTAAAAAATATATAATTTCACCTTTTAAGATATATTTTTTTTGTACATGTGGTTTATTAATTTGTAATCTTCGCTTGTAAATAAGGTGGTTTGTGTGTATTTTAGTTCTCATCAAGTTTTTTAATTTAAATATTCTAATATGGTTGATGTGGGAGTTACGTATAGGAGTTTTACTATCTATCTATGCATTCAAAAATGTATTTTAAACAATAAAAAAATCACAATGTTATTGAAAATGATAGTAAAAATTATAATGCCAATTAGAAAGCTATTCTATACATTTATTTTTAGAATTTTTATTATTAATTTAGTGGTGATATTTATTTATATTTATTTATATTTTTAGGTTTTAAAATGTATTTATTTTTGGGAAACAATTTGAATTCAATTTACTTGAAGAAAAATGTTATCGAGTAAATTTTTATTTTATCTCTTTTAGAATTATTACATTTTCATTACAATAATTTTTAATTTTAAAATATATTTATAAAATTTAATATTTTTAATATTGATAATAAGAAAATATTAGAAAAATATTTACAAATATTTATTATTTGTTAATATTGCTTTATTTCTTAATAATAACAATGTAAGTTCTAAATACCATCATATTATTATTTTTTTATTATTGCTTTATTTCTTACCTTAATGTCGCAGATTCGAAATACTTCTTGCATATAGTTTTTTATGTTGTTGGCAAGTTGATAATTCTTCTCGTTGAATATTGTCTTTAAAAAAGTGTTAATGAGAATGCTTTTTTTTTAAATTTGTAAAAAAAAAAAAATTATGCACGTTAGTGTGTGAATATTTCAATCTTTTTATATAATTTAAGTAGATTGGTTAAGAGTATGTGTTTCAGGAATTTAATAGTTATTCATACACCACTTTTGTTATCATATTCAAGAAGATTTCATACACCAATTCCATCTCAAACTTAACTTGATTGTGATCTTAAAATTAGATTATTATTATTATTATAAGAAACCACCAAAATCATACACCAATTATTAGTCACTATTATTATTATTATTATTATTATTATTAAGCATTGTAATAAGTTAGAGTATTTCCTTCTCAAACAAACTAGACATTGTAAATCAATCTACTCAGGTGTCAAATACTACCAATCTCATCTTGTTAAATGGACAATGTTTAAGCGGAAGACCTAAGTAGTTTATCCATATGAACTTGCATCTTTTTTTACATCTCTTTAGAACTGTATGGATCCAAATACCTTATTATTATGATACAAATAAATAAGAAAACCAATTAATTATAAATAATCAAATTTTATTTGAACACAAAAATATTCAATAATCACATGAAAAAATAGAAAATCTCTCAACTACAACCAACAACCAACAAGACTTTAGAGTACTATAATTATGAGCGTACACTTCGTTTTTTGGCCTATTATTCAAGGGAAAAAGAAAGAAAGTATTATATATAGAATACTTTGTATGAGTCAACAGGGGCAACAGACCATAACTCTCTCCATAGGTACAGACAATCCACCTTGTCGCACATCCCCAAGCAACAGAATTGCCTGTTGTTATTATGAACCTTGCAATGTCACACATTGGTGTACTTTCATTACATGTTTTTGTAGTTTAGTTTTATTTAATTCAGTTTCTCATTTTGTAGTTTGCTCATAGTTCTCTTTCAATTGTGACCTTTTTTTTTTTTTTTTTTTTTTTTACAATGAGATGCCTTTGTAATTTAGTTTTATTTAAATTAGCTTACGATGCAAGTTTCTTTTCAATTTAATTTAATACCGAGTAATTTTATTTGTATAAGAATGTTATGCTTTGTAATTTAATTTTATTTAAATTAGTTTCTTTTCTCCTAATTTAATTGAATATTGCTTCATTTTAATTTCATATAAATATTGTAGTTTGGTAGGAATATTCTTATGCACTTTTTGTTGATATTTTTCATATTATTTTTGGCACAAATCTCATGGATAATGCCAACAATAGGTTTTTTTGCAAAACTGATGGCATCAAATCAACAAGAGGAGATATTATATCTTATTTTGTTGTGATAGGATGGAATAGAATTTATTATTCAGTTTCTTCTCTACATCTATAAATTTTAAGCCCGTAGAGGCAGAACATATAGATATGAGGGTTGAGGAAGAGGAAGAGCAGATGTGAGACATCTGCTGTTGTAATCTTCTGTTAAATAATAAGAAATCCGATACCTCTGTTTGGTCGATGTAGCCCAGATTGGTTGGGTGAACCATGTTAAATGTTCTTTCCATTTATATGTTGTGTTTGACGAATGTCTTAGTTTTTGCTGCATATATTCCTACAATTGGTATCAGAGCGATTTGTAGAGATCTATTCAGTTAGCTAATATTTTCGATTTGCCTAAGATATTTTGTTGCATGGCTTTTTTAATTATGATCCGTTTGGATTGATGCCTTTTTCAATCAGGTCACTGCATTATGCATGGATAATGTCAAATGTTATCTGTACGATTATATCATTGTGTACGTGATCAATTCAATGTGTGTGGGAGGCCATGATCTTCGCTCACAGCAGACGGAGCCCTTTAAATATTTGGCCTCCTACGAATTTTGAAGTAATGTTGGTGTTGCAGTGTTTTATACATTACAAATTCTTCATTTGAGAAACCTCCATGCTGGTGATCATATGTGCTACTAGCAGTTGCATTGATAAAGGGAAAATTGTTTCTTGTATCCTTCCGCAAGATTTTCGAATCCAGAACTGAACGTTCTTCACAAGAGGTTGTCCACTGAGTTGGTGCTGGAGGTTGTGCACAACACGTAAGCTGTGAGCTGGAGTTGGAGGTTGTCCACAACCCATGAGCTCGTGCTGGAGATTGTCCATAGCGCATAAGCCATGAGCTGGAGCTGGAGGTTCTCCACAGCGCGTAAGCCATGAACTCGAGTTGGAGGATTAAGCACCAAGAGCTGGAGGATTCACAACGTGAGTTGTAGATTGAACTATGTGTGAGGGTTTTTTAGCAATTCTATGTTTGCTTATATAATAAATTGTATCAACCTCTATATTTGTTCCTAACGATTGAAGCAAAAGATTCTCCTTTGCTGCGAGTTGATTGGGAGGATAATGGAAGGGGAGAATGAAGACTTCAACAACCATCACTTTCATGTAAGTGATAGCTTTTCTTATTGAAGAGAGCTTGTGGAAATATTTTCATAACACGATCTTGAGTATTTGCAATTCACAGTTTTTGGCTGTATAATTTGGTGAAATCATTGTTGTTTAATGGTATCCAATTATTGCATCTTTTGAAAAGGGGATTTTTATAAAATTGTTAATTTGATTCAAAGTTAAACTAACCATGGAAAAAAATCAAAGTGCTCGGTTTGAGATCGAGAATTTTAACAGGAGGAATAACTTCAAAATCTAGAAAGTCAAGATGTAAAATTTACTCTTACAACAAGGTGTGGCGAAGGCACTTTTGGGAAAATCCAAACAACCTCTTGCCATGACAGATGACGAATGGAGTGACATCAATGACAGAGCACTAAGCAACATACGATTGTGTTTGGCAGATGATGTTTTATTTAACATCGTGTCAAAGAAAACAGCCTCTAGTCTATGGAAAAAGATAGAAAAACTATAAATGACTAAATCCTTAACCAATAGGATTCTTCTGAAAATATAGTTGTACAACTTGCGCATGAAGTAAGGTACAAAAATAACCAATCATTTGAATACTTTTAATACTCTATTGGTGCAGTTAGATAGCATGGAAGTAAAATTTCATTCAGAAGATAAAGTTGTAACTTTATTATGCTCTTTTCCTGAGTCATGGGATCCTTTTATTACGTCTAGAAGTATTAGTTCATCAGAAACCCTTGAATTTGATGATGTTTCTGGAGCTATGCTGACTGAAGAAACCAGAAAAGGGTCAAATTTAGAAACCTCTACATCAGAAGAAATGATGGTGAGAGGTCGATCTAAAGAAAAACGCTTTAGTCAGAAAAACAACTCTCGATCAAAATTGGAATGGAAGAAGAGTAAGCTAAAATGCTAGTTTTGCAGCAAATCAGGACATTTGAAGAAGGACTATTGGAAGAGACAGCAAACATCCAAAGGAGACTCTTCAACATAAAATAAAGAAGCAAACACGACAGATACAAGTTCAGGTTCGGCATTCGGTTCAGGTATGAGTGATGAAGTGTTTTTAGTTAATTTGTAAAACCGTGATCAACATTAGCTATTAGATTCTGGTGCGTCCAATCACATGTGCATTCATAAAGAGTGGTTTAAATCTTATAAATAAATCAATGATGGAGTAGTTTACATGGGAAATGATGTCTCATGTAATGTTGTGGGAATTGGAAGCATCTAGGTTAAAATGTTTAATGGGACAAATAATATATTAACTGATGTAAGACATGTGCCTAAACTCAGAAAAAATCTTATTTCTCTAGGAGTGTTAGACACAAATGGATATAAGGCTTTTATTAAAGGTGGAGTAATGAAAATTTACAAAGGAATTTTGTTAGTAATGAAAGCAAAGAAGATTGGAAACAAATTTCAGTTAGAAGGAAGAACAAAGTCAGATCATGTTTCTACTCTATCTAAAAACAACAGTGATTCTATTCGACTATGGCATCAACAGTTGGGACATATGAGTGAAAGAGGATTAAAAATATTATCTGATCGTATATATTCTAAGTTAGATTTCTGCAAACATTGTATTTATGGGAAACAAAGAAAGAAGAAATTTAAAATTGGAAAACATACTAGTGAATGAATCCTTGATTATATTCATTCTAATGTTTGGGGTCCATCTCCTACAACCTCATATGGAGGATCATCATATTTTGTATCCTTTATAGATTATTTCTCTAGGAAAGTATGGGTCTACATGCTAAAAATAAAGTCTGATGTATTCACATTTTTCAAGCAATTTAGAGCATTAGTTGAAAATATCACTGGAAGAACCATTAAATGTTTAAGAAATGAAAAAGGTGGAAATGTTACTTCAAAGGCATTTGATAATTATTGCAAGGAAGTTGGGATCAAAATACATAGAACTACTGCTTCTACTCCTCAGCAAAATGGAGTTGTTGAACGCATGAACATGACTGTCTTAGAAAGAGTAAGAAGTATGCTAAGTAACACCAATTTACAGAAGGAATTATGGATAGAAGCAGTATCTACAGCTTTATATTTGATAAATCGATCACCATCAACTGCAATAGGATGCAAAATTCCTCAAGAGGTATGGAAGGGTCATCCATGTGATTATTCTAAACTAAATTTTTTTGGTTGTGATGCATATGCTCTAATTCCGAAACATCAGTGTTCTAAATTAGATCCTAAATCAAAAAGATATATATTTGTTGGATATGGTGATGGGATTAAGGGATACAGGTTGTGGGATCCTACTACTCACAATATCATCATTAACAGAGATGTTAAATTCAATGAATCTTCACTTGATATTCCAGATGTATAATAAATTGAAACAGGAAAATGTACCTAAATTTCAACATATTTAGTTTGAAACTAGTTCAAATACTGATGATAGTAAATATGAACAAGTTTCAGATGAAGATCATGAAGAAGTTCCTACAGATAATAATCAGCAAATTGTGGAAGAACCAGAAACATCTTTAAGATTGTCCATGAGAATTAGACATCCTCCTAAAAGGTATGATGATTATGTTACTTCAGTTTCTTTAACCGTTAATGATGATGAACCTTTATGATATCAGGAGGATGTAGAAGGTTCTAACAGTGATAAGTGGAAAGAAGCTATGAAGGATGAAATGAAGGCATTAGACAAGAATGCCACATGGGACCTGGTAGAACTTCCTAATGACAGAAAAACTGTAGGATGTAAATGGGTTTACAAACGGAAAAGGGGTGTTGATGATAAAGGAGACAAGTACAAAGAGAGGCTGGTTGCGAAAGGTTTTTCTCAGAAAGAAGGAATTGACTTTCATGAGATATTTTCAGCAGTTGTTAAAATTGTTTCAATTCAGATTGTCTTAGCATTAATTGCTTTACTTGATTTAGAATTGAAACAACTAGATGTTAAGACTGCATTCTTACATGTAGATTTAGATGAAGAGATTTATATGGAACAACCTGAAGGGTTTGCTGAAAATCACAACAAGAAATTTGTCTACAGGCTCAAGAAATTATTGTGTGGTCTGAAGCAATCGCCAAGACAATGGTACAAGAAATTTGATTCTTTCATGATGATTCAAAATTATATAAGAAGTGAATATGATCATTGTGTTTACTTTAAGAAATTAAGTAATGGCATATTCATTATCTTAGTGTTATATGTTGACGATATGCTTTTAGCAAGAAAAATCATAACTGAGATCAACGGTTTAAAGACTTAGATGGATAGGACGTTTGATATGAAATATCTAGGAGAAGCAAGACAGATTTTGGGAATGGAGATTTTTAGAGACAGGAGCAATGGTAAGCTATGGTTATCACAATAGAAGTATATTGAGAAAATGCTCTTAATGTTTGGTATGAACAATGTGAAGCTAGTTTCAGTTCCTTTAGCTTCCCATTTTAAGATTTCTTCAAGTTTATGTCCTAATACAAATGAAGAAAAGGAATATATGTCTTGAATACCATATGCTAATGCAGTAAGAAGTTTGATGTATGCGATGGTTTCTACATGACTAGATATTTCACATTCAGTTGGGGTTGTTAGTAGGTATATGGAAAAACTAGGGAAAGAACACTTGGCAGCAGTGAAATGGGTGCTTCGGTATTTGAGAGGCACAAGTGATTATTGTATCACTTATAACAGAAGTAGTGAATACATTTGCGGATATGTTGATTCTGATTTTGCACGTGATTTGGATAAGGGAAGGTCAACTTTAGGATATGTCTTTACTCTTGCAGGTGGAGCTATTAGCTGGATGTTAAAACTACAAAACATTGTTGCTTTATCCACTACAGACGCAGAATACATAGCTGCTTCACATGCTTGCAAAGAAGCGGTTTGGTTGAAAGGTTTGTTTGGTGTGTTTGGTAGGTTGCAAGACAACATAAAGTTATTTTGTGATAGTCAAAGTGTAATTCATTTGGCTAAAAATCCAACCTATCATAATAAATCAAAGCATATACCTATAAAGTACCATTTTGTAAGACGGGTTATCACTGAACGGGGAGTCTCTTTTGAAAAAGTGCATACAAAGGAAAATTGTGCAGACATGTTCATGAAACCAGTTTTATTAGAGAAGCTACGATGGTGTCTGGCGTCTCTTGGCTTGCAAAAAAAATGAATATAATAAGAAACAAGGTATCAAGCTAATTTTTGTCAAGGTGGAGATTGTTGAGATTTTCCATATTATTTTTGGCACAAATCTCATGGATAATGCCAACAATAGGTTTTGTTGCAAAATTGATGGCATCAAATCAGCAAGAGGAGATATTATATCCTATTTTGTTGTGATAGGATGGAATAGAATTTATTATTCAGTTTCTTCTCTACATCTATAAATTTTAAGCCTGTAGAGGCAAAACATATTAGATATGAGGGTTGAGGAAGAGGAAGAGAAGATGTGAGAAATCTGCTGTTGTAATCTTCTGTTGAATAATAGGAAAGTCGATACCTCTGTTTGGTGGATGTAGCCTAGAGTGGTTGGGTGAACCACATTAAATACTATCTCCATTTATATGTTGTGTTTAACGAATGTCTTAGTTTCTGGTGCATATATTCCTACACGTGTATCACTCAAAACCAGTTTCTTTATTTATATATATATAATTATTATACTTTAAAGTTCAAATGTACTTTGGTTTTTAAATTGGATATTAATATATTTATTTTATTTTAAATAATTTTTGTTACATTTAATTTTTATTTATTTTTTTAAATGATTTTAAATTTTATATAATCAATTTGTTATTTACATTATATTTTATTAATGGTATAATGTATTAGGTTATATTCGTTTAATTAAAATAATATGATATATAATGAAAAATTATTTATATTTATATAGTACAAAGTATCTAAGTTTCTGTTATAAAATTAAATTGGAATGTAATTGTTTCTTTAAGATTTATTTTGAACAATTTTTTTATTAAATGTTTGTATTATATACGTGTTGTGTTAGAGTAAGATAGGCTAAACTAGAGTGGGCTAGGATATGCTAATGTGGACTAGACTACAGACGGAAATAGTAAACTAGGTTAAGCATGGATGGAATAGGCGAAGCTAGGTTAGGATGGTCTAGTCTAGACAAAAGGTAGGTTACAGTAGGCTAGGCTAGGCTAGAATATGATAGGGTAGGAAATAATAGGATATGTTAGGCAAAATAATGATAGTGAAGGTTAGGTTAAAGTAGGATAAGCTAGGCTAGAGAATGATAGGCTAGGATAGAGTAGGAAAGGCTAGTATATAGTAGGTTTAGTTAGAGAAAAGTAGGCTAGATTAGGATACAGTAGGATAGGCTAGGACAAAGAAGGATTACCTAGGTTATCATAGACTTGGTTAAGCTAGGATAGAGTAGCGTAGGCTCGGCTAGACTAGAGTAGGCTAGGATATAGTATTCTAGGCTACATTAGGCTAGAGTAAAGTAGGCTCGACTAGGGTACAATATTGTAGGCTAACACATAGTATTCTAGGCTAGAGTATGCAAGGCTAGGCTAAACTAGGCTAGGCTAGAGTAGCCTAGGCTAGCTTATGCGAGCCTAGGTCGAACCATGCCAAGTTATGCTAGGTAGAGTAGGTTAAGATAGGAAAAATTAAGGAAGGCTAAGCTACACTAGTTGAGGCTAAGATAAGGTAAAGTAGACTGGGTTACCCTATGATAGGCTAGAGTAGGCTAGAGTACGTTAGGCTGGAGTAGGTTAGTGTAGGATAGGCTATGATATAGTAAGCTCAGAAAGGCTACAGTAGGATATAGTACTCTAGGGTAGGTTAGAGTAAAATACACTATAGTTGGCTAGGCTAAGCTAGGTTATAGCACGCTAGGCTATGAAAGAGTAGGCTAAGATTGGCTAGGATAAGATAAGCTAGAGTAGACTAGGCAAGTCTAGGCTAGGCTAGGCTAAGCTAAATTATGCTAGGATATGATAAGCTATGCTAGGCTAGAGTAGGCTAAGCTAAGCTAGGTAGGGAAAGAGTAAGTTATGTTAGGATAGTGTAGGTTAGGCTAGAGATTGTTAGAATAGGCTACGCTAGGCTATCTTGGTGAATTTTATGCTAGGAAAAGGTAGGTTAGGCTTGGATAGAGTATGCTAGGCTAGGTTATAGTAGGATAAGCTACAATAAGGTAGGAAATAGTCTGCTAAGCTAGGATAGATTAGGATACAGTACAGAAGGATAGGCTAGAGTAAACTATGTTGAGTAGGATAGGCCACACTAGGCTAGAATAGAGTAAGTTAGACTAAGCTAGGATAAGCTACGATAGGTTAGCAAAAACTAGGCTATGCTAGGCTAGAGTACACTAGGTTAGGCAAGAGTAAGTTAAAGTTGGCTAGGCTAGAAGAGGATAGAGTAGGCTAGGCTAGGCTAGGCTAGGTTAGGCAAGAATAGGCTACAATAGGCTAAGCTAGGAGAGGATAGAGTAGGCTAGACTAGGCTATGCTAGCCTAGGCTACAATACGATAGGATATAATAGGCTAGTTTAGGCAAGAGTAGGCAAGGCGAGGCTAGTGTAAGCTATAGTAGGCTAGGATAGAATATAATAGGATAGTGTAGACTAGGCTAGAGTAGGCTAGGCTAGTTTAGGGTAAGTTAGACTAGGGTATGCTAGGCTAGTGTAGGTTACTATAGGATACTTTAGAGTACACTAGGCTGGGAAACAGTAGGCTACAGTTGGCTAGGATAGAAGAGGATAAATTAGGCTAGGCTAGGTAAGTCAAGAGTAAGCTAGAGAAGGCTAGGCTAGTAGAGGATAGAGTATGCTAGGCTAGTCTTGGCTAGCGTAGCATAAAAATGGCTAGGATAGAATAGGATTCTCTAGGAAAGTGTAGGCTAGGTTAGGTTAGAGTAAGCTATACTAGGCTAGGCTAGAATATGAAAAACTACTCTATACTAGGCTATGCTAAGCTAGTCCAGAGTAGGATAGGCTAGGCTAGGTAAGGCTAGGTTAGACTAGGGCATTCTAGAATAGGGTATGCTAGAGTAGGCTACGTTAGAGCAGGCAAGGCTAAGAGAGGGTAGATAAGTCTATGATATGCAAGAGTAGGCTAAGCTAGGCTAAGATAAGCTAGGCTAGTGTAGACTAGGCTAGGCTAGGCTAGGATAGCCTAGTAAAGAGACGGATAGGCGAGGCTAGAGCAGTAGGCTATTCTAAAGTAGGCTATTCTAGGCTAGGCTGAGCTAGAGAAGTTTATGCTAGGCTAGAGTAGGCCAGGAGATGCTAAGCTAGGCTATGCTAGATTAGTCTAAGCTAAGATAGGCTAGTGTAGGCTAGGCTAGGAAAGAGTAAGCTACGTTAGGTTAACGTAAGTTAGGCTAGAGAATGCTTTAGTAGGCTAGGCTAGGTTATCGTAGAGAAGGATATGCTAGGCAAAGGTAGGCTAGGCTAGCTTAGAGTATGCTAGGTTACATTCGACTAGCATAAGCTACGATAAGGTAGGAGAGCGTAGGCTAGGTTTGGCTAGAGTAGGATACATTATAGTAGGCTAGGCTAGGGTAGACTATGCTAAAGTAGGCTAGGTGAGCCTAGGATAGGGTAGAGTAGGTTAGGCTAGGCTAAAGTAGGCTAGGATAAGCTAGAGAAGACTAATTTAGTATAGGATAGAGTACAGTAGGCTAGGGAAGAATAGGCTAGAGTAGGCTAGGCTAGAAGAGGATAGAGTAGGCTAGAATAGGATAAGATAGGTTAGGAAAATGTAGGCTAGATTAGGCTAGGCTAGGAGAGGATAGAGTAGGCTAGGCTAGGCTAGGGTAGGATAGAATATCCTAAGATGGAATAGGCTAGTTTAGGTAGGAGTAGGCTAGGTTATGCTAGAGTAAGCTATAATAAGTTAGGCTAGAGTATGATAGCTAATATAGACTGGGACAGGTTAATCTAGGTTATGCTAGGTTAGGGTATATTAGACTAGGGTATGCTAGGCTAGTGTAGGTTATCATAGGCTAGGTTAGAATTCTAGGGTAGGGTAGAGTAGGCTAGGCTAGAGTAGTCTAGTGTATTTTGTGCTAATATAGGTTGGTTTAGGCTAGAGTAAGCGCGACTAGACTAGTGTAAGCTAGGTCACACTAGGCTAGAGTAGGCTACGCTAGGACAAGGTAAGCCAGAGAAAGCCAAGCAAGGGTAGGCTAGGTTAGGATAATGTACATTATGCTAGAATCGGTAAAGCTAGGCTAACCTGGAGTAGGCTAGAATAGGCTAGGATAGAGTAGGAAAGGATAGGCTATGTTAGGTTAGGTTAGGCTTGACTAAGCTAGAGCATGATAGGCTAAGAAAGGATAGAGTAACTTGCACTAGGCTTGAGTAGGCTAGGCTAGGATAAATGAAGTTAGGTTAGGCTAGGCTAGTGAAGGATAGAATAACTTATGCTAGGCTTCAAGAAGCTAAGCTAGGATAAACAAAGTTAGGTTAGGTTAGGTTAGGCAGGGATAGAGTAACTTGGGCTAGGCTTGAGTAGGTTTGGCTAGGTTAAAGAAAGTTAGGTTACAATAGGCTAGCGTAAGTTGTGGTAGAGTATTATAGGCTAGGCTAGACTAATCTAGAATATGGTAGGCAAGTGTGGGGTAGGTTAAGCTAAATTAGGTTGTGTTGGAGTAGGCAAGGCTAGAGTAGACCAGGTTAGAGTAAGTTATCCTTGGTTAGCCTAGAATAGGCTCTAGCATGCTAGTATACAAGAGAGTGACCTAGGCTATATTAGGATGGGCTAGGATAGAGTAGGAGAGGCTAAAGTATAATAGACTTGGCTAGGTTATGCTAAAGTAGGATAGAGTAGGTCTAGAATAGGCTAGGGTAGGTTAGGCTATGGTATGATATTGTATGCTAGGCTAGAAGGCCATAAAAGAGTAGTCTAGGCTAGAGTGGGATAGGGTAGGCTGGAGTATCCTAGGCTAGAAGGTTAGGAAAGAGTATTTTAGGCTACAGTGGGCTAGGCCAGGTTAGGCTTGTTTAGGATAGAGTAGGGCAGGTTAGGTTATAGTAGGCCAGAGTAGCATAGAATAGTATATGATAGCCTAGAGTAGGCTAGAGTAGTATAGGATAGGCTAGAGTAGGCTAGGCCAGGTTAGTGTAGGTTAGTTCAGGTTACGCTAGAGTAGGCCATGCTAGTCTAGATTTGGCTAGGCTATGCTAGGTCAGAGTAGGTTAGGCCTGGCTATGCTATAGTTTGTTAGGATTGTCTAGGCAAAGTAAGAGTAGGTTAGGCTATGCTAGGCTAGGCTACACCAATGTAGGTTATGCTAGAGTTGGTTAGGCTAGGCTATCCTAGAGTAGGCTAGGATATGCTATATTAGGATAGGATTGAGTGGTATAGGAAAGAGTATAAAAGGCTATGATAGGCAAGGATAGAGTAGCCGAGGTTAGGCTTGAATAGGCTAGGTGAGGCTAAATAATGTTAGGCTAGGGTAGGATATAGTAGGTTAGGCTAGAGTAAGTTGTGCTAGAGTACGCTAGGCTAGATTAGATGAATCTAGGCTATGCTAGGCAAGAGTGGGGTTGCCCAGGATAAATTAGGCTACAATAGAGTAGGGGAGGCTAAAGTAGACTATGATAAAGTAGGTTACCATAGGTTAAGCTAGGCTAGGCTAAAGCAAGCTTGACTATGCTATAGTAAGTTAGGCTATGCTTCACTATAGTACACTAGAAGAAAGTGTATGATAAGAAGGCTATGCTAAAGTACACTGGGATAGAATAGCTTATGCTAGATTAAGCTAGGCTAGGCTATAGTAGGCTAGTCTAGGAAAGAGTAGGCTAGACTGGCTTAGCTTAGGCCATATTGGGATACATTAGGCTAGAGTATTCTAAGCTACAGTAGGCTAGATTAGTTTAATCTAGCCTAAAGTAGGTTAGGCTATGGTAGGGTATAGTAGGCAAGGCTATGATAGAGTGGGTTAGGCTAAGCTAGGCAAGGGTAGAGTAGGTATTTCTAAGCTACGGTAGGCTAGGCTAGGTTGGACTAGGATTGGCTAGGTTATATTAGGCGGGGTTATGCCAAAGTAGGATAAATTAGGATAGTCTAGGCTAGAGTAGCCTAGTGTATCATAAGAAAGCCTAGGTTAGTTTAGGCTAGGTTATGCTAGCAGGGGCACTAGACCATAAATTTCTCCACAGGTACAAAGAAAAATCGACCATGTCCCACATCCTCAATCAATGTGTTTAAGTTTTGTTTCATTACATGTTTTTCTAGTTTAGTTTTATTTAAATATGTTTCTTTGTTGTTTGTTGATAGGTCTCTTCCATTTATGTTTTTTTCTTTTTAATTCTAATTTCATGTGAATGGGATGCTTTGTAATTTGACTACTTTTCCAATTTAATTAAATACAGGATAAATTTAATTTTATGACTCTATAATTTAGTTTTATTTAAATTAGTTTTTTTTTTTGTTAATTCAATTGAATAGAATATTGATTAATTTTTAATTAGTTATTTTTTACTCTTAATCCAATCGAATAGAACAGAATATTGGTTAATTTTAATTTCTTTGATATTTGATTAATTTTAATTTCTTTCATATGAATATTTTTGGGCACTTGTCTTATTCAAAATGAGTTTTTATTTTATTTTATTTTATTTCTATATTGTAAAGTTTAAATATATTTTGATATTTTAAGTATGAGGGGTTTCCGCAGTGGATTATATTAAATATAATTTTTGGGATTCAATTGGGTTGTGTCATTCATCTGTGACCATTTCCATGAGAGGCAGTTATTCGTCACATGATGCAATGAGAACTAAGTGGACTATTAAAAAATAATGAAAAATTAGTGAGTTACGACTACCTCTCATGGAAATGGTCATAGATGAATGACTTTCTTAGCACAGTTGAATTCCAAAAATGATATCTAATATACTTTGATATTTAAATTGGGTATTAATACACTTAATTTATTTTAAATAATTTTTTTATATTAAATTTATTATTAATAGTACTTAATATAATTCATTTTTAAAAGTATTGTAAATTTTAGATAATTAATATGTTATTTACATTATATTTTATTAATGGTACAATTTATTAGGACATAATTGTTTAATTAAAATAATATATATATATATATATATATATATATATATATATAGATATATTACTTTTTTCATTATAATATAATATATAATGAAATGAAAAAATGTTTAAATTTATATAGTATAAAGTAACAATGTTTTATATTTAAATTTCTACCATAAAATTAAATTGAAATGTAAATGTTTCTTTAAGATAGATTTTGAATATATATTTTTTTGTTATATATATATATATATATATATATATTGTTAGAATAGAATAGGTTATGCTATAGTGAGGTACGATATGGTAATGTGGATTAGGTTGCACAAGGATAGAGTATACTAGCTTAAGCGTGGATAGAGTAGGCTAATTTAGGTTAGGTTGGGGTAGGCTAGATTAGAGTAAAGTAGGCTAGAGTATGATAGGTTAGGCAAGAATAGGCAAGGCTAGGCAATATTAGGGTAGAGTAGGTTAGGCTAAAGTAGATTAGGCTAGGTTGAGCTAGTTTAGACTATGATAGGCTAGGCTAACCTAGGATAGAGTATGATAGGCTAGGCTAGAGTAGGCGAGGCTAGGATACAATAGGTTATGCTAGAGAAAGGTAGGATATGTTAGGATAGAGTAAGCTGGGCTAGCATTAAAGGCTACGGTAGGTTAGGATATATTTGGATGGGCTAGGATAGAGTAGGTTAGGCTAGGTTAGACTAGAGTAGGCTAGCATAGAGTAGTCTAGGCTACATTGGGCTAGAGTAAATTAGGCTCATCTAGGCTAGACTAGTGTATTCTAGGATATAGTATTCTAGGCTAGAGTAGACTAGTTAGGCCAGACAACCTAATTTATAATAGGCTAGGCAAGGTTAGAGCAGACTAAGCTAGGCTTGGATAGAGTACACTAGGCTAGGAAAGAGTAGGCTAGAGTAGGTTAGGCTAGGCTAGGCTAGGAGATTATAGAGTAGGCTAGGCTAGGCTCGGATATAATAGGCTAAGATATACTAGGCTACTTTAGGAAGGTTAGGGTCGGTAAAGCTAGAGTAAGCTATAGTATGCTAGGCTAGTGTATGAAAGCTAGTGAAGACTGAGCTACGCTAAGATAGGCTAGGCTAGGTTAGGCTAGGTTAGACTAGGGTATGCTAGGCTATTTTAGGCTATCATTGGCTAGCTTAAAGTAGACTAGGGTAGGATAGATTAGGCTAGGCTAGAGTAATCTAGGGTAGACTGTGCTAATCTAGGTTGGTTTAAGCTAGTGTAGGTGAGCTTAGACTAGAGTAAGCGAGGCTAGGATAGGCTAGAGTAGGTTAGGCTAGGCTAGGGTAAGCGAGAGTAAGCTAGGATATGGTACGGTAGGTTAGGCTAGTGTAGGTTATGGTAGAGTGGGTAAAGCTAGGCTACCGTGGAGTAGGCTAGAGTAGGCAAGGCTAGGCTATGTTACATTATATTAGGCTGGGCTACGCTAGAGAAGGCTAGGCTAGGCAAGGATAAAGTAACTTGGGCTAGGCTAGGCTAAAGAATGTTAGGTTAGGCTAGGCTAGAGTAAGTTGTGCTAGAGTATGCTGGGCAAGGTTAGAAAAATGTAGGTTATTCTATGCAACAATGGGGTTGGCTAGGCTAAATTATGCTACACTAGAGTACATGAGGCTAGAGTAGACTAGGTTAGATTAATTTATCCCAGGTTAGTGAAACAAGGGCTAGATCATGTTAGTATACACTTGAGTGGCCTAGGGTAGAGTAGGATAGGTTAGGCTAGAGTATGATAGGCTAATGTAGACTAGGCTAGCCTAGGCTAAACTAGGATAGAGTAGGGTAGGTTATGCTAGGGTATGCTGGGCGAGTAGAGGTTATCATAGACTTGGCCTGACTAGGGTAAGGTAGGGTACGATAGAGTATGCTAGGCTAGAAGGGTAAGGAAGAGTAGTCTAGGCTAGTTTAGGCTAGAGTAGGAAAGATTAGGCTAGAGTAGGTTAGAGTAGGCTATAGTAGTATAGAATAACCTAGAGACGGCTACAATAGGCTAGAGTTGTATAGGATATCCCAGAGTAGTCTAGCTGAGGTTAGTGTAGGTTATGATAGGTTAGGATAGAGTAGGTGAGGCTAGGCTAGAGTTGCCTAGGCTATGCTAGGTGAGAGTAGGTTAGGCGTGGTTAGGCTAGAGTTGGATAGGTTTGGCTAGGCCAAGGAACAATAGGCTAGGCTAGGCTAGGCTAGACCAAACTAATGGTAGGTTATGCTAGAGTGGCTTAGGCTACACTATCTTAGAGTAGGCTATGATAGGCTATAGTAGGCTCGGATTGAGTAGTATAGGCAAGAGTAGGTAAGGCTAGGTGAGGTTAGGCTATATTAGGCTAGGCTAATCTAGAGGAGTGTAGGGTATGCAACGATAGAGTAGCCCAAGCTAGGCTTTAGTAGGCTAGGCTAGGATAAATAATTTTAGGCTAGGGTAGAGTAGGTTAAGCTAGATTAATTTGTGCTAGAGTACGTTAGGCTAGGCTAGAATAATCTAGGCTATGCTAGGCAAGAGTGGGGTTAGCTATGTTAAATTAGGGTACAATAGAGTAGGGGAGGCTAGAGTAGAATGGGCTAGAGTAGATTAGTCTAAGTTAGTCTAGGCTAGGCTAAATTAGGCTCGTCTATGCTAGAGTATTCTAGGTTATGCTAGTTATAGTACACTAGAAGAAAGTTTATGATAAGAAATCTTGGCTAGAGTACGCTAGGTTAGAGTAGGTTATTCTGATTAAGTTAGGCTAGGCTAGGAAAGAGAAGGCTAGAATGGATTAGGCTAGGCAACTATGGGATACATTATTCCCAAGTATTCTAGGGTACATTAGGTTATGCTAGGATAAGCTAGAGTAGGCTAATATAGCCTAAAGTAGGCTAGGCTAGGCTAGGCTATAGTTGGAAATAATATCATAGAGTAGGTTAGGATAGGCTAGGAAAGGGTGGAGTAGGTAAGTCCAATCTAGGCTAGGATACCCTAAAGTAGGCTATGGTAGGTTATGATAAGATAGAATAGGAAAATGCAAGCTAGGTTATAATACGCTAGGATAACCTACCATAGTCAGGATGAGATAGCCTACAATACATTAAGTTATAGTATGTTACGGTAGGTTAAAGTAGGCTAGTTTAAGCTAGGGTAGAGTAGGATATGTTAGGATAGGGTATAGTAGGATAGCCTAAGCTAAACTAGAGTAGTCTAGGTTAGGTTATCTAAGGAAATGATACTCTATGCTTTTGTAAATTAGGCTAGGGTAGGGTAGGTGATGAAAAGACAATTTAGACTATACTAGGGTATGATAAGCTAGAGTATTTTAGGCTAGCCTAAAATAGGCTAGACTAGATTTGGCTAGGAAAAGGTAGGTCAGGGTAGGATAGGCTAGGATAGAGTAGTCTATGCTAGGGTAGATTATCCAATCCTAGTCTGGCCTGGAGTGGGATAGGATAGGCTAGCCTAGAGGAGGCTAGGTTTGTTGAAAATGGCAACAAGAAAATCCTATTTTTTTTCCTTTGAATTAAATTAGGAGAAAATTGTAATTCCACATATCAAGACAATAAGAATGGGTTAAATAAGTTATTTTTATGTAGTTGGCTCAAGAAATTTGAGTTGAGGTCCTAATTTGAGTCATTTAGAGAGTCTCCTACATTTTAGGAGCCTAGGTTGAATTTAAATTGAGTTGTAATAATTTAATTCGGTTAAGTTGATTTAAAGTGAGTTAAACTAGTTCCAACTATTGAAGGAAATCGTGGGAGGTCATGTAGTGGGGTGTGTATATAGTGATTAACTAGTTATCTATAATATCCATCATAGCTCTCTCATGCATGTGTGACGTATGAGTTACCCAGTTAAGATTGGATTTCAAGGGCAGCTTACTATCAGTTGTATGCATATCCGAGTTGTACAGGTGGTGCATGCAGTTATAGAAGGGCCTATAGGGATTGTGCCGTTTAGAATGGGGATTTCCCTAACTAATATAGGGCTAATTCCCAAGGAAGTAGTGAATGAAATAGGAGCATAGAAGGTAGAAGAATTGGCTATGTATTGTTCAAAGTCAACTTCTGAGGTAGTCAGATAGATTATATTTGTGCAGAGATTGTTCAAGCTTGAATAAGAATTATATTTATTCTCTATTTTATTTTTAATGAACTACATATAGGTAGGGGTTTTGAGTTGTGTATTTCCCCTATATATATGATCCTTTTTTTATGTGTGTTAATTGATTCATGTATCATGTTTTATACATTTATTCTCAATTGTGAATTTCTTTCCGTGGATGAGTAGAGTGGATTCAAGTCTATTCTTTTAGTAAATTACATTAGCAGTTTGAATCTAAAAGGAATGTATACATGGTATCTGAGCTAGAATCATAGTAGTGAAGTGAATTTGAATTTATATTTGTAGGAGGAATGAGTTTTGTAGATCTATTCTTCAGAGCTAGCATGAAGATCGCGATGGTGTTCCATGGTCTAACACTCGAGTATGCCCTTGAGGGTATTTTGAATTACATTTCTCGAAAAGACCAGATGGAAGCATTCATGGAAGAAAATGCGTTGAAGGAATTTATTGATAATTATGTCCTGAAACCAACACCAACTTATGCCCATTATTTAGTAGATTAGAAGAAGAGTGTCACCAAGGTGAGGAGTATCATATTGGAGGGAGTATGAGAGCATATTGTATCTAATATCCATGGGTAGGGAACTGCATATACAATGCAGTAGGCATTGACAGAACTATTCTAAAACAATACTGATCATAGCTAGTTCTCACTAAAATATAAGTTTCAAAATATAAATATGTAGAAGGTCGCTACAATGCCAGAGTACCTCGACACGTTCATACAATCTCATGATGAACTTGGGAGTGTTAGTCTTACAGTTCTTGGAGATGATCTGGTAATCTTGGCACTTCTAATCCTTCCCAAAAGCTGGAATAACTACCAATATTTGGTCAGTGGGATGGAGAGGCTAACCAAATAGGAAATATTATGGTCATATTTGGTACAGGAAGATTTCATGCAAAACACTAGAGATTAGACCTCATCCAAGATTGAAGATGAGAAGAATTATGCCTTGGATGGAAAGGAAAACAAAGGAAAAGGTAATAAACTACAATAGAAAGGAGATTCTAGTTGGGTGGGCAAGAACAAGGAATTATCAAAGGTTAAATTTTTTCACTTTCATGATATAGGACATTATGCCACTATTTTTTCACAAGAAGCCCTCGGGAGGAGTGGAAAGTGAAGCTCTTGCTTCACAATTGAAGTTGGATTTCACCCTCATTTCATGAATGGTGACATCAGTGATGGGCAGTATGTGGTATCTGGATAGTAGAGCCTCATTCCATATGATGGGAAAAAAAGAAATTTTTAGCGACTTGGAGGAGAAGGGCCTTGATATGCACATCGAGATGGGATATGATGGAAGGTATAACATCTCTGGCATGAGTATAGTTACTTTTCAGAGGGAATATGGCTCTCTTCTTAGATTGAAATATGTCATGTATGCTCCGGGTGTGAAGAAGAATTTATTTTTAGTTGCTATGTTGGAAGACCCTAGCTAAAATGTGATATTTATAAAAGGAAATGCTTTCCTTCATCACATAGTCATGAGACAAGTGAAGTGGATCGGGGTTCGGGTGAAGAACCCTTACAAATTGGATGTAGAAGACAATGTTGCTTTAAGCATGAAATTAGAGAAGGTGTAGGGCAAAGACATTAGTGAATTATGGCATAGATGACTTGACTATTTGCACATGGAGCTTTGCAAATCATGCAACGAATTTCAACATGACTTCCTAAGCATGCACTAGAGAAGTGAGATACATGCAAAGAGTTTACACTGGGGAAGTACACAAAATACACCTTTCATGATAATGACAATAGAGCCTAGGAAGTCTTGAAAGAGTTCAGTCGGATGTGTGTGGACCTTTCTCAACATCCTCCACTGACAAGACATGTGGTACTATGTTATATTTGTAGATGATTTCTCACGTAAGTGTTGGATATTCTTCATGCATAAGAAATATGAGACATTCTCAACATTTTGTGAAATTAAAATGCTTGTTGAGAAAGACGCTAGTAGGAAATTGAAGCCTCTTAGGAGCGATAAAGAAGGAGAATATGTGTCCAATGGGATAAAAAAATATGTGAAGAAGAAAGAATTCAATGAGAGTTAATAGAATCCCATAATCCACAGTAGAATGGGGTTATTGAGAGTAAGAACAAAAGTATTTTGGGAGCTGCATGGGAAATGTTGCAAGATCAAGGCCTATCATTGGACTTGTCGGATGAATCATGCAACACAACAGTATGTGTGCAGAACAAGAGTCCTCATCGAATTTTGGAGATGAGTACACCAAAATAATTTGTTTCATGGAAGAAACTAGATGTGCCACAATTAAAGATCTGTAGTTATCAGTTTATTGTTATTGTTCCATTAAGGATGCAATGAAAAATCTTGTGTGGAACACATATTTGGGCATATTTTTAGGGTACATTGCTACACCTCACAACTATTGAGTGTACCTACCATCTTGCAGGATGATAGTTGTTCATATAGATGTGCATTTCGATGAAGAGAAGGTGATGATATGTTCACTTGAGATGGAGTTTAAATTGCATATAGATGAGGAGATTTTAGCTCCAAAGGAAGAACCCTAGGATGTTTTGGAGTAGCCACAAGCAGATCAGAAGAGAGTGGAAGTACCCACTTATGAAGAGATATCTAGAGATGACATGAAGTGCACTAGGGAAGCTAATAGATTACTGCATGATTCTAGAGATAATTTTGTAGCACTCGTATCAAAACGCAGGAAGAGGAGCTCACGAGATCAATACACTAGATACATGGCTCTGATGAGTGAGATAGTTGAGAGAGAACCATCCTCATTCGAGGAAGTAATGGAGAGGCTAATGTCGGTTGATGCCATGGTAGAGGAATATGATTCCATAATCATAAAATATGTTTTTTAAGTGGTCCCAATACTAGAGAACAAGTTAGTGGTAGGTTTGAGGTATACAAGGTGAATCACACAACAAACAGAAGCATTGACAAAGACAAGGCCATATTTGTGGCCAAGGGGTTCTCTCAGATTGAGGTAATTGATTATGAGGATACTTTCACTGCGTTAGAAAGGTATTATTCTATCAAATCTATTCTAGTAGTTGTAGTACAAATGGGATGTAAGATCCGTCAGTTGGATGTGAGGAAAACATTCCTAAATGAAGTGATTAAGGAGGAGGTGTACATTGAATACCCAAAAGTATTTGAGACCTTCGATAGAGAGTCACATGTGTGCAGACTCAAGTGATCATTATATGGATTGAAATGAGCACCCTATGATTGGTATACTAGGACAAAAAAATATTTCACCAGGTTAGGCTTCACCAAAAGTGCAGCAAATGCAAACCGTTAGCATATTTTTGTTGAAGGTAAATTGCTCATTATATTATTATATGTTGGGGATTTGATTCTAATCGGTGATGATAAGTTGATTAAATCTTGCAGAGAAGATATTGCAAGAAAATTCATGATGAACGATATGGGATTCATGAATTATTTCCTTTGTTTCGAAGTATGGAAAAAAATTATTTTCTCTAAGGGAAAGTATTCCAAGAATATACTGAAGAAGGCCTGCATGGAGAGTAACAAACGCACAGAAAATCCTTTAGCATAAAATTGGATGAAATATAATGCCACTTCAGGTGTGGATATGGAGGCCACTATTTATAAGAAGCTTGGAGGTTGAGTCTTGTAATTGGTTAACACATGACTAGACATGTGTGATGTAGTTAACTAGATTAGTCAAGTAATTGTTAAGCCTACCAAATTATATTGGAAAGCAGCATAAAATGTGTTGAGATACTTCATAGGAACTACTCAGTATGGTCTTTAGTACATAGAGACGGAGGGAGTGAAGCTTCAAGGATTCAAAGATGCAGATTGGGCAGGTAGTCCATCATATTAGAAGAGAACTTTAGGAGGGGTCTTTAGTAATGGTTCAATAGTATTTTCTTGTTACAAGAGGAAGTAGCGATCAACTGCACTCAGTTCATCAGAAGTAGAGCACATGGATGTTAGTGAAGAAGCTTGTGAAGCTATCTGGATGAGGAAGATCATTGTTTGGTTATTTGGTTAGATGATGGATCCTACCATGATTTTCTATGACAATCATAGTTGTATCAAACTCTCTTAGAATGCAATTTTGCATGATCGATCCAAGCATATTGACATCTGGTATCACTATCTATGAGATTGTGTGCAAAGGCAAATTATGTTATTGGAATGCATTCCTACAGAAGAACATGATGCATATATTTTGAAAAATGGATTTTCAAGAGGAAAATTTGAATTCCATAGAGGTATCATTGGGGTATCTGATAATTGATTTCTTCTTGAGAGGGAGTGTCGAAAATGGAAACATGAAAATCATGATTTACTTTTCCCTTGAACCAAATTAGGAGAAAATTGCAATTCCTCATCACAAGACAACAAGAATGTGTTAAGTAAGTTAGTTTGACTTAGTTGGGTTAGTTAATTCGAGTTGAGGGCCTAGCTTGAGTCATGTAGAGTGAATCCTACCTTTTAGGAGCATAGGTTGAGTTTAATTTGAGTCGTAATAATTTAATTAACTTAAAATGATTTAAATTCAGTTAAACTAGTTCCAATTGTTGGAGAAACTAGTGGGAGGCAAAGTAGTTGGGTGTGTTCTCAATGATCAACCAGTTAACCTGTAAATCAACCATAATTAGCTCATGCAGGTGTGATCTATGAGTTACTCGGTACAGGTTGGAGTTCAAGGGCAGTGTTATATTGGTTGTATAATTGTCCGAGTTGTTCAGGTGGTGCATGTAGTCAGAGAAGGGCGTATAGGGATTGCGCAATTGATGATGGGTATTTATCTAATTAATAGGGAGGAAATTGTGAAGCAAAAAAAAACAAGAAATAAGATCTTGGAAGGAAGAATAATTGGCTAAGTATTGGCTAGAGTCGGCTTGTGAGGTAGTGAGATAGATTATACTTGTGTAGAGAATGTTCAGGCTTGAACAAACATTGTATTTCTTCTCTATTTTATAATTAATGCAATGCAGATAGGAAGGGGTATTAAGGTGTGGATTTTCCCTAGATATATCCTCATGTTATATTTTTTAATTGATTCATGTCCAATATATTTTATATTTCTTGTAAATTGTGAACTTCTTTCCGCAAATTAGTAGAGTATATTCTCAATTGTTTTAGTAAATTACATCAGTAGTTCGAATGTACAGTGAATTTCCATAAGATTAGGCTAAATTTTGCTAGGATCTGCAAGGTTAAGGTAAAGTATGCTAGCCTAGGTTAGATTTGGATAGGTGGGCTAGAGTAGTATAGGTTATGCTAGGATAGGCTAGGTTACAACAGGCTAAAGTAGTATAGGATATATTAGACCATGTTAGGCTTGAGTTGGCTAGCTTAACATAGGATAGCTTAGAGTAAGCTAGTCTAGGTTAGAGTAGGCTAGCCTAGCCTAGAGTAGGCTAGGCTAGTCTATAGTAGACTAGGCTAGGCTAGGCTAGGATAAACTAGAATAAGCTAGATATGTTAGTCTAGGTAAGGAAAGGTTGGGAAATGCATGCTAGATTATGCTAGGCAAGGATAGAGGCTAGAGTACGCTTTGCTAGTATAGGCCAGAGGTGGGTAGGCCAATCTAGAGTAGAGTACACTAGACTATGGTACTGAAGATTAGGATAGGCTAGAGTAGACTAGGTTAGAGTGGGGTAGGCCATACTTCAAACATCTTGAATTTTTGGAGGCAAATGTATATAATTTTTTTGTAGCATATCCTAAAGAATTTTAGGATAGGTTAGAGTAGGCTAGGCTAAGATTAAAATAGTATAGGTAGGGCCAAATTTTTCTAGGCCAGGCTATGCTAGAATAGGCTATTCTAGGCTAAGATAGGCTAGGATAGGCTAGAGTAGGCTAGGGTAGGCTAGGGTAGGCTAGGATATTCTAGATTAGCATAGGATATACTAAGCTAGAGTAGTCTAATCTAGGTTAAGATAGTATAGAGAGGGTTATGCTTGAGTAGGCTAGGCTAGAGTAGACAAAGTTAAGCTAGGTTAGGCTAGTCCAGCCTAAAGTAGGCTAGGCGAGACTAGAGTAGGCTAGGATTGAGTAAGCTAGGTTAGACTAGGAAATACAAAGAAAGGCTAACGTTTTCTAGAGTAGTAAAGGAAAGGATAGGTTAGTATAATGTTATTTTTTAATTTCAATTTTATTTATTTTTAATATTATTATTTTTTTTTTACTAACATTTTTTTACATTCATTAATGTTTAAAATGGGAACACAATATGTTAGATTTATAACAGATTTAAAATTTAATAGGTGGATTCTTATTGGAGGTGAGGATTGTGGTCTTATTGGACAATTTATGGGTCTTGATATTATATTTTCCACTTGCAACACAAACCATAGTTTGGAAAACATTGCCATGAAAAAGTGAAAACTTTATGTGCCACCTATTTTATCATCTAATTTTTACTATATCTATCATTCCAATAAATGTCTTTGCCGCTTTCATCCATTTCTTTCTCAAGCACTTCACCAGGTCTACCCATTTCATGTTTAATGCATAATTATTGCTATAATATTGATGCTAGACACCTAATCATTAGGGATTTGGTGATGTGTGAATGTTTCATAAAGATGTAAATATGAAAAATTTGAATTGTTATAATAGGAAGAGACCTAGAATCTTGGAACTTTAAATTAAAGGTCATGAAATCGTTGCATATATACGTGTTCTCTATTAATGGAAATGAATTCTAATTTTGGGAGTGAGCTCACATGTCTTCACATAGTATCACACAAAAGTCTAGACACGGTTCCCCGCTCATTATCCAAAAACCACGTGTCATGTAAATATATGTCTAAAGAGCTCTAAGATTAAATTGAATATTTTCTTAGAAGGGATTTTGATTTCTATATGATTCATTTTCATTTATTTAATTTATTGTTGGTATGATTCCTCATTGTATTCTTTTGAAACTTATTAGCTTTCCTATGTGTACTTGTGTCTGATTATTGAATATTTGTCATCATCCAATATTGGTCAATTTCTTAAATTCACCTTATAAAAATTGATCGTTCTATATTCATAGCATTCATGTTTTGTCAATTTTTTATTTTTTTTTATTTTTTTATTATTATTTTTATTTTTTCTGAATTGGACTAATTCTATTAAGAAAAATATGGTACAAGATGGTGATACAATCAAGAGAGACAGTAAACCGGCAACCGGAAAATATAGGAGTATCAACCTCGATTCCGGAGAAGGAGTGAAGCAAGTAAGGAACTACAACATATTGTTGGAGAGCAAAAAGACTAACTTCTACCCAAAATGGGTAGAAGCCTCGACACGAAGCTTTTTCCCTTTCCTTTTTTTGACTTTGACCCATCCATCCTGGGGCATACGAGCAACAACCACTTGAAGACCGGGGTTCTCCAGAAGGGGGCCCTCCTTTTCTGATTCTGAGGAGGAGGTCATGTGGATGCGTTTCTGGGTGATGGCTATGTCGGAGGTATGCTCTGGTCCATTAGTGGAAGGAACCACAGACTGAGGGGCTTGATCGAATTCTACATCGCTATCTTCATCTTCAGAGCTAGAGGATTCAGAATCCACAACTGGAGGTGGAGAGCATGGAGCCCATCGTTTGGACTTGGACTTGGAGAGGTTATCCTTTTTATTTTTTGCTGAGAGAGAAGGGCAAGAGGTCTGCAGATGTCCTATTTGGTGGCAATGGCGACAGCGGAACGTAGTATTTTCGTAATCCAGTGTCTGGGTCCAAACAAAGTCATTTATCTTGAGATTAATTTGGTCTGGAAGTCCCTTGCCTAAATCTAGCTCCACACATATTCTGGCATATGTGTAGAGACCTTTATTTTCCCTCCAGTAATCTCCCATGATGAAACTACCCAAGGTGTTGCCAATAGCTTTGTAGACCACAACATGCCATAAGTGGGCAGGTAAGTTTGGAAGCCTGATCCATACAGTTGTCCTAGTGATGACTGCAGTTGCTGGATCAAAATCTGGGAACCAAGGGGTTAAGAAGAGCCCCGCAGTTCCCATGAACCAAGGGCCTTCTTATAAAGCCTTTTCATAATTCTTACTCTCATCAAATAGAACAATGAAATATCCTTTTGAACAAAAACTGACCTTGCAATGATGAGTCTAGTTTGCATGGATCTAATCATAAAGATCTTAAGAGCGCGGCCACAGTCTCTTGAATCTACAAATGATGGCTCTTTCTGCAAATTATTGAAGTTGATTTGCAAGTCTTGCATGGGTGATTTCGACAGAGGGAACTTCCTCTGTTTTGTCAACCAAAAAAGGCTTGGGTTTTGGGGCTTCCGGAGGTTTGGGGTTCTCAGAGTGCACTACATATTTGTAAGAGAAAGGAGGAGCAGAGGATGTCTGTCTTGCTGCACCTCCTCTCAAACGAAGGGTTAAAACCAAAGAGTTATTTCTATTAATGCTGTAAGTAGAGAGGGGAAGAAGGTCTTCAAGCTGTTTACCTTGAGATAAAAGTATCTGAAGGCCTGAACAGATCCCAATCCATCGTTCTAGATCCAGTTTGAGATCCATCACCAAATCTGAAGAACTAACCCATTGCAGGATGGTTTTTCTTGTAGGTTGAGAGATTTGGATCTGAAAGGAGTCAAGTCTATCATGGCGTTGATGGGGAGGAGAGTCCTCCTGTGAGAAGAGACGGTCACTTATTGACAGAGACAGAGACTGATTCAAGACCGAGGATTGGGGAGCAGAGTGATTAAAGAGCCAATCATTCTTCTCCTTCCTGTAAATCCATTCTTTGCAACCTGTATGCAAGGAGAAGAGAGGGGTTGTCGAGTCGCGTTTGCTCATAGGTCCTAGATCATGAAAAATGCTTAGGTTACCAGTATAAATAGCTGTAGAAGGGTGAACGAGATCCTTGAAAATATGATTATGTTGCTGTTTTTCTGAATGTTGCGGCTGCCTCTGTAGATCCGCAAAGCAGGGACTGAGCGGAGCAAATGGCGCAAGGGCGAGGTCATTCAAGGCGATGGATAACGGGTTTGATCACCCAATCTGTTGCGGCGCGAGAGCTTCATAAGAGAGAGCCACCGAAAATCAAAGACAAAGAACCCTAGTCTCCATTTCATCCCGTGAATACTTAAGCATGTTTTGTAAATTTTAGCATTAATGTCATTTTCCATTTGAATTTTCTATCATTTCTAATAAAATTTGTTCCTCGTCACCTTTGTTGATTTTCAAACAACCCTAATAACCAATAGGAAGCATGCATTGGGAAGATAGGTTCAGCCTGCCAATATTTTCATTAAGACACCCCAAGAATTTTTGGTGGACTTTGGTGGATACATCTTTATTAGGGATTGCATTTTTGGGGTAGTCGTTGTAATGCTAAATCTAGAAGAATTAGAGTAAGGATATAACTATGTGAAATTATATCATTGTGGGTTATGAATATGAAATGACCATATGTTTTTTATTAATCTAGATTTACTTTCATGATATATATAAACACATCCTATATTATTTTTGGTCATTTTTTGGAGATAACATAACGATTTCTAGAAATGCTTGACGTGCCTACTTTTGGGGAGTGTGCTATGGAAGGAAATATGGCTATCATTATATTAAAAATTTTACATATTTATAAGGAATAAACCCTTCTTATGGAAGGCCATGTATGTCTTCATGTTGTAAAGAAATGTAATGTTCGTTGGGCCCTTAATGGCCTCATTCCATGATTTTTTAATTTTTTCATTAGGTTGTTAATATCTTCCTTCCATAATGATTTTTTATATCATGTATCTATGTTTTTCTTAAGACTTTCATGACATTTATACTATCATATTATTATTATTATTATCGTTAAAACCTAGCTTAGAAATCCTCAAATATGCATTCTCTTCTCTCCATTGTAGGTGTAGTTGTCACTGGTGTGGATAATGATAAAGAATATTCCAAAAAATTATAGATGCCCTCATTTTTAACGACTTATGAAAATTTATATGTGAATCAGAGGATGAAAATTCACCTACCAAATCCACATCATATAACGAGTTAGTCGCTTTGGAGGACAAGGATAGAAGATCCTATGCTTTGAATTCTACTTTTATAAGTGAAGAGGTGAGTCATCATATACCTTCAATTACAAATTATTATGATGGTGCATTAAAAAACTGATTGATCTATATGACTCACACTCATAATTGGAGGTTATTCAATTAATGGTCAAAATTTTGAACTATGCGTTGAAAGACAATGAGTCCATAGAATCACCTAAAAAATTAGAGCCCTCATGCATCATGTAGATGCCACTCGAGTTAATAGGGGCATTCCTCTCATAGATACCATTTTCAAAGCCCTCTACCACATGTAGTCTCATTATCTTAAAAATTTGCAATCTAGTTCACAACTAAAGTCATTACATTTGACATATTTGTGGAGAAGTATGCATAAAATGAGAAATATTTCATGTAGAGGAAGAAAAACACCAATTCCCTTGAAAAAAAAAGTTTCTCTTTGCTAGAAAGGGAATAAATAGTCACATGATTCTCTGAAAAGAAATAGGAGTAGAAGAGAACATGGAAGACATAATTTCAAAGGCATGGGAAATAAAGACCACTAAGGAGAATGACCATATCTTCAAAACATTTCTCTCCATATAGATGTACATGATAAAACTACATTCAAAATCCCTTAGGCGAGAATCAAAGAAAGATGAAACTAGAAAGAAGAAAAAGGTAAAATATTTGATCCATACTATGGCTCATTGTAATGTTGTAGTAACTAAAGATTTGTTTCACACTTCATTATATTCTTGGAGAGGTGCATGGTTAATTCATACAGGTGTAACCTACTATATTACCTTAAATAAATAATTTTTTGAAGACTTCAGTTACAATATCGATGGAGCAATGTCTTTTGTAGAAAAATAATCTCAATCTCTCAAGAATTGGCACCATTAGGCTAAAATTGCGTATACGTCTTGATTTTCTTCTTCAGGGTGTGTTATACCTTCCATAGATATATACAAATAAGGAAATGATCGAACAATGTGGTTTTTATGACTAGAGTAAAGGAGAAAGTACTACTAAAGATGAAAGCAATATCTGTGCATGCAAAAAATTATACATGCCTCTCTTAGAAAAATGAAAGTGCATTATTCTCCAATATTATATGGAATATAATACCTAGAAATAATTTTATGAAAATATTTGATTACTGAAACTAATGGTTTTATTTTTTATCAATTATTCGTAGGAGACTAAAGGAATGTGATGCTTGTATCTTAGTAAAACATAAAAAATAACCGTTTCATAATTCTACTTCCAAAGCACATATAAAAAATTCACTAATTCATTATAATTTTTTTAGACCTATGCATGTTCCTTATGTAAAAGATAATAAATATATTATGATTTTATTGATGATTAGACTGGGATGTGTTGGGCATGTTTGTTGAAAATCAAATAGAAGTATTTTGAAACTTTTAGAAATTTTCATGTATGGATAGAAAATGATTCAAAATCACATATTGGCTCTCTTCATACAAATATTGGAAAAGTATATACTACAAATGGTTTTGAAAACTATATCTTTGAATATGGGGATGAACATAAATCTACTTTTCCATGCAACCCTCAACAAAATGGTGTTATTAAAAGAATAGATAGGATTATTTGTGTTAGATTAAAATCAAGAATAATATATGAAAATTATATATTTTTCTATAGTATTTGACTATTCAAATTGTTGGGAGTAACAACTCTACTTACCCATTTTTTTTCTATTTATAACATTATACTACTTCTATTGTCTTTTCCTTAGTTTTTCTTCTGTCCCTTAATTATTTTACTTCTGTTATTGTATAGTCTCTTACAAAAATTCATTCAAGGATATTCTTTCAGCCTTTTGAAATTTAATGATGTCGTTTCTCAATTCATCCCTATGAATATTTTAGTAAACACTCATTCCTTGAATCTGACTTGAAATTATTTCGATATACATGCTATGTTTACCCTTATTTTAATTTATATAATTTCATAGTCCTCATACTATTATGACACTTAAAATTCAAACTTTCCCCATATCTCTCTATACATTACTATATGTTACTATATGCTCATACCCCATTAACTCTAATTAACACTTAAAGTTTTCCTCATATGCATATGTTATCATATATTACATCTATATATGATTCTTGACATTGATTTTAATTACCTCTATGGTAGGTATCCATATATTTTTATCTCTAAGTCTATAAGACTCTTTTCGAACTTGCATATATGTATATTAATTCAACGGAGTATTTCATTTTAACTTAATCCTTCTTCCTATGATATTACATAGAATTGTCTATTACCATGGCTCAAATAATTTATTTTATATAAGTTCTAATAATGATTTTTACCTATGCTTAATTCCATATATATTTATAAGGGATATTTAATGTATTAAAATCTCCTTCATACCCCAAATATTGAATTAATTAATGTCCCTCATATCCTTATCCTTATCCACGTTATGGTTTGTATTGGAACTCAGATGTGACAAGATCTTCGACGTAAGTCTTACCATATGGGAATATGTACTCAACGATGGGAATATTTACTCCACGATTTTGATTGTATGGTTGATTTGATCAGCTTATATTTTATGTACTTTTTAATAGAGATATTCTCTCCCTACAATTAATTGACAACCGATTTCATTATAATCACATTTACTAGCAGTACATATGATATGTGGCTTAAAATGGGCAGATTAAATTTGTTAGCAAGTTGTATCACGAATTTATTTTGTGAATTAACGGTGAAGATTAAATAGTATTTGATACTGCCAATTGAGCATATCTGGGGTTTAATTTTTATCCATTATTTCATTTTGGGCAATTTCTTCACTATGTATTCAACTCTGGTTAATTTCCATTGTTTTGTTTTCAATGTGAATGGCTTTCATCCATACTTGTGCATTTTTTCGGAACATCTCACGGGTAATAAAACCTTCGCATTTCGTTTTATTCTAAAATTTGTTTAACGAACATAGTGTTTTCATGAATCGTTTGATATTTCCTTCCTTTAACTTGTTCATGATTTTTATTGACTTTTTTTCTGAACTCTTTTAACCTTCATAATCATTTATATGTTTAGAGGTTGAGCCACAGAGGAGGCTTTCCTCCATCATATTCATGGCAAACATATATGAAGTTGCAATTCCTCGCACAAAAGATAAGAAACTAAAATCTTTCTTTTTTAATATGTCCTCCTCATTCTTGGCACCAATATTTAGTTTTATTATTCATATCAGTCCTTATATTTTGACTGCCTCATTCTACGTGGTTATTTTGAAATAAAACTTCAATGTTATGAAATTATTTGTTTAATTTATTAATCGTTTCTCCCTAATTATTCTACCTCTTCATTGAGATAAAAATTCATTTGGGGTTTTCTCCATAATGATAACTTAACAATGCTTCCCTCAGCCACTATGAATTCCATTTGTGCCCTCTAACTCAATTGCACAACTATTACACCGTTATTTTTCCCTTTGTGAATTTTTGGGTATCATTTTCGTTTTCGGTTTGAAGACAAATAGATATGGTTAAATGTGAACTTGCCTTCCAGAATTAGATCAGTTCATAGTCAAGTTATTTTATAATGTATGCTCCTCTCCGTGTTCACAATTTTCGACCTTCCTATTTGTCAATTTGAAACCATAGAGGTTGGACAACTTTTTAACCTCAGTTTGACCTTTCATAACTACAATTTGTCGATTTTGTTTTACATTAATCTCATAAAGGGTTAGAAAAGAATGTTCGATTTCTCTTTTTGAAATTACGATTCCCTTTATATACAAAATCTTGAATTGAAGGTTTAAGTTTAATTTTCGTTTGTTATCAAGATGATGGAGGTTAGTTTCTGTATAATTTGGCTCTGTCTTAGTAATTTTTTGAGAGTCTATTTTGACATTCCTTCTTAATGGAATACGATTTTTAACTTGGGTCCATCAGTTATTTAGTCTCTTGGCTTTCGAATATACCCCATTATAATGTGCCATTGTTTTGGTTATATTTGATCATTACTTACCTCTTTGTTTATATAGTCATCTTGCATGTCTTATTCTATAATTCACCACTTACAGTTGTATAAAAAAATTAGGATAAAATTAATAATTAAATTTATTCAAATACCTCTGTTCTATAAGTAATGATCATTTGATATTTTCACAGATTAACAAAATATTTATTACACAGGAAAACCCCTATTTTCCTGCTTCCCTACAATTCATGAATTTACATCAAATACCCAGTATATGGTTTCCAAACAAAACTTAGGTAATGCATTTTATCTAATTTCCGTAATAATAGATAGTTCTATTTTAATTCTCAGTTTACCTTAGTGAACTGACTGTTTGATATTATTATTTCATGTAAAGAAGGAACTTCACTGCGTCATATTTGGATAACAAGGTATATTTATATATTTAATTATATTGACAATTATCAACATTCTTTCTATTTGTTTTAAATTCTATTTGATCTGAATCGAACCCAGATCTATGTGGGTTTTCGATAGATGTACTTCACTCTCGTAGCTTACACCACCATCAGATCAAATTTCTTTCACAAAATAATTGACAATAGATTTTCTTTCATCTATCTACAGGTTAGTCGCTACCATGTACATAATTCAACCATCTGAATTAAAGGATATTTTTTTAATGTATATATCAAATTTTTAATTAATATCAGTAGTTCCCGAATTTCAATCAATATTAATTTGATAGTAATAACTAACATTTTACATGGTAATGATATATTTTTCTTGTCATATTTATTAGATGAATTTAAATCCTTCGAACATTTCCATAAATGGTTTAGAATTTATTTATTATATTCAAAATGCATATCTCTGTATGAATAATTGATAGCTTATTGTTTCTAAATCCAAATTGTATTCTAAATGAATAATTGTTTCTCTATACATAGCACCTCTATATGTATAATGATTTTCAAGGTTCTTGTTCCACTATATTGTGTGTAGAGGTATATATATTTCCAAATTTATGAATTTGCATAGTTTGAGTTTAAGTACATTATTTGTATAAAATATTTCCTTCTTGATTTAATATAATAAATCCCAGTGTATACCTTTCTACTTCTCCTTTGCTTACATACTCAAATAATTCATTCCACTATTAATGTTTATGTTTGTATTAACATCTTTAGAATATTTTGAAATCTTAATGATGTATTTTCTATTTTGTATCTAAAACACAATAGTTATCATAACCTAATCGTCGATTTAAACCCTTCTGATTTGTGTTAGACATTCTGTTTGTTCGTTAATTAATATAGCTACTCTATGTAACTATTCAGAACTTTACCTATACCTGGTATAGTTATTTTATTTTGAATACATTAGACACTTTATTCCCAAAGAATAAAATAAAGTATCAATTTTTTTTTAATTCAATTACATAATTTTCAACTTAAATCCATAACTAATTAATAGTAAATATTATTCAATCAACAACATAACAATAAAATAGAACTTAAAAACTATGCATACCAATTCTGGTAAAGACTATTTTCCACCCAACCTTGAGCTTAATCCACAACTCCTACTGAACAGAGACTAATTCCTCCAAAGTGTATAGAACCTCTTTTCTACCCAGGAATGACTTATTTAAGCTTTCTTTCCCTCAGTAAGTTTCCATAACTACATCGAGTTAAATCAAGATGTTGGTTTCCTTTAGCCTAGGCTTTACTTTTGTTTTCTTCCATAAAATCTCTTTAAAACTAGATTTTTTGTATTTGAATAATATAAGGTATGCAAGGTATCTTCTTTTAATGTTATGTTTAAACTATAACATTGGATGGGTAGGTAAGCCATATGGTATGTTGAGAATGTCTCTTTCACAAATGGATCATGCATTGATATGAAAATTATTTGGATTTATCTTTGCTATGATAAAATCGTGAAACTGGTATTAACCAAGGTTGAGTATGATGTTTCTAGCATGGATAGCTATGAGTGGGATGAGGAAGCTCCTTAGATATTTTTCTGAGCATGATCTAGATATGACATAGATACATTGCAATGACATAGTGAGGCAGTGTAACCCATACATATAGTTGCGACCAATATACTCTCATATATTTAGACAATGTAGTTGTTTAAGACAAGCTTAGGATTGTGGTTGGAAGCTCGTTAAGAGGAAGGATGATTATGGTAGACTTTTGTGATTGATATGATTATTTATATTCTGACATGATATTTGATTTCATGTATTGTATATAACTGCAATGATGATATGAGTATGATGAGAGCAGTGTTAATCAAGGACAATGAGCCACACTCTCCCCCCTTATTTGAGTTTCTAGGGTGAGGAAATGAGAAAAAGAGCTCTTGGGGTTGAGGGAACTCTCACCAATAGGGTGTTACCCTTATCTATTACCCACAGGGTTGGAGTAGTAAGTCACCCTATCTTGGTCATTGTAGAGTGTACCCCAGTTGAAATCTTGAACACAATATGGGCTTCTTTGGATTATCCCTCTCGGTCTGGCAAACACATGAGAAGGCTTGGAGGCATTTGATCCTTACCTCTCAGTAAGTTGGTTATCTCATCTAAGCTATATTATGATGCAAGTGTCCTACCACATGACTATTAAGGGTCATTACTGGGGTCATAGTAGTAGCTCCCCTATATCACCTATTTATCGATATGGGGTCATAGTAGTAGCTCCCCGATATGATTTCAGGTTTATTTGTGCCCCTTGATGATATGATATTCGATGATGGTGTGGGTTGTAGATTTGACTCTATGTCGATATTCCTAGGTGGTAGCGTGATTGCGTTTCAAGGTAGTATCCTGATGACATATTTTCAGGTAGTAGCCTATTGATGGATTTTTCGTGTCGTAGCCCATTGACAGATTTTGTAGGTAGTATTTAGCTTATAAATATTCAAGGTATTAGCCTGCTGACATAAATTTTGAGTAATATCCTATTGGTAAATATTTTAGGTTGCATCCTGATGAATAGAGGGTGGTATATTAAGCTCCCATATGGTAGAAAATTTTGATTCTTCTAGATTCAAGAATATTCAGTATATGAGTAGGAACAATCAAGTATGTAGGAATTAGCAAGTGATGTACATTTATGATTTGAGACGATGAGATACTTGAGATGGGACATATGTCATGTTGAGAAAGAGTGTTAAAATTAGGCAAATGCTTTAAAATTCCACCTTGGACAACTCAGATGACAAATATGATGTTTACATTAAATTCCAATTTTTGAGGGGACCAAAATCGACCTAAATATCACCTTATTTGGACAACCACAAGTTGGTTTTTGAATTTGTTTATTAACTCATGTATATTGGGTTAGGTCAGCCTCAACCCCAAGTGGACCCTCATGAAAGAATATAAATATAAGAGACTTCAATCTCATTTTGAAACATTAATCAAGCTCTCTTCTTCTCTTGTATTTTCTCTTGGCTTGCAAAGGTTTGATGAAATAAGTTCATGCAGAGGTGTAAAATCACAGGTCTAAACCTCGCACACAAGTTAGGGTTTATGCTTTGGCTGCGGGCACAGAACTGGTGGATTCAAGATATAGGTGTAGGATTGATATGGGCATGGTAGTCGCCAAGGACCCATAATCGTAGGCATATAGGGTTATGGTAGCAGCTAGGGCTTCAGAGGCAAAACAAGATTCTCTCTCACATACATGCAGGCACATAGTGCTATGGTAGCAACCATGGACCCATAGGAAAAGAGTGTTATGCTAGCGAATGTGGACTTGAAGATGAATCTATAGCACTCTAGAGTTTTCGCTTAGTTACAATAGTATCCTACAAAAAACAAAAATATATTACAATCATCAAAATCAGTGTTTCATGGATATTCTAGTCATTGTGAAGATATGGATCATTGTACTCTCTTTTGCTAAATCATTTGATGAAAATATACTAGAATAAAAATTTTCAAGTTTTTTCTCCATAATGGGTTTTTCCATGGTCTCTAACCAATCCTCATGTCTCTATGTGTGCATGATTTACTTCCTATGTTCCTTTATGCTCCGCTTCATTGATGATGATGATGTTGTTGTTGATGAATAATAATATAAATATGAATAATGTTATAATTATATCGGGTGAACATAATGTGCTAATGATGAAATGAAACTATCAAAGAAAATATCAATATATCCCTATGAAAAATTAACACAAAATTTACATGAAACTTACAGGTTTTGAATAAATGTCAAATACCCATCGAAGGCCTCCTTAAAAATAATTTTGGTGTCATTGCAATCTATCTCCCGGATAATCATAATTACATATGCCTTACCTTCAATGGTATTGAGAGGTCACTCTTTATTATAGGGAGGTCATGGGGTTTAAATGTCTGAATTGAGTTATGATATATGTGGAGTATGCATTGGGAAATGTATTATGTAAGGAGTTATTTAATTTTAAAATGATATAGAAGTTTTTGGGAAATATTTAAATAGTTTCGAAATGTGTAATGTTTATTATAGATATTTCGTTTTACTTATCACCAAAGACAAAGAAGATTGAATGATTGGAAAATTTCCAAATAAAAGAATAGAAAGGATATGGTTAATATTCAATTTTGAGATGTTTTATTTTTAATATTTTATGTTTTGAAGTGAGATGTGGATTTTGTAAGAAAGAAATTAAGTTTATATGGTTCGTAAATGACTTACTTATAGCAGACAGAATTTCCTTTATGGAAATGAAGGAAATAAAAAATAATGAACATATAAATACTCTACCACCAAGAATTCGATTTTCAAATATGATTTAAGGGTTTTTCAACTCAACACAATTTTCAATGCAAATTCCCTACTCATTATTCATCAATGGAATTTAGTGCAACTTCCCTAATATTTTTTCTTCAATGGAATTTAAGGAAGAGTAATGATTGACAATAACCTAAATAAGTATTTAGGTTATTACATAAAAGAAAAACCTTTAGTGAATCTGGAAAAATGAAAAAAAGTGAAAGTGGAAAATAAATTAGATAATTTAAATAGGTGATTGGTATGTATGTTCAAAACAAATAAAACCTTAAATGATATCTAGAGAAAAACAAAACAAATTCTTCAGCTTTGTAAGTCAACTTGCTAGCTGAATCCTCAAATATCAAACGGTGAAATGCACCCTATGAGAGATTCTCCCTGAAGTCTAACATAGATTTGATTTTAAATAACTTCAAAGTTAGGAGGTTAAGGACATTTACAGATTTAACACCTTAACCAAATAATTACTTTATAGAAACTTTCATTAGATACACCCATATCAACAAAGCACAATGTATTTATGAGGGGAGCTGTAATAAAAGCAGTACAGAGGAAAGATAGTGTTAAGGAGGGCTCTGCCTTCCATCAAGAGCACCAACTCTCTTCAATTTGGAAATGAAACTATGTTGAAACACTCGATATTGTTTTCTTTTTTTTGAGAAGGAACCCACTAAAAACTTTTTAGCAAAGCACAGTGTATTTATGAGGGGAGCTGTAATAAAAGCAATACAGAGGAAAGATGGTTTTAAGGAGGCCTTTGCTTCCATCGAAAGCCCCAACTCCCTTCAATTTGGAAATGAAACTATGTTCAAACACTCGATCTTGTTTTCCTTCTTTGAGAAGGAACCCACTAAAAACTTTTTATTATCTTTAACATCCAACACCTAACAACTACAACGAATAAAAACGATGTTGACTCTCTATCCATCCATATACAAAGAGGGACATGCACATGTATGTATTAGTAGTCTAATAGCTAATAGATCATTGATATCAAGAAATATTTCATTTCATCTAGCTTCACTACACAATTTTTTTTTAAGTAATACCTTCAAAATGAAAGGAAGTGATGACAACCACTTGTGCATGCAAAGCTACCGCCGTCTTGAAATGTATCATCCAAGAATCAATAAATATTCAAAATTAATTTGGAAAAAACTATATAAATAGAAAGGATGTAAATGATAATATTTCTACAGCAACAAATCAGGGAAAGTTATTAGTGAAAGTGAAATATCAACACTGAATTAATTGTTTTGTTAATAAATTCTTAATTGTTTATTTATACGGTTATTTAATTTTTGTTTTTTTGACAGATATGAGCAAAAATTATTAAAATTATTTTTATTATTTTTTAGGATATGACACACTTACAGATGTCCCTCATAAAGCAAGAAAAATATGATCCAATAATAATAGGTTATCTTCAATGTCATGTTAATATTAATGTACCAGAGCATGTAAACAAAATGTCACTACAAGAAAAAAGAGAACGACTTCAGTCCAGGCACCGATCCTCATTCTGATCATTACAAATAATAAAAAGATGTATCTCCAGATAAGATGTATACCACTTTTCAGTTATTATAAAAATTCCATTTACCAATAACCTAGATTTACAAAAATCCATGCCAGATTTTCTTGAAATCTTACCTGAATTTCAATAATTTTCAAAGCAAATCTAATTAAACAACAGCTTAGAAAAACATATCAACTTTACAAAAATTAAACCTAAATGAACAAGATAATAGCTACCATTCCACCCCTGCAAAATGATTACCAGAAAAACAACTCATTAAAAATCAATGACTTCAAAAACGAAAGAATGAGTAGAGTAACATAATTAACTGTTAAAGTTACATGTGCCCAAATTGTATAATAAAGAGATTCACGGCCGAATTCGAGATCGGCAAATGGGACACGAGAGATCTCTGTGCAACCATTTTGAAATGCAGTCGGAATGAAACAGGTGGGAGCATGGTAAAGAAAGCACAGTGCGATTCAACGCTTCTATGATATCTAGACCAAAATACGGGAAAAGATAGACTAAATATGTATTTTCAAACGAAATAAAACCCTAAATGATATCTAGATTAAAAAAAAAAAAAAAAACTTCTAAAGAGAAAGCTTTTTTTTTTAGAAGAAAAAAAACGCTGTATATATTAGAAGAAATATATGACAGTACATGATCATCAATGCATTCTCAAACTGCTATATAAAACAGCGAGAAAACCCCATAAATCCATATACATCCAGAATAAACTTTTGAAAAGAAGTAATTCGATGTTCATGGCCAACAACATAACGGGTGGTAAAACCCAACCCACAAGATCATCCCTGTATCCATTGAAAAGAACTTTCAAAAAAAATACAGCAGCGTCATACAGAGAAAATACAGCAGCGTCATATTCGTGCTAATAAGAAAAAAGATAACTGTATCGAAATAAAGCAAAACAAAAAGTGAGTGCCGTAGTCCTCCAAGACTAATAAGAGTCAGGCTCGCTTGAGCAAAACCAAATCAGGCTCACTTGTAAAGCACAAACGAAGAAAATATAACTGGCTCGCTTGTAATTCAACGTGCTCGCATGACCTATGGAGAGACTGCATGCTTGATGCGCAGATTCCCATGTTTGGGGAGATCCGGCTCCCCAACACGATCTGGAGATCTGGCACCCGACAACTACCAACCAGCAAGACCGGCATGCCAACCAGATCCAGGGTCAAAAGGAAAAGAAGTCTCCAGTCGCCATATGAAACCAACAGCATCCCAGTCCTTGTTGAAACCCGATGCAAACGATAAAAACCGATCAACAAATTGTGGAAATCCAAGATCCATGGAAAGATCAAGGATCATCGTAAAGCAGGGTGGTCGTATATCCATAGAGCGACCCCCCCCAGGCGTCTGAAAACCAAACCCGAAGTGAGAACTCCAGCAGGAGAATAACAATCTCACGTAGCAGAGCAATGGCGGCAAGTTTTCAACTTGCAGCACCCAACCTTATCCCATTGCCGCCTTGAACCAGAGCAAGAGCCATGTAAAAGTAAACCCACTCCTTCAGACTACAATACTACCCCCACCAGCCAACAGATATCAAACCAGATTCGCAATCACCCGCAGGGGGAATGCTGTCACCTTCTAAAGAGAAAGCTAGATGGATCTAGAGAATCACGGCCGAAGTCGAGTTCGGCAAATGGGACACGAGAGATCTCTGCGCAACCATTTTGAAATGCAGTCTGAATGAAACAGGTGGGAGCATGGTAAACGAAGCACAGTCCGATTATTGCCATTTCCAGCTTGATTGTCATGCTCCTCAACATAATTCAGTGCTTCAATGCAAATACAACACGATGATTTCTCTCCTTCTTCTTCATCTGCCACTTCATCTAATTCAATCTTTTGACACACTTTCTCAACTATATCTGCCACTATTTCTTCTTCCAAGTCATCATTGTCTGCCCCAAATAATGGAATATGTTGCGCTGGCCCTCGTCTTCGCACTTCAACGTACGGTCTAGCAACTCGCAGCGAAATCCATGGCTGATTGTGATCAATTCCATCATTATCTGCCCCATCTAATGGAATATGTCTTAGCACTTCAACGTACGGTCTAGCAACTCGCAGCGGAATCCATGGCTGATTGTCATCAATTCCATCACTGTCTCCCCCAAGTAATGAAATCTGTTGCCCTCGCCAGCTTCCACCTTCCACGGCCATCTGTTCATCGTTGCCTATTCGTCCTTCCATATTCACTCCCCCCGCGAGACACAAATTACTGTTAATGGCTCGTAACCAACCTCCTTTCTCCACCTTGCTTAACTTAACTGAACTCTGTGCCGTTAGCCGCAACACAACTTACTGGCACTTCGAATATGACTTCTTTGGTACAGGCCATACAAGTTCTTTGGTATATGTATAAATAATTGGAACCCATACATATTTCGTGGCAATGGTGACATTTCGGGACGTCGGCCAATGTGCATCCAAAGCACCGCTCATCGCCCACAAACGTGACGGCCCAAGCAGAACTGCCCCTCAGCGTCACCCATTTGTTGGCCCTGGCTTCCTCGTAACTAAATTTTTTATTAATATTGGTCTGTAAAATGGATAATTATCGTTAATAGGTTAGCCTTATAACTACTCTAATGAGGGGCGATTAGTAGTTTATTGCAGATATAGCGGTGCAAGGATTGAAAAACATTGAAAATTATTTTTATTTAATTTATGAAATAAATCATTTAACTATGATTTAAACATGAAATAAAATTTAATTTTTTTATATTCATTTAAATATATATTTTAGTTATTTAATAATCTTTTATTTATTTGAACTGAGTGGAGGTTTTATCTTTTTTAAATGAAATAAAATTTAAATTGTTTATATTTTATTTAAATATATAATTTTTAGTTATTTAATAATCTCTTATTTATTTGAATTGAGTGGAGGTTTTATTTTTTTTAATATTTAAGTTTTAGTGTCCTAATTAAACAATTAACCCTTATTTAAACATGGTTGATTTTATCTTTTAAATATGATTAAAATATTTATAAAATAATAATAATAATAATTTGAAATTTAATTGTATTATTAATTTTTAATTATTTATCAATTTATAGAATATTATTAAATAAATTATACAAATTTGTCAAATATATTTGATAAGATGATAAAATTTATAGTATATTAAAAAAATATAGATTAATAGTTTTAATAATTTTAATAATATGGTAATGTAAATTTTGACTCCTCAATGTGTAAGAAATATAATCGTCCTCCAAGATGATAATTTAGTTTTCCAAGAAGTATTTGGGGGCTCTCCACAACATATTCATCTTATCAAAATATATGCTCCTTTCTAAGGTCGTTTTAAATTATGGCAACCCTTGGACCTTTGCAGTATTTTGAAAATTTGATATGTTATCATTGCAAGCGACCTGAATCTAGCCACTTTTGGTGGGGAGTGTTGGAACTGGCAATGCAAATTGGATTCCATCAGCTCTTTCTTCAAAAATATTTTCAAGGGGAAATCCCTTGTCGATATTTGGCCCTCACCCCTCACTTTGACATGGAAGAATGGTCGTTCTGGTCCTAACTTCATAGGAAAATGACAAGAGAGATTTATAGTCTAGGAAAATCTCCTTAGACAACTTTGGTATATGTCCTCATAGATTTCTTGTGAGACGTTGTCATACCATGCTCCAATCTTCCTGCAATGGTAGGGGGATCTTATGTGGAAAGGAATTCCCTTTAAATTTAACCCCTCATGGTTAACCTAACCAGACTTATTTCAACTCATTCATAACTTTTAGTCTGTGGATCATACTCATGAGGAGGAATCATGGAATGGAGGTAGTCATTGATAAGCTCTATTTTCTCAAGCAAAGAGTCTAGAGATGGGAAAAAGTGAAAGAAATACAACACTTAGAAATGAGCTAGGAAGATTGAAAAAGCCTTGTCTAGGCTCTTTAATCAAATGAATGATGATATTTTCTCTCCATCAATTGAATCGAGACTTTTGGAGCTTGAACCGTAAAAGATGCATATTTCGAGTTTATAGGAACAAGCAAGGAGAATTAAAAGCAATGCAATATGGATAAAATACAGGATCGAAATTTAAAAATATTCCATAAATTTGCATCCAATCGCCATAATATCAACACGATCTCAGAAATTACTCACACAAATGGTAACACTATCAATCACACTATTGATATTCAAATGGAAGCCATGTCGCATTTTGGATCCCTCTTATAGTGTGTGAACAATTCAACTTTGAAAATCAGATGGAATTCATAAATTCATACCCTGTTATGTTCTCTGAGGAGGATAATGTTTCAATAAATAACCTCATGCCAATGGAGAAGATATCAAAGGTCCTTCTTTCTTTGCTTAAATATAACTGTCCTAGCTCAGATGGCACGACTTTCAAGTTATTCATAATATTCTCGTATATTATGGGTCAAGATATTTTAAAGATGGTGGAGGAACCATGATCCTCTACATAGGTATTGGGATCTATGAATGCTACTTTCATAACGCTCATTCTAAATTCTTCTTACCTAATTACTTTCAAGGACTATTGCCCTGTCTTATTATGGAATATAACCTATAATTGATCTCAAAAATATTACGACCAGGATAAAGGATAAATCCTTTGCTTATATATTTGGGGCATAGTTTGGATCTCTCATAGATAAATTCAAAATGTGGTCGACATTGCACAAGAATGCATTCATTTTATAAAAGTTCATAAAAGGGAATATATTGTATTAAAATTAGACCTGCATAAGGCATATGATAGTGTTGATTGGGATTTTCTCTGCATGATATTGTTCAATATTAGACTGTTTATTTCTCTGGTCAACTGGATCATGGCCCAAGTCACCTCAGTCAATTACATGATCTTGATAAATTATGTTCCTTCTAGTTTTTTCCAGACCCATAGGGGCCTATGAAATGTATGTTCCTTATCCCCATTACTTTTCTTACTTTTTATTTATGGTATTGGAAATAATATTAGAGAGGCTAAAGAAATTGGTATTTTCATCAACATATAGACCACCAGAAATGTTTAAGTGACTCACCTTATGTTCTTCAATGACGTGTTATTGTTTTGATAGGTCCCCTTGACTTAATGGAAGAATCTCTTCCACATCATCTCAATTTTTGGAGTAGCCTCACGTTTATTCAGGAATAACTTGAAACATTTTCTTGTCTATGCCTCCTCCACGATGGACACAATTTTTGAAATTTCTAATATTTTTGGGATTACTGCTTCTTTGAATGAGCTTGCTTTCTCTTATCTCGACTTCAATTTGAAACCTAATAAATATGGAACTATGGATTGTAAATGTATCATCAACAAAATTAAAAATAGGACGCTTCTATGGGCTCATAAATGGTTATCATCGGTCAGAAAAATCGTCCTCGCATAATCCATGCTCCATAACATCTCAATATATATGATGCATTTACATACCCTGCCTGGTTGGATTATAAAAAAGATCAAAACTATTTTAGTTGAATTAATTTGGTTTGGGGCAAGAGGAGTTAAAAATTTCTGTTGGCCTATCTCGAAGATATCTATTCGGTTAAGGAATTTGGTGCATGGGTGATCAAAGATATTAAGAGGTTTGGGTGGGCTCTCACCACAAAGAGCTTCTCGCATACTATGACAGGTACAGGTATCTAGCAATAAATTATTAGATATAAATATATGAGTGTAAGGGATCTTCTCGATTTCCACAAATCGACCCAAAAATATTTCACAAATGCTTCCAATATTTGGAACAATTTTATGAAGCTAAAAAAGCGATTACTTGATAACATATCCTAGGATATTGGTAGTGGAAGTCATGTTTTAGTTGGAATAGACCCCATTCGTGGTTGTTGGGGTTAACATCTTCTTCTAGTAGATACTGTTGTGGCTCATTTTCATTTACGTTCGAAATATTTTTCAAAACACAAAAAAAGAATATATGATAGAAAATGTAAAAAAATCTGTCATAGAAGAATTTTGATTTATATATTGGTACATTAACATTTACATGAGGAGATGTGAAGCTGGGTCGAATCGGGCTTATTCACGTGTAGAACAGTTCAAGAGATGGATTGATGGGCGCGTTTAGAGCATTCCACGTCAAACATGGTCATGTCGAGCTCATTCACAAGCTCAAGAGGGACCAGCGTGGTAGGACACCAGATAAGCTCAGGAGGGTTACACCATGGAGCGAAAAAACTAATTTCCCAAAGGAAGAGAAAGCGCGCATTTCCCTTAAACACTTAAGAGTTTGGAGGAGGCGCAAACGGAAAAATGGACGGTTGGGATCAAAGCACAGAATTGGAGCAGAGAGATAGACGATGGAGATTAAATCGAAAACTGCCAATCGCAAGTTTCAAAGGATATGCATGGGTGGTAAAGGTTAAATTCACCAAAGTGCAATATGCAATGGCATGGCAAGATGAGATGGCCCTAGCCCACATACCGCACGTCGCAAGTTTTAAAATTAAAGTTAATGCCGAGTAAAACCCACAGTCCCGGTTTACTTATATTTTCAATCTCAAGCTATGTATAAAATGCATCCAAAATTCATTTCCCAACCAAATCCACAATCTGGGCAATCTCACAACATTCTTTTTCCTGAGCTGGCAATTTAAATAAATAATTTGTTCTCTTAATATCTAAAATTTAAGATTAAATTAAGACTCCTCTACATACAAAACACCTGCGCTCAAACTAGTGCTCAATCCAAATTTTTATCTGGGCAAACTCTCAATATTCCAATCTCTTGGGCTAGCAATTTCATTAAAGTAGTGTGGAAACTAATTCACTTTTTCTTCAAAGGTTATAAAACCCCTCAGTGCATATAATATGCCATTTTATTAAACCTCAGTCAAACCCCCGCATTACTACTCAATTTACATGGATATTGACAATGCAGTAGTTCAAAACCCTGAGGCATATATTCAGAACCCCTCTTCATAATTTTATCTTGGTTAAAGGTTTAACCCCTCAACCTATACATGTCACTTTAAACATTTAACCTTGTGATTTCCTTAAAGTCAAAGACCCCGGTATATTTGGCTTTGGCCCCACACGATGACTTACTATTCCAAAGCTCATTTGAACCTTATTATTAAGCCATTATATAATGCCTACGACACAACAATCATCCGATGCGTTCATTTAATTATTTCCTTTGGTTATTAACTCCGACCCTATTAAAATTCAACGTCATCTATGAACACAACATGTGAAGTCTTCGCGGCATCAAATTACAATGCCAACGCTCATATAAAATAATTTTCGTCCTTGGGTTAACTCTAAGTGCATACATATATACTCCAACCTTCACCTGATGCTCTGGCCCATGAGTTCAGTTAACATACCTTGCCCATCCAACGATTGATGGAGTGTCGTGTTGGCTTGGACGATCCAACGATCACAATCAAATATCATGTTTTTTTTCTTACACAGGTTCAATGCCCATAAAAAACACGATGGAGGCAGTATTACATTACCACCCTTCTCCACGTGTCAGCTAGCGACATATATCGTGTTCAAAAAGGTGAAACAGCTTACCACCCTTGATCGCACGTGATACTGCCGGTTTCTAGCACTTTGGTTTCACTGTTCATCTCTTGGTTCCGCTTCCTTCCACGCTCAAGGTTTTTCCATTTCTCGAATGCTACATATCACCTTTACTTGTATAACTCCGCTTCGCCATTACAATTCAAAGATCTGCCCCTTCACATAGAGTCTAACATGGACTCGAATATTTTCACCATCAAAGGTTAACTCATTTGCGTCCTCAATGGAGGGGTTAACGCTTCGGTTCTTCTGTATTATGGTATTAAGAAAGGGATGGGTATCGATCTGTGATATTTGAACCCAACGATCCTTCCAATTAACACAAATACCGAAATGGCATTCCTATTTCGGTTTCCACACGCAGGTTCTCTTATTTCACTCTGCGCCTTTGGTCCAATTATTTCAGACCCTTACTTTCCAACATAAGGGTATGGTCGACTCGCTTTGAATATTAATCTAATAGACAGAATTCATACTGAAATTAAATATCTCAATAGCCAAGCTATGCTACATTCAATGAGGATCGAACATAGAACTCGAATAAACAAGTAATCTCCCTCAATTCCATAACCAGATCTTTCAATGTTAAATAGGACTCCACTTCATTCTATTGTAGAGTTCATTCATACATCACATCCTTAACACAGGATTTAACTACACCTAAATTAATCAATGCACAGGTAATGCCAAAACAGGTCCCTTCATATAATTGAATTTACTTACAGTCTTCTGGTCCTTGACCAGATCTTCAAATTAAGTGGCCTTCTATTCTCATACTCTCCCTCTCTGACTCCCTAAATCTATGCACCTCTATGCAAGTCTGCAGGACTCTGCCACAGAGGTTTATTTTTATACAAATTGGGAATCAATCGATTCATCTTCCTACAATGATTCGACAAACTCCTCAAATCCTAATTTTAGCCTAACTCCTTAATTGACTCTTCACACTCCAACTTCTCATGTCCTCCAATAATTCAAGGGCAATTACAATTCCTTCTACATTTTATTAAAACCACTCAAATATGAAAATTTACATAGGAAATTGAAAACATAAACCCCCCTAAGTCTATTCATATACAAAGTCTTGTCTTGGGCCTAATGCCCATGCATTAGACTCCCTAGGTTAAAATGATTCATGATCTCCTAATCATGTGCTTTCATATTTGTCTTCCTGGATCCCATACTTTGTTCTGTAACTGGTCATTGGTTGCAGTGTTCTTCTTTTTCATTCCTCATGGCTTCCATACTTTATGTTTTATCCTTCCACTCGTTAAGCTTTCACCGTCTGTGACTATCTTTCGCTTGTTGTTGTTGTTCCTTTGTTTTCTTGTTGTGGTATTTTTCTCAGACACTCTCACCATCAGTCTTCTCATAAATTCAATCTCTTGTTCTAATTTATCTTCTGACTGCTAATTACTACTCGATCTTCATTGTTGAACTTCTACTTCTTCTTCTGCTTACTGAGTTCTTATTTGTTGAACTCTTACTGCTGCTTTTTCTTGCTAAGCTCCTACACTTACTGTAGCTTTAGCCCCAGCTCTAACTACCACCCAATCATCCATACCCTATTTTTCTCTGCAACAGTAAAACTTTTCCTGATTGTCACTCATGACAATTTCTTCATTCTCAAACTTCATCAATTCTTTGGATTGGTATTTAGATTGCTAGTCACTATCATCATCTCTTTTCTTCTTCTGGACCAAAAACCCCTTAGTCCTTCCTTCAGTACCTACAATCATAAGACAAACATCAAAATTATGAAATCTTTGTGTCTCTTCCTCCTCTTCTGGAAACACTTCAATTTGTTGCTCCAACATTTCTTCCAGCAACACCTCAATCTGCTGTTTTGCTAATTCATTCTCTTCTCTGAATGTTTTATGCAGCAAATCTTCTTATTTTCAGACAACTCAAAGTGATGGATTATCTTCTACAGCCCCTGTAACCATAGTCAAGTTATCAGTTTCAAAACCACAAGACCCAATGGTCTCAATTGATGATTCAACCACCAATTCTTCCTTATCTTCATCCCATTGTGTCTTCACATTCTGCAATCCCCAATTATAAAACTAAGGTTCTCTCTCTTGCCTTGGATCCTGCTGATTCAACATACTCTCCAGCAACTCAAATTCTCCATTCCATGGATTAAAATTTTCCACAGAATTTTCCTCTTTTAGTTGACTGCCCAATGGTGTCACTTTTCCTTCAGCATCAACAGGATCTGCATTTACAAAACAGTTGTTAAAACAAAATTCACAAGGCCTCAGTGCCTTTCTCTCCTCTGTCAGCATTTCAGTATGCTGTCCTAAATTTATTTCCTTCTCTATCAACACCTTAGTATGCTGATTCCAATTCTTCAAACAATTCTTGAGACTGTAAGCTAGTTTCTCCTCTGCATCATCCTCTTCAAGGATGTCTCTCTGATCTAGTTCATAAAAATTAACTTCTTCGTCCTCAGTCATCTCTGCCTTTACAATATGAACATCTTGTCTCTGTGTTTCTTTCCTCTGCTCATGCCACAATCCTAGCATCTCATCCGAGGAAAAAATTTCACAGTCTTCATAAGTCAAGTTTCCTGCTGTCATTATCTCTTCAGCCTTCATCAGAATATAATTATGATCTTCCATCTCTGCAATAACTTCAGTTATTTATCCATCATATTTCATTTGGCCTTTTAATAAAAGCAATTTGTCATTATCAGTATTAACAACAAATTTATCTTCATAAAACACAACTTCATTGAAAAAATCTCTTTCATAAAACAAGGAATTTATGAATTCCTTCTGCTGCAATAATTCAATCTAATCTTCATATGAAATATACTCATCATACTTTACTTGGAAACATTCAACTCCATTGAATACAGTTTCATCATATGAACTATCTTCATCAATACATGAATTCACACACAACTTGTCAGTTGTAAAAAAAAAAAGACCCCATGGTCTCCTTTGATGACTTGATCATCAAATCTCTGTGTTGTTCCAAGTCTTCTATACACTTCAGAGATTCTTCAATGATTCTCTCTTCAATTTCCTCAAGCTTTCCAACTTCCAGCTTCTGGCCATCATCATAATTTAAATCTCCTCTATTTCCAATATGTTGGGAAGAAGAACCTTTCTCCAACTGTGCATGGACATCTTCAAAACATCTAGCTGTTCCATTTTCCTCCTTATTGACAACATCAGCAGTTTTTTCTCTCCCACATGTTTTTCCTACAAACATACAAAATATGTTAGATGTAAGGCTCTTGGACCGCTTGGTCCCACTTGAAGTTTCAGTCTTCAAGTCCTTCTCCAAATACTCAATCATTCTCAGTATTTCCTCCTTCAGTTGAGCATTTATCATTTTCTCTCTCTTCATCTGTGGCCTCCGCCACTTTATCTTCTTCTTCATGAGCCAACCAACTCTTTGGTTTTCCTCTATCATCCTCTCCAGTTTATAAAACTGCTTACTAATCTCAGCTATCGCTTTCCAATACTCTTCATCAGTGAGTCTCTTCCTCACTCTTCTTTTGTGGCCTCTCTCAGAACCTATCTTATGGCTATCAATAGACATTTTCTTCTCCATGAGTTCTTCACTCACAAGCTGCACTAAGCCTCTGCAACAGCAAGCTCTCTTCCTGTAACTTACCTCACCAATACTTTCCTCCAGATCTGGCTTTTGGCATGTATTGGTCCCCTATCTACTGGAACCTTCTGAGCACTCTCTCCTACTCTCTCTAGGCTTCACCTTGCAACTTTTCTCAAGAACACATCTGTTCTTCTTTCATCCAACCTCTGTTGGAATTCTCCAGGTTCTGCCACACTTCTTCTTCACTCAGAACCCCTTGCTGGACTCTTCTATCACTGCTCTCAAAGCTATGATCTGCTTAGCTAAGATTTCTTCCTCGATTTCGTGCACTCTGCATTTTGCAAACAAATCCTTCAAACTAGAGTCAAATAAGTCTCATCAACTCACCTCCCAAGATCCCTGAATTATATTGCTTCTTCTTTCACCTGCACTACATCTCTATCTACTACAATCTTCAAGACTCTTTGTCTTCAACTCTAGATTCTGCACTACATATTTTATCAAATATGTAAATTATGTTAAATAGATTTAAACATCAAATTTTCCTCACTGTTACAATACATGTTGATTTCAAAAATAAAATTTCAAAGAGCTATTTCAATTCTAGATCTGATACCACTTTGATGTCGGGTAAAACCCACAGTCCTAGTTTACTTATACTTTCAATCTTAAGCTGTGTATAAAATGCATCCAAAATTCATTTCCCAACCAAATCCACAATCTGGGCAATCTCACAACATTCGTTTTCCTGAGCTGGCAATTTAAATAAATAATATGTTCTCTTAATATCTCAAATCTGAGATTAAATTAAGACTCCTCTGCATACAAAACAACTGCACTCAAATTAGTGCTCAATCCAAATTTTCATCTTGGAGAACTCTCAATATTCCAATCTCTTAGGCTGGAAATTTCATTAAAGTAGTGCGGAAACTAATTCACTTTTCCTTCAAAGGTTATAAAACCCCTCAGTGCATATAATATGCCATTTTATTAAACCTCAGTCAAACCCCCGCATTACAACTCAATTTACACGGATATTGACAATGCGATACTTCAAAACCCCGATGCATATATTCGGAACCCCTCTTCATAATTTTCTCTTGGTTAAAGGTTTAACCCCTCAACCTATACATGTCACTTTAAACATTTAACCTTGCAATTTCCTTAAAGTCAAAGACCTCGGTATATTTGGCTTCGGCACCACACGATGACTTACTATTCCAAAGCTCATTTTAACCTTATTATTAAGCCATTGTATAATGCCTACGACACATCAATCATCCGACGCATTCATTTAATTATTTGCTTTGGTTATTAACTCCAACCCTATTAACATTTAACGTCAGCTATCAACACAACATGTGAAGTCTTCGCGGCATAAAATTACAATGCCAACGCTCATATAAAATAACGTTCGGCCTTGGGTTAACTCTAAGTATATATACTCCAAACTTCACCTGATGCTTGGGCCCACCAGTTCAGTTAACATACCTTGCCCATCCAATGGCTGATGGAGTGTCGCATTGGCTTGGATGATCCAACGATCACAATCAAATATTGCGTTTTTTTTCTTATAGAGGTTTAATGCCCAAAAAAAATGCAATGGAGGCGGTATTACATTACCACCCTTCTCCATGTGTCAGCTAGCGACATATATCATGTTCAAAAAGGTGAAACAAATTACCACCCTTGATCGCAAGTGATACTGCCAGTTTCTAACACTCTGGTTTCACTGTTCACCTCTTGGTTCTGGTTCTTTCCATGCTCAAGGTTTCGCCATTTCTCCAACACTACAGATCACCTTTACTTGTATAACTCTACTTCGCCATTACAATTCAAAGATCCACTCCTTCACACAGAGTCTAACATGGACTCGAATATTTTCACCATCAAAAGTTAACTCGTTTGCGCCCTCAATGGAGGGGTTAACGCTTCAGTTCTTCTGTATTATGGTCTAAAGAAAGAGATGGGTATCGATTTGTGCTATTTGAACCCAACAATCCTTCAAATTCACACAGATACTGAAATGGAATTCCTATTTCGATTTCGACACACATGTTTTCTTACTTCACTCTGCGCCTTTCCTCCAATTATTTCAGACCCTTACTTTCCACCATAAGGGTATGGTCGACTCACTCTGAATATTAATCTAACAGACAGAATTTAGTACTGAAATTAAATATCTCAATAGCCAAGCTATGCTACATTCAAGGAGGATCAAACACAAAACTCGAATAAACAAGTAAGCCCCCTCAATTCCATAACCACATCTTTCAATGGTAAACAAGACCCCACTTCATTCTATTGCAGATTTCATTCATACATCACATCCTTAACACAGGATTTAACTACACCTAAATTAGTCAATGCACAGGTAATGCCAAAACAGGTCCCTTCATATAATTGAATTTACTTACAGTCTTCTGGTCCTAGGCCAGATCTTAAAATTAAGTGGTCTTCTATTCTCCTACACTTCCTCTTCGACTCCCTAAATCTATGCAACTCTATGGAGGTCTACAGGACACTGCCACAGAGGTTTTTTTTTATACAAAATGGGAATCAATCAATTCAGATTCCTACAATGATTCGAAAAACTCCTCAAATCCTAATTTTAGCCTAACTTCTTAACTGATTCTTCACACTCCAACTTCTCCTGTCCTCTAATCATTCGAGGGTAGGTACAATTCCTTCTACATTTTATTAAAACCACTCAAATATGAAAATTTACGTAGGAAATTGAAAACATAAACCCCCCTATGTCTATTTATGTACAAAGTCTTGTCTTGGGTCTAATTCCCCTTCATCACAAGTGCAAAGGCTTTGAGTTGTAATCGTTGAAGTGCGATATGAAAGATGGTGGGACCTGATCGCGTAGCACACATCTCCAATATTAAAAAATAAGTGTTAAGGAAAAGTTGAAAATAATGGCATGCAAACTGCGATGTCAGGCAGATGTGATGTGGTTCTAAAAATGAACTCCAAAGTTCTTCAAATCTGGATGTAAGGCATTCCTGTGTTAAATTGCATCGGAGGAAATAAGGAGGATTAAAACGTAAAGTCGGTGAAATATGATTAAAAAAATTATAAAATAATAATAATAATTTGAAATTTAATTATATTATTAATTTTTTAATTATTTATCAATTTATATAATATTATTAAATAACTTATACAAATTTGTGAAATATATTTTATAAGATGATAAAATTTATAGTATATTAAAAAATATAGATTAATAGTTTTAATAATTTTAATAATATGGTAATGTAAATTTTGACTCCTCAATGTGTAAGTAAATATAATCGTCCTCCAAAATGATAATCTAGTTCTCCAAGAAGTATTTGGGGCTCTCCGCAACATATTTGTCTTATCAAAATATATGCTCCTTTCTAAGGTCGTTTTAGATTATGGCAACCCTTGGACCTTTGCAGTATTTTGAAAATTTGATATGTTATCATTGCAAGCGACCTGAATCTAGCCAATTTTGGTGGGGAGTGTTGGAAGCGGCAATGCAAATTGGATTCCATGAGCTCTTTCTTCAAAAAAAATTTCAAGGGGAACTCCCTTGTGGATATTTGGCCCTCACCCCTCACTTTGACATGGAAGAATGGTCGTTCTGGTCCTAACTTCATAGGAAAATGACAAGAGAGATTTATAGTCTAGGAAAATCTCCATAGACAACTTTGGTATATGTCCTCATAGATTTCTTGTGAGACGTTGTCATACCATGCTCCAATATTCCTGCAATGGTAGGGAGATCTTAGGTGGAAAGGAATTCCCTTTAAATTTAACCCCTCATGGTTAACCTAACCAGACTTATTTCAACTCATTCATAACTCTTAGTTTGTGGATCATACTCGTGAGGAGGGATCATGGAATGGAGGTAGTCATCGATAAGCTCTATTTTCTCAAGCAAAGAGTCTAGAGATGGAAAAAAGTGAAAGAAATACAACACTTAGAAATTAGCTAGGAAGATTGAAGAAGACATGTCTAGGCTCTTTAATCGAATGAATGATGATATTTTCTCTCCATTAATTGAATCGAGAGTTTTGGAGCTTGAACCGTAAAAGATGGATATTCTGAGTTTATAGGAACAAGCAAGGAGAATTAAAATCAATGCAATATGGATTAAATCCAGGATCGAAATTCAAAAATATTCCATAAATTTGCATCCAATCACCATAATATCAACACGATCTCAGAAATTACTCACACAAATGGTAACACTATCAATCACACTATTGATATTCAAATGGAAGCCATGTCACATTTTCGATCCCTCTTATAGTGTGTGAAGAAGTCGACTTTGAAAATTAGATGGAATTCGTAAATTCATACCCTGTTATGTTCTCTGAGGAGGATAATTTTTTAATAAATAAACTCATGCCAATAGAGAAGATATCAAAGGTCCTTCTTTCTTTGGTTAAATATAAGTGTCCTAGCTCGGATGGCACGACTTCCAAGTTATTCATAATCTTCTCATATATTATGGGTCAAGATATTTTAAAGATGGTGGAGGAAGCATGATCCTCTACATAGGTATTGGGATCTATGAATGCTACTTTCATAACGCTCATTATAAATTATTCTTACCTAATTAATTTCAAGGACTATTGCCCTATCTTATTATGGAATATAACCTATAATTGATCTAAAAAATATTACGACCAGGATAAAGGATAAATCCTTTTCTTATATATTTGGGGCACAGTTTGGATTTCTCGTAGATCAATTCAAAATGTGGTCGACATTGCACAAGAATGAATTCATTTTATAAAAGTTCATAAAAGGGAATATATTGTATTAAAATTAGACCTGCATAAGGCATATGATAGTGTTGATTGGGATTTTCTCTGCATGATATTGTTCAATATTAGACTGTTTATTTCTTTGGTTGACTGGATCATGTCCCAAGTCACCTCAGTCAATTACGTGATCTTGATAAATTATGTTCCTTCTAGTTTTTTCCAGACCCATAGGGGCCTATGAAATGGGTGTTCCTTATCCCCATTACTTTTCTTACTTTTTATTGATGGTCTTGGCAATAATATTAGACAGGCTAAAGAAATTGGTATTTTCATCAACTTATAGATCACCAGAAATGTTTAAGTGACTCACCTTATGTTCTTCAATGACGTGTTATTGTTTGGATAGGTCCCCTTGACTTAATGAAAGAATCTCTTCCACATCATCTCAATTTTTTGAGTAGCCTCACGTTTATTCAGGAATAACCTGAAACATTTTCTTGTCTATGCCTCCTCCACGATGGACACAATTTTTGAAATTTCTAATATTTTTTGGATTACTGCTTCTTTGAATGAGCTTTCTTTCTCTTATCTTGACTTCAATTTGAAACCTAATAAATATGGAACTATGGATTGTAAATGTATCATCAACAAACTGAAAAATAAGATGTTTCTATGGGCTCATAAATGGTTATCATCGGTCAGAAAAATCGTCCTCGCATAATCCATGCTCCATAACATCTCAATATATACGATGCATTTACATACCCTGCCTGGTTGGATTATAAAAAGATCAAAACTATGTTAGTTGAATTAATTTGGTCTGGGGCAAGAGGAGTTAAAAATTTCAGTTGGCCTATTTCGATGATATCTATTTGGTTAAGGAATTTGATGCATGGGTGATCAAAGATATTAAGAGTTTTGGGTGGGCTCTCACCACAAAGAGCTTCTCGCATACTATGACAGGTACAGGTATCTAGCAATAAATTATTAGATAGAAATATATGAGTGTAAGGGATCTTCTCAATTTCCACAAATCGACCCAATAATATTTCACAAATGCTTCCAATATTTGGAACAATTTCATGAAGCTAAAGAAGCAATTACTTGATAACATATCCTAGGATATTGGTAGTGGAAGTCATGTTTTGGTTGGAGTAGACCCCATTCGTGGTTGTTGGGGTTAACATCTTCTTCTGGTAGATACTATTTTGGCTCATTTTCATTTACGTTTGAAATATTTTTCAAAACACAAAAAAAGAATTTATGATAGAAAATGTAAAAAAAATTGTGTCATAGAAGAATTTTGATTTATATATTGGTACATTAACATTTACATGAGGAGATGTGAAGCTAGGTCGAATCGAGCTTATTCATGTGCAGAACAGTTCAAGAGACGGATCAATGGGTGCGTTTAGAGCATTGCACGTAAAACATGGTCATGTCAAGCTCATTCAAAAGCTCAAGAGGGACCAGCACGGTAGGACACCAGATAAGCTCAGGAGGGTTACACCATGGAGCGAAAAAACTAATTTCCCAAAGGCAGAGAAAGAGTGCATTTCCCTTAAACGCTTAAGAGTTTGGAGGAGGCGCAAATGGAAAAATGGACGGTTGGGATCAAAGCATAGAATTGGGGCAGAGAGATAGACAATAGAGATTAAATCGCAAACTGTCAATTGCAAGTTTCAAAGGATATGCATGGGAGGTAAAGGTTAAATTCACCAAAGTGTGATATGCAATGGCATGGCAAGATGACATGGCCCTAGCCCACATACCACACATCTCAAGTTTCAAAAGTCAAGTTGTTGCCAGGTAAAACCCACAGTCCTAGTTTATTTATATTTTCAATCTCAAGCTATGTATAAAATGCATCCAAAATTCATTGCCCAACCAAATCCACAATCTGCGCAATCTCACAACATTCTTTTTCCTGAGCTGGCAATTTAAATAAATAATATGTTCTCTTAATATCTCAAATTTGAGATTAAATTAAGACTCCTCTGCATACAAAACACCTGCGCTCAAATTAGTGCTCAATCCAAATTTTCATCTGGGAAAACTCTCAATATTCCAATCTCTTGGGATAGCAATTTCATTAAAGTAGTGTGTAAACTATTTCACTTTTTCTTCAAAGGTTATAAAACCCCTCAGTGCATATAATATGCCATTTTATTAAACCTCAGTCAAACCCCCGCATTACTACTCAATTTACAAGGATATTGACAATGCGGTAGTTCAAAACCCTCATGCATATATTTAGAACCCATCTTCATAATTTTATCTTGGTTAAAGGTTGAACCCCTCAACCTATACATGTCACTTTAAACATTTAACCTTGCGATTTCCTTAAAGTCAAAGACCCCGGTATATTTGGCTTTGGCCCCACACGATGACTTACTATTCCAAAGCTCATTTGAACCTTATTATTAAGCCATTGTATAATGCCTACGGCACATCAATCATCCAATGCATTCATTTAATTATTTCCTTTGGTTATTAACTCCGACCCTATTAAAATTTAACGTCATCTATGAAAACAACATGTGAAGTCTTTGCGGCATCAAACTACAATGCCAATGCTCATATAAAATAACGTTCGGCCTTGGGTAAACTCTAAGTGCATACATATATACTCCAACCTTCACCTGATGCTCGGGCCCACGAGTTCAGTTAACATACCTTGCCCATCCAACGACTGATGGAGTGTCGCGTTGGCTTGGATGATCCAACAATCACAATGAAATATCGCGTTTTTTTTTCTTACACAAGTTTAATGCCCAGAAAAAACATGATGGAGGCAGTATTACATTACCACCCTTCTCCACGTGTTAGCTAGTGACATATATCGCGTTCAAAAAGGTGAAATAGCTTACCACCCTTGATCGCATGTGATACTGCCGGTTTCGAGCACTCTGGTTTCACTGTTCATCTCTTGGTTCCGCTTCCTTCCACGCTCAAGGTTCTGCCATTTCTCCAATGCTACATATCACCTTTACTTGTGTAACTCCTCTTCGCCATTAAAATTTAAAGATCCGCTCCTTCACATAGAGTCTAACATGGACTCGAATATTTTCACCATCAAAGGTTAACTCATTTGCGTCCTCAATGGAGGGGTTAACGCTTCGGTTCTTTTGTATTATGGTCTTAAGAAAGGGATGGGTATCGATTTGTTCTATTTGAACCCAACGACCCTTCCAATTCACACAAATACCGAAATGGCATTCCTATTTCGTTTTCCACACATAGTTTCGCTTATTTCACTCTGCACCTTTGGTCCAATTATTTTAGACCCTTACCTTCCACCATAAGGGTATGGTCGACTCGCTCTGAATATTAATCTAACGGAAAGAATTCAATACTAAAATTAAATATCTCAATAGCCAGGCTATGCTACATTCAATGAGGATCGAACATAGAACTCGAATAAACAAGTAAGCTCCCTCAATTCCATAACCACGTCTTTCAATGTTAAACAGGACTCCACTTCATTCTATTGCAGAGTTCATTCATACATCACATCCTTAACATAAGATTTAACTACACCAAAATTAATCAATGCACAGGTAATGCCAAAACAGGTCCCTTCATATAATTGAATTTACTTACAGTCTTCTGGTCCTCGACCAGATCTTCAAATTAAGTGGCCTTCTATTCTCATACTCTGCCTCTCTAACTCCCTAACTCTATGCAGCTCTATGCAAGTCTACAGGACTCTGCCACAGAGGTTTATTTTTATACAAATTGGGAATCAATTGATTCAGCTTCCTACAATGATTCGACAAACTCCTCAAATCCTAATTTTAGCCTAACTCCTTAACTAACTCTTCACACTCCAACTTCTCATCATTCGAGGGCAGTTACAATTCTTTCTAAATTTTATTAAAACCACTCAAATATGAAAATTTACATAGGAAATTGAAAACATAAGCCCCCCTAAGTCTATTTATATACAAAGTCTTGTCTTGGGCCTAATGCCCCTGCGTCAGACTCCCCAAGTTAACATGATTCATGATCTCCTAATCATGTGCTTTCATCTTTGTCTTCCTGGATCCCATACTTTGTTTTGTAACTAGTCATTGGTTGCAGTGTTCTTCTTTTTCATTCCTCCTGGCTTCCATAATTTATGCTGTATCCTTCCACTTGTTAAGCTTTCACAGTCTGTGACTATCTTTCCCTTGTTGTTGTTGTTCCTTTTTTTTCTTGCTGTGGTATTTTTCTCAGACACTCTCACCATCATTCTTCTCATAAATTCAATCTCTTGATCTAATTTATCTTCTGACTGCTAGTTACTGCTCCATATTCATTGTTGAACTTCTACTTCTTCTTCTGCTTGCTGAGTTCTTATTTGTTGAACTCTTACTGCTGCTTTTTCTTGCTGAGCTCTTACACTTACTATAGCTTTATCCCTAGCTCTAACTTACACCCAATCATCCATACACTATTTTTCTCTGCAACAGTAAAACTTTTCCGGATTGTCACTCATGAAAATTTCTTCATTCTCAAACTTCATCAATTCTTTGGACTGGTATTTAAATTGTCAGTCACTATCATTATCTATTTTCTTCTTCTGGACCAAAAATCCCTTAGTCCTTCCTTCAGTAGCTGCAATCATAAGACAAACATCAAAATTATGAAATCTCTGTGTCTCTTCCTTCTCTTCTGGAAACACTTCAATTTGTTGCTCCAACATTTCTTCCAGCAACACCTCAATTTGCTGTTCTACTAATTCATTCTCTTCACTGAATGTTTTCAGCAACAATTCTTCTTATTTTAAGACAACTCCAAGTGATGGATTGTCTTCTACAGTCCCTGTAACCATAGTCAAATTATCAGTTTCAAAACCACAAGACCCAATGGTCTCAATTGATGATTCAACCACCAATTCTTCCTTCTCTTCATCCCATTGTGTCTTCACATTCTGCAATCCGCAATTCTGAAATTAAGGTTCTCTCTCTTGCCTTGGATCCTGATGATTCAACATACTCTCCAGCAACTCAAATTCTCCATGCCATGGATTAAAATCTTCCACAGAATTTTCCTCTTTTAATTGACTGCCCAATGGTGTCACTTTTCCTTCAGCATCAATAGGATCTGCATTTACAAAACAGTTGTTAAAACAAAATTCACAAGACCTCAGTGCCTTTCTCTCCTCTACCAGCATCTCAGTATGATGTCCTAAATTTCTTTCCTTCTCTATCAACACATTAGTATGGTGATTCCAATTCTTCAAACAATTCTTGAGACTGTAAGCTAGTTTCTCCTCTACATCATCCTCTTCAAGGATGTCTCTCTGCTCTAGTAAATAAAAATTAACTTCCTCGTCCTCAGTCATCTCTTCCTTTACAATATTAACATCTTCACTCTATGTTTCTATCCTCTGCTCATGCCACAATCCTAGCATTTCATCTGAGGAAACATTTTCACAGTCTTCAGAAGTCAAGTTTCTTGTTGTCATTATCTCTTCAGCATTCATCAGAATAGAATTCTGATCTTCCATCTCTGCAATAAATTCAGTTATCTATCCATGATATTTCATTTGGCCTTTTAATAAAAGAAATTTTTCATTATCAGTATTAACAACAAATTTATCTTCATCAAACACAACTTCATTGAAACAATCTCTTTCATAAAACAAGGAATTTATGAATTCCTTCTACTGCAATAATTCAATCTAATCTTCATATGAAAGATACTCATCATACTTTACTTGGCAACATTCAACTCCATTGAATACAGTTTCATCATATGAACTGTCTTCATCAATACCTGAATTCACACACAACTTGTCAGTAGGTAAAAAAAAAAAACCCCATGGTCTCCTTTGATGACTTGGTAATCAAATCTCTGTGCTGTTCCAAGTCTTCTATACACTTCAGAGATTCTTCAATGGTTCTCTCTTCAATTTCCTCAAGCTATCCAACTTCCAGCTTCTGGCCATCATCACAATTTAAATCTCCTTTGTTTCCAATATGTTGGGAAGCAGAACCTTTCTCCAGCTGTGCATGGACATCTTCAAAATATCTAGCTGTTCGATTTTCCTCCTTAGTGACAACCTCAACAGTTTGTTCTCTCCCACATGTTTTTCCTACAAACATACAAAATATGTTAGATGTAAGGCTCTTGGACCGCTTGGTCCCACTTGAAGTTTCAGTCTTCAAGTCCTTCTCCAAATACTTAATCATTCTAAGTATTTCCTCCTTCAATTGAGCATTTATCATTTTCTCTCTCTTCATCCATAGCCTCCGCCACTTTATCTTCTTCTTCATGAGCCAACCAACTCTCTGGTTTTCCTCTATCATCCTCTCCAGTTTATAAAACTACTTACTGATCTCATATATCTCTTTCCAATACTCTTCATCAATGAGTCTCTTCCTCATGCCATTTTCTTTAGCATCTTCTCTCACTCTTATTTTGTGGCCTCTCTCAGAACCTCTCTAATGGCTATCAATAGCCATTTTCTTCTCCATGATTTCTTCACTCACAAGCTGCACTAAGCCTCTACAACAGCAAGCTCTCTTCATGTAACTTACCTCACCAATCCTTTCCTCTGGATCTGGCTTTTGGCAAGTATTGGTCCCCTGTCTACTGGAACCTTCTCAGCACTCTCTCCTACTCTCTCTAGGCTTCACCTTGCAACTTTTCTCAAGAACACATCTGTTCTTCTTTCATCCAACCTCTGTTGGAATTCTCCAGGTTCTGCCACACATCTTCTTCACTCAGAATCCCTTGCTGGACTCTTCTATCACTGCTCTCAAAGCTATGATCTGCTTTGCTGAGATTTCTTCCTCAATTGCTTGCACTCTGCATTCTGCAGAAAAATCCTTCAAACTAGAGTCAAATAAGTGTCATCAACTCACCTCCCAAGATCCCTGAATTATATTGCTTCTTCTTTCACCTGCACTACATCTCTATCTGCTACAATCTTCAAGACTCTTTTCCTTCAACTCTAGATTCTGCACTGCATATTTTATCAAATATGTAAATTCTATTAAACAGATTTAAACATCAAATTTTCCTCACTGTTTCAGTACATGTTCATTTCAAAAATAAACTTTCAAAGAGCTAATTCAATTCTATCTCTGATACCACTTTGATGTCGGGTAAAACCCACAATCCCAGTTTACTTATATTTTCAATCTTAAGCTGTGTATAAAATGCATCCAAAATTCATTGCCCAACTAAATCCACAATCTGGGCAATCTCACAACATTATTTTTCCTGAGCTGGAAATTTAAATAAATAATATGTTCTCTTAATATCTCAAATCTGAGATTAAATTAAGACTCCTCTGCATACAAAACACTTGCACTCAAATTAGTGGTCAATCCAAATTTTCATCCGAGCAAGGTCTCAATATTCCAATCTCTTAGGCTGGCAATTTCATTAAAGTAGTGCGGAAACTAATTCACTTTTTCTTCAAAGGTTATAAAACCCCTCAGTGCATATAATATGCCATTTTATTAAACCTCAGTCAAACCCCCGCATTACAACTCAATTTACATGGATATTGACAATGCGATACTTCAAAACCCCGAGGCATATATTTGGAACCCCTCTTCACAATTTCCTCTTGGTTAAAGGTTTAACCCCTCAACCTATACATGTCACTTTAAACATTTAACTTTGCGATTTCCTTAAAGTCAAAGACCTCGGTATATTTGGCTTCGGCCCCACACGATGACTTACTATTCCAAAGCTCATTTGAACCTTATTATTAAGCCATTTTATAATGCCTACGGCACATCAATCATCCGACACATTCATTTAATTAATTCCTTTGGTTATTAACTCTGACCCTATTAACATTTAACGTCAGCTATCAAAACAACATGTGAAGTCTTCACGACATCAAATTACAATGCCAACACTCATATAAAATAATGTTCGGCCTTAGGTTAACTCTAAGTGCATATATATATACTCCAAACTTCACCTGATGCTCGGGCCCACCAGTTCAGTTAACATACCTTGCCCATCCAACGACTGATGGAGTGTCGCATTGGCTTGGATGATCCAACGATCACAATCAAATATTGCGTTTTTTTTTCTTATAGAGGTTTAATGCCCTAAAAAATGCGATGGAGGCGGTATTACATTACCACCCTTCTCCACGTGTCAGCTAGCGACATATATTGCATTCAAAAAGGTGAAACAACTTACCACCCTTGATCGCAGGCGATATTGCTGGTTTCTAGCACTCTGGTTTCACTGTTCACCTCTTGGTTCTAGTTCTTTCCATGCTCAAGGTTTTGCCATTTCTCCAACACTACAGATCACCTTTACTTGTATAACTCTGCTTCGCCATTACAATTCGAATATCCACTGCTTCACACAGAGTCTAACATGGACTCGAATATTTTCACCATCAAAAGTTAACTCGTTTGCGCCCTCAATGGAGGGGTTAACGCTTCAGTTCTTCTGTATTATGGTGTTAATAAAGAGATGGGTATCGATTTGTGCTATTCGAACCTAACAATCCTTCCAACATAGATACTGAAATGGAATTCCTATTTCGGTTTCCACACACAGGTTTTCTTATTTCACTTTGCGCCTTTGATCCAATTATTTCAGACCCTTACTGTCCACCATAAGGGTATGGTCGAATCGCTCTGAATATTAATCTAACAGAAAAAATTCAGTGTTGAAATTAAATACCATAATAGCCAAGTTATGCTACATTCAAGGAGGATCAAACATAGAACTAAAATAAACAAGTAAGCCCCCTCAATTCCATAACCACATCTTTCAATGGTAAACAAGACTCCAGTTCATTCTATTGCAGATTTCATTCATACATCACATCCTTAACACGGGATTTAACTACACCTAAATTAATCAATGCACAGGTAATGCCAAAACAGGTCCCTTCATATAATTGAATTTACTTACAGTCTTCTGGTCCTAGGCCAAATCTTCAAATTAAGAGGCCTTCTATTCTCCTACTCTGCCTCTCCGACTCCCTAACTCTATGCAACTCTATGGAGGTCTGCAGGACACTGCCACAGAGGTTTATTTTTATACAAATTGGGAATCAATCAATTAAGATTCCTACAATGATTCAAAAAACTCCTCAAATCCTAATTTTAGCATAACTCCTTAACTGAATCTTCACACTCCAACTTCTTGTAGGTTTTAACCCTGAACAGAAATTATCTACACATGAATCTTATAACAGAAAATAAACAATAGCAAGAGCATAAAACATAAAACATATAAACACAGAGATTTTCCCCTGGATCCCAAATCGGGATGACCAGCTTGATTTTTCATTATATTCCTTTTAGTGTTACAAAACATATATATACATGCCGAAGCATACATAAACCCCAATCCATAAACCCTGGATTAGAACATAACCGTAGTTCTCTTGACCGGATCTACAAAAATACCAGGGGCCGAAAACCGTCGTACCCCAAAAACATGTGCAAAACCATGCACAAAACCATGGACGCGGACTACCCACCGGAAATTAAGGACCAAAAATTAGTCGTGGAAAGAATATAACACAAACCCAACATTCTCCCACTTGTTGTTTTCTTTCCACAGGGGGTCACACGAGAGCTTAGTCATTGGCCCAATTCTTCAACACCCATTGTCTCTCTACACCAAGAGAACTTCTGAGTGCTCACTGACTTTGTTAATGCATCTGCAACATTCTTCAAAGTGTCCACCTTTACCAGAAACACCCTTTTAGCCTCAACCATATCTCTAACAAAGTGATATTGAACATCAATGTGCTTTGTCTTTGAATGATAAGCAGGGTTCTTAGCCAAGAAAATTGCACTTTGGCTATCATAGTTTATCCTTATAGCTTGTTGTACCAACCCCATACTTGAACACAATCTCTGCAACCAAACTGCTTCCTTGCTTGCATGAGTGGCTGCTATGTATTCTGCCTCTGTAGTTGAAAGAGACACTACAGACTGTCTTTTACTCATCCAACTGACTGCGCCTCCAAATAGGCTAAACACATACCCACTTGTAGATCTTCTTTGGTCCAGATCTCCAGCCCAGTCTGCATCAACAAAACCACGAATGTCCAACATTCTTTCCAATCCTGGTCTTCCCTGGTAGTACAAGCCATAATCACTAGTGCCACGTAAATATCTGAAAACCCGCTTCACTGCTGTCCAATGCTCCTTCCCTGGGTTTGACATAAACCTGCTCAATACTCCCACTGCATGTGCAATGTCTGGTCTAGTACAGACCATTGCATACATCAAACTACCCACTGCACTTGCATATGGAACACAGGACATATCCTCCTCTTCTTCTTGTGTCTTGGGACACTGTTCAGCAGACAGCTTTACACCTACAGGAATAGGAACATTCACCGGTTTACTATCCTGCATATTGAACCTATGCAATATAGTCTCGACATACTTCCTCTGGTTTAACCAGAGCTTCCTCTTTTCCCAATCTCTCTTAATTTCCATGCCCAAAATATAGTTTGCAACACCAAGATCCTTCATGTCGAATTTGGAGAACAGTTGGGTCTTCAAATCTTGGATAATTTCTTTGTCATTTCCAATCAACAACATATCATCCACATACAAGACCAAATAAATAACACAGTCACCAATTAATTTAAAATAAACACAGTGATCCTCCTTGCTTCTCGTGAAGCCAAGTCCCCGTATATAGGTATCAAATTTCTGATACCACATCCTTGGTGACTGTTTTAACCCATACAGAGACTTCTTCAACCTGCATACCAGTTCTTTCTTACCCTTCACCATAAAACCTTCAGGTTGCTTCATGTAGATCTCCTCTTCTAGATCTCCGTGAAGAAATGATGTCTTCACATCCATCTGTTCTATCTCAAAATCAAATGCATCAGCAACAGATAAAAGTAATCTAATAGAAGTGACTTTGGCAATAGGAGAAAAAATATCACCAAAATCAATTCCCGACACCTGGGAATAAGCTTTCGCTACCAAGCGAGCTTTGTATTTCTCCACCTTTCCTTCTACATTCATCTTCTTCTTAAACACCCATTTGCTCCCAATGGGCTTCCTTCCAGCCGGCAACTCCACCAGATCCCATGCATCGTTTTTGTACAAGGATGCCATTTCATCAACCATGGCCTCCTTCCAGAGTTTTCCATCCTCTGAATCTACTGCCTCCCTGACAGTTCTGGGTTCATCATCAGTTATAGTTAAGGCAAAACCTGAACAGAAAGCAGATGGACTATACCTTTCTGGTTGCCTTCTTTCCCGAACTGATCTTCTCAAAGCTGGAGTTTGTGGCTCTTCATCTTCTAAGTCTTCTTCTATTGTAGAGTCTGATTCATCCTCCTTTAGCTCAAACTCTATCTTCTCAGGTTCCTTTGGTAGGACTTCATGTTTAACAATATATTTCACTTCTCTAAACACCACATCTCGGCTGTACACAACCTTCCTTGTTTCTGGGTTCCAAAGCTTGTAACCCTTTAAACCATCCTTATACCCAATAAAGATGCACCTTTCAGATTTATTATCCAACTTGGTCCTTTCTCCTTTGGAACATGTACATATGCATCACATCCAAATACCCTTAGATGTGAAAGAGAGGGTTTCTTACCAGTCCATACCTCATGTGGAGTCTTATCCTCCAACACTGATGAAGGTGATCTGTTAACTAGATAGTATGCAATCTCCACTGCCTCTGCCCAGAATTCTTGTCCTAACCCGGTACCATTGAGCATGCTTCTTGCCTTTTCCATCAGTGTTCTGTTCATTCTTTCTGCAACTCCATTTTGCTGAGGTGTGTATGGAGTAGTCTTCTGCCGTGCTATACCACACTTCTTACAGAACTCTTCAAATTCCTTCTTGCAGAACTCCCCACCATTATCTGTCCTCAGCGCCTTTATCTTCTTCTTTGTCTGGTTTTCCACCAGAGCCTTAAATTATTTAAATTTGTCAAAGACTTCAGATTTCTTCCTCAAGAAATATATCCATGTGTTCCTTGAGAAGTCATCTATGAATGAAACATAGTACACAGATTTTCCTAGTGATGGAACTGACACAGGTCCAAACACATCACTGTGCACAAGTTCTAATATCTTGTTTGCCCTCTTAGCACTAGAAGGAAAACTCACCCGATTCTGCTTCCCATATACACAATGTTCACAGAAATCGAAATCCAGAGAAAAATTAGACATACCTTCTACCATACCATCTCTATGTAGTATCCGAAGGCCCTTCTCTCCAATATGTCCAAGCCTTTGATGCCATAGCATGGTCTTTTCTCCAAAGACAACTAGACTTTCCGTCCCACTTTCAGGAACCACAGAACTCATAATTCCATCAATACCGCCATACCGTGTAGCTTGCATGTAGCTCAAGTCCAAATCCCTCAGATACTACCAAGCTGTCAATAAACCATCTTGGGTGCATCTTCTCGAACACCGTTTACACCCGCATCATCCATCTGGCTTACGTAAATAGATTTCGCGAATGCAGAATATGCAGAACACCAAGAAGTTTTCAATCCTTCCACCTTGCAGCCTTCCCGCCTGACTTTTCCACGTCCGATGATTCCGCCTTCCTATCATCCCCTAGGAAGACATCACCACTCTCATATTTCTCACTCGCAGTCTTGGCCCTATGGGGAGTGAAGCGAAAGGATGCACCTGAGTCAATCAGCCACGCCTCAAGATCGACATGTGTATTTGAAGAAGAAGAAAAATACACATCCCTACCTTCATCCAAGGTGGTTTTTTCCTCTGTAGAGGAAACATCATCAGATCGCTTTCCTTTCTCAGGGGCTTTAGATCTCAACCCCTTTTGTAGTGCCTTCCTTATTTCCGTATTTCTAGCAGTAACTAGTAATTTTACAAACTTTCCAGGAGATTTAGATCTCCCCTCTAGATTTATATTTAGATCTCCCCACTCGAAACCTTATTCTTGTTTCCGGTTTGGGGACCTTCCTTGTGGCTGCATAAGGCATCTCCATTATGACCCTCCATATTTCTCCGTCTCTATTCCTCCGGACAAAGAAGGCCGAGACAATGTCATCAAAATTTAAGGTAGTTGTATTGCTACCTATTGCAATAACCAGACTATCCCATGAGTTTGGTAGAGAACACAACAAACTGATGCACTTATCTTCATCCGAGATTTTAATATCAACAGATGACAACTGACTTACCACAGTATTGAAGGCGTTTAGATGCTCTGTCACCGAGTCTCCATCCTTCATCTTCAGGTTATACAACTTTTTACGCAGGAACAACTTATTCACCAAAGACTTAGATTGGTACAAAGTCCTAATTTTTTCCCACAAATTCTTTGTAGTAGCTTCCCCAGATACATTCAACAATACTGAATCTGAGACACAACCGGACAGGCTTTAGCCTTTCGATCCTGGGCCCAAACCTAACTGACATTCTTGTTGGCTTAGTACTCCAGATTCTATCATGATCCACCGATCTTTATCCACTAGCATCCTCCATCTGAGCTTCACAACTCAAAAACTCACCATTAAATTTCTCGATCTCTATCTTTCCGCCACTGCCATCTTCTCTCACTGCAAGAATCGATCCCGCGTATCTCCCAATCGAACAGGTTCACCTGTGCCCGAACTAAAAACCCTCACACAAAGGCATCCCCTTGAAGCCAAAACAGCTCCGATACCAAATGTAGGTTTTAACCGAACATAAATTATCTACATACGAATCTTATAACAAAATAAACAATAATGATAGCATAAAACATAAAACAGATAAACACAGATATTTTCCCCCCGGATCCCAAATCGGGACGACCATCTTGATTTTTCATTATATTCCTTTTAGTGTTACAACACATATATATACATGCCAAAGCATACATAAACCCCAATCCATAAACCCTGGATTAGAACATAACTGTAGTTCCCTTGACCGGATCTACAAAAATACCAGGGGCCGAAAACCATCGTACCCCAAAACCATGTGCAAATCCATGCACAAAACCATGGACGTGGACTACCCACCGGAAATTAAGGATATAACACAAACCCAACACTTCTCCTGTCCTCTAATCATTCGAGGGTAGTTACAATTCCTTCTACATTTTATCAAAAGTACTCAAATATGAAAATTTATGTAGGAAATTGAAAACATAAACCCCCCTATGTCTATTTATATACAAATTCTTGTCTTGGGCCTAATGCCCCTTCATCACAAGTGCAAAGGCTTTGAGTTGTAATCGCTGAAGTGCGATATGAAAGATGGTGGGACCTGATCGCATAGCACACATCTCCAATATTAAAATATAAGTTATAAGGAAAATTTGAAAATAATGGCATGCGAAGTGCGACGTCAGGAAGATGCAATGTGGTTCTAAAAATGAACTCCAAAGGTCTTGAAATCCGGATGTAAGGCATTCCTGTGTTAAATTGCATCGAAGGAAATAAGGAGGATTAAAACGTAAAGCTGGTGAAATGCCTTGACAACGGAGGAAAGCAGATCGCAACAAAATAACTCAAGTACGTGACCCGACACAGATCAAAGGAGAAGATGCAGAGTCAGGTAGCAGGTGATATGATTGACTGCTTTTGAAGCACATGAGCATAGGTAGAGTTTGGAAAAAGAGGGTATAGCGGCCCTATTGGGAGCATGACAAATGGGTTAGGTCGGGCACTGAGGTGTCGTTACAGAGGTGTGTAGCCACTACATCATAACTAGAAAGGACACCTCGGCACATCAAGGGGACACTTCATCAATATCAGATTCAACAAAATGAACATATTTCCAGTTTTAATTTGTTTTCTCAAGTATGATTTCATAAGAAATCTTAACAATTTAGGTATTCGAATAGCTTCAAGAAGTTCAGGAGTTATGAACCACTGTGATGTATTTAAGCAGATAGAAATAAAGAAAATGGGTTCTGAGTTTTGGACCTCTGGTTCACTCTTAATTTCGTACTGAATTTTCTGAGAATTTAATGAAAGAAGATCAAGTTTCCTGTACCTATTGATGTTGATATGTCTTTCTGATTTTGCTGTAGCAATTGATCTCTTAATTGAATTTGTGAGTAAGAGTTAAATTACCTTAATTTGTGCTCCTTCACCACATCTCTTCTATTTTTGAAAACTCTTGAGGGAACTTCAAAATAATATATTCTGTGTTTACAACATATTATTTCTATTTTCCTCTCTTTCCATGATTTCCTATGAAATTTAAAAGTGGCAGATTCAGTGTATTCAACATATCATTTTGAGTTTTTTTTATAGTTCTTCTTTTCATTTTATTCAAGTATCAAAAATTTATGGCATTGTGAAGGCTCTCATTATATCAGATTAATTTGGTTATCAAGTAATTAGATTCCAAATGTGTTAAAGAGATGCCATTTGATATCGCAATTGTGACATACATTTATAAAATGTATTAAGCACTGATTCCTTACCATAGCCAAGGGATTCTTTCTTGAGATACAACATTTTCTAGTGCCATTCCCGCGGACCAAGAAACAAAGTTTATTTTCCTTGGGTTTTTCACATTATTTCCTCTTGTTTTTTAGTGAGGAGGAAATATTCGACATTGTTTGTTATTTTCAAAACTCTAGCTTTCAAAAGGCCTAACACGGGATTGGATACCTCACAGAAGATAGTCCCTGCTTTGACAGATCCAGATTGATTACTTTCTAAAAAGGCTCAAAAAACTGAAACTCCTTCAATACCTGATCCTATATTTCCTACTCATGGCAACAATTCCCATAATTTGTTTTTGAAGATATTTACATGGAACTCCCTTTCTTGGAACAAGATAGCCCTTCTACGCCCATTTATTTTCAAGAACCTCAATTAGAAGAACATTCTTCCGAGTCTATTTCTTTTACCTCCACTCAAGCTCAACCAAATATAGTTGTTGGTCCCTTTGATATTTTCCATCAACCTACCCCCATATTAGTTTTTCCTCCACACTCATTCACTTTCACATTAGGTTCACCAACCTCAACCACCCAAGGATTAGTTAACCAAGTGTTAATATGGCAGTACCAACTTTCTTAACAGATAGATATGCACCACTAAATCTTTCGCAACCAATTTATTCCATGCTTCAATAATACATAAAATTACTTCTTGGTTTCACTGGAGAAGATGAAGTAACCGCAGAACAACATTTGCCCTTATTTTACACTTTTGCTGAGAATTTAAATGTAGAAAATCTTGATTTTGTGATGAGACTATTTGTGCAATCTCTAAGTTGAGAGGCTAGGAAATGGTTCAAAGGTTTACCAAATGATTCCATAAATGATTAAGAAGAGTTATAAACTCAGTTCACTTAGAGATGGGGAGAGAAGAGAGATCATGGTTAGTCAGTGACAGAGTTTAATGCAATTAAAATAAAACAAAATGAAAACATTTTTGAGTTTGTAAAAAGATTCAACAAATTGTACAATAGTTTGCCTATAGAGATGAAGCACCCCATGTAGGAGAAAAGGTATTTTTTGTTGGGGTTTTTGAAGCTGATTTTAGCTTTACATTGAGAGAGAGAAGATCCCATACTCTTCAGCAGATAAAAACAGATGCTTTAGAGATGGAAGCTAATATGACTGCAGCTGCAAAGGCGAAAGGGAAACAACCATTCCAAGAGAAGGGGAAGGCAAAATAAGAATCATCACAAGATCTAAGGATTTAGAATATGAAAAAGGCGATAAAAAATCTGACAAATAAGCTAGCTAAGATGGAATTTGAAAATAAAAACTCCCAAAGACAAGTACAACAAAACCGAGGGGGGTTTAACCCCCAATTTTGAAGACATTCCCTAAAAATCTTGCAGAGAGAGAAGAGATTGAGACCAGGTTCAAGATCCATTATATATAGAAACTGCACCCAGAGATCCAATAGAAGATGAACAAAGGGAGGCCAATGATCAGGTATCTTCTATGTATGCAATAGGAGAGGATGAAGGGAAATATTGTGAGGGTGAATATGCTCAAGTTGAATTTTATTTTGATCAAGATGAAATGGATGAATACTGTAGGAAATTCACATATTTCATGCAAGGTGAGTTACATAGTAAGTATGATTTGAGGTCTAGAAATAGATCTAGAGTGTAGGATAATGAAGGTGAAAAACAAGGTTCCATTCCTCCTCCAATGGAAACTCCACTACAAAAGGACCCTATGAAATAGGCTAGTAATAAGAAACAACCTGTAAATTCCCTTAATATAACAAATGTGAATCAGGGTGAATCCCCCCAAAACAAATCAGTTGACACTATTATCTTGGAGAGAGTTTTCCCTGTACCCAAAAAAACGACAAATTCTAGAAAGGGTGAAGAAGAAATTGAAAAGAATGTTAAGAAAACTCATTCTTTCAATTTGAAAAAAGAGTTGGAGAAGGTAAAAATTCAAGTGCCTCTTCTAAAATTAGCCAAAATACCAGCTTACAAGAAAGGAATTTCATAATTTATAAATCTCACACAGGTGGAAGATAAAAGTGACACAGTGAACTTACAAGAATAAAAGCCAATGGTATCCTTTGGTCCTCATGTAGAAGAAATAGATCTCTTTGTTCCACCCTTTTATATTTCTCTGTTGCTTCATGATTATACTCTACATAAAAGCGTGCTCGACTTAGGAGCATCCCATAATATCATGCCATTGTCTGTAATGAAGGAACTTAACTTGCAGATTACCAAAACTTATAGGGATCTGTGTTCATTCGATTCCAAAAGGGTGAAATGTGTTGGGTCAATTAAACATGTAGTAGTTTTGTTGGCAGAAATCCTAGCAAAGAGTATAGTCATGGATGTAATGGTGGCTGACATTCCAACCAGGTTTGGAATGATCTTGTCAAGATCTTACGGAGAAATGTTGGGAGGTGTACTAAAATAAGATTTCACTTATGCTATCATTCAAGTTATTAATGGGGAAGAAAGAAGGTTGTACAGGGAAACACGGTTTTGTGAAGACTACCACCAAGAAAGATACAGGAAATTTCTGCATTATAGTCAAGAAACAAAATTCTTGTTTCATGTTGCATGAAGATGCAAATTTTTCTAAAGACACAGTGAAGCAACTCCCTTCAAAAGTTGTAAATAATGAGCTGCACTCAAGGAACATTTGGAAGTGATAATTTGATGCTGCCTACTGCAAGTAGGGCTTAGGTGTTGGATTCTTATTGATATCACCAGAAGGTAACCTCATGCCTTTCTCTTTTAGCTATAATTTGATTCAACAAACAATGTGGTTGAGTATGAGGCCTTAATCTTAAGATTTCAAGTTTCTAAACATGTGGGACTTCAATGTGTTTCAATTTTTGGTGACTCTGAATTGATTATAAGGCGGATTAAAAATAATTATCAAACCAAGCATCTGAGATTGAGATCATATAAGAATGAAGTGTGGGATCTCATAGAAAACTATTTTGAAGCATTCAATCTTCAGTATATTATGAGGGAGGAGAATAGATTGGCCTATTATTTAGCAGTTGAAATCAACACCTTCAAACCTCCAATAAATCCAAGGTTAAGGTATGAGATTGAAGTTAGGCATATACCTTATAGCCCTGATAATGTGAAACATTGGCAGCTGTTTGACGACGATGAACAGATAAGTCAATTCCTGACCATGATTGGAAACTTTGAAGACACTGAGATAGACCAAGAGGAAGAACAAATAGATTAGAAAGCAGAGATAAGAAACCTTCATCAGTCAATGGGTGAAAAAAATATTATCCAATTGAAAGATAATGTGATCCCCAAAGGGTTGGCTCCCCTCAAAAGATTATTCGATGCTAATGATGTTGTTTTTGATTCAAAGAAAACACATCAAGAATAAGGGATGGAAGATTGTAATTTTGGAACTCAGCACAATTCCAAAATAGTGAAATTGTTCAAAGGTGTTCCCCAAAAATATAAAGAAATATAGATTGATATTTTTAAGAAGTATATGGATGTGTTTTCCTGGTCATATGAAGACCTAAAAAGATATGAGAAAATCATTATTCAACATAGTATTACATTGAGGGAAGGACTCAAAACACACAGACAAAAGCTCAGATAGGTCAATCCATTGGTGTTACCTCCAATCAAAATATAAATGAAGAAACTATTGTAGGTGAAAATTATAGTCCCTCTCAGATATTTAGACTTGGTTTCCAAACTGGTCTCTGTAAGAAAGAATAATGGAGATATAAGACTGTGTGTAGACTTTAGGAACTTAAACCGAGCATATCTAAAAGATAATTATCCTTTGGTGAAAATGGATTATGCCTTACAAAAGGTGACAAGAGCTCACAAGTTGTCTATGGTTAACATATTTTTTTGGGTATATTCAGGTAGAAGTAGAAAAAGAAGGTCAGAAGAAGAGTGCTTTCACTACACTTCTTGCAGTAGTAGTCATAATGCTAAATCTAGAAGAATTAGAGTAAGGATATAACTATGTGCAATTATATCATTGTGGGTTATGAATATGTAATGACCATATGTTTTTTATTAAGCTAGATTTACTTTCATGATATATATAAACGCATCCTATATTATTTTTGGTCATTTTTTGGAGATAACATAATGATTTCTAGAAATGCTTGACGTGCCTACTTTTGGGGAGTGTGCTATTGAAGGAAATATGGTTATCATTATATTAAAAATTTTACATATTTATAAGGAATAAACCCTTCTTATGGAAGGCCATGTATGTCTTCATGTTGTAAAGAAATGTAATGTTCGTTGGGCCCTTAATGGCCTCATTCCATGATTTTTTAATTTTTTCATTAGGTTGTTAATATCTTCCTTCCATAATGATTTTTTATATCATGTATCTATGTTTTTCTTAAGACTTTCATGACATTTATACTATCATATTATTATTATTATTATCGTTAAAACCTAGCTTAGAAATCCTCAAATATGCATTCTCTTCTCTCCATTGTAGGTGTAGTTGTCACTGGTGTGGATAATGATAAAGAATATTCCAAAAAATTATAGATGCCCTCATTTTTAACGACTTATGAAAATTTATATGTGAATCAGAGGATGAAAATTCACCTACCAAATCCACATCATATAACGAGTTAGTCGCTTTGGAGGACAAGGATAGAAAATCCTATGCTTTGAATTCTAATTTTGTAACTGAAGAGGTGAGTCATCATATACCTTCAATTACAAATTATTATGATCGTGCATTAAAAAAATGATTGATCTATATGACTCACACTCATAATTGGCGGTTATTCAATTAATGGTCAAAATTTTGAACTGTGGGTTGAAATACAATGACTCCATAGACTCACCTAAAAAATTAGAGCCCTCATGCATCATGTAGATGCCACTCGAGTTAATATGGGCATTCCTCTCATAAATACCATTTTCAAGGCCCTCTACGACATGTAGTCTCATTATCTTAAAACTTTGCAATCCAGTTCACAACTAAAGTCATTACATTTGACATATTTGTGGAGAAGTATGCATAAAATGAGAAATATTTCATGTAGAGGAAGAAAAACACCAATTCCCTTGAAAAAAAAAGTTTCTCTTTGCTAGAAAGGGAATAAATAGTCACATGATTCTCTGAAAAGAAATAGGAGTAGAAGAGAACATGGAAGACATAATTTCAAAGGCATGGGAAATAAAGACCACTAAGGAGAATGACCATATCTTCAAAACATTTCTCTCCATATAGATGTACATGATAAAACTACATTCAAAATCCCTTAGGCGAGAATCAAAGAAAGATGAAACTAGAAAGAAGAAAAAGGTAAAATATTTGATCCATACTATGGCTCATTGTAATGTTGTAGTAACTAAAGATTTGTTTCACACTTCATTATATTCTTGGAGAGGTGCATGGTTAATTCATACAGGTGTAACCTACTATATTACCTTAAATAAATAATTTTTTGAAGACTTCAGTTACAATATCGATGGAGCAATGTCTTTTGTAGAAAAATAATCTCAATCTCTCAAGAATTGGCACCAATAGGCTAAAATTGTGTATATGTCTTGATTTTCTTCTTCAGGGTGTGTTCTACCTTCCATAGTTATATACAAATAAGGAAATGATCGAACAATGTGGCTTTTATGACTAGAGTAAAGGAGAAAGTACTACTAAAGATGAAAGGAATATCTGTGCATGCAGAAAATTATACATGCCTCTCTTAGAAAAATGAAAGTGCATTATTCTCCAATATTATATGGAATATAATACCTAGAAATAATTTTATGAAAATATTTGGTTACTTAAACTAATGGTTTTATTTTTTATCAATTATTCATAGGAGACTAAAGGAATGTGATGCTTGTATCTTAGGAAAACATAAAAAATAATCGTTTCATAATTCTACTTCCAAAGCACATATAAAAAATTCACTAATTCATTATAATTTTTTTAGACCTATGCATGTTCCTTATGTAAAAGATAATAAATATATTATGATTTTATTGATGATTAGACTGGGATGTGTTGGGCATGTTTGTTGAAAATCAAATAGAAGTATTTTGAAACTTTTAGAAATTTTCATGTATGGATAGAAAATGATTCAAAATCACATATTGGCTCTCTTCATACAAATATTGGAAAAGTATATACTACAAATGGTTTTGAAAACTATATCTTTGAATATGGGGATGAACATAAATCTACTTTTCCATGCAACCCTCAACAAAATGGTGTTATTAAAAGAATAGATAGGATTATTTGTGTTAGATTAAAATCAAGAATAATATATGAAAATTATATATTTTTCTATAGTATTTGACTATTCAAATTGTTGGGAGTAACAACTCTACTTACCCATTTTTTTTCTATTTATAACATTATACTACTTCTATTGTCTTTTCCTTAGTTTTTCTTCTGTCCCTTAATTATTTTACTTCTGTTATTGTATAGTCTCTTACAAAAATTCATTCAAGGATATTCTTTCAGCCTTTTGAAATTTAATGATGTCGTTTCTCAATTCATCCCTATGAATATTTTCGTAAACACTCATTCCTTGAATCTGACTTGAAATTCTTTCGATATACATGCTATGTTTACCCTTATTTTAATTTATATAATTTCATAGTCTTCATCCTATTATGACACTTAAAATTCAAACTTTCCCCATCTCTCTCTATACATTACTATATGTTATTATATTCTTATACCCCATTAACTCTAATTAACACTTCAAGTTTTCCTCATATGCATATGTTATCATATATTACATCTATATATGATTCTTGACATGGATTTTAATTACCTCTGTGGTAGGTATCCATATATTTTTATCTCTAAGTCTATAAAACTCTTTTCGAACTTGCATATATGTATATTAATTCAACGGAGTATTTCATTTTAACTTAATCCTTCTTCCTATGATATTACATAGAATTGTCTATTACCATGGCTCAAATAATTTATTTTATATAAGTTCTAATAATGATTTTTACCTATGCTTAATTCCATATATATTTATAAGGGATATTTAATGTATTAAAATCTCCTTCATACCCCAAATATTGAATTAATTAATGTCCCTCATATCCTTATCCTTATCCACGTTATGGTTTGTATTGGAACTCAGATGTGACAAGATCTTCGACGTAAGTCTTACCATATGGGAATATGTACTCAACGATGGGAATATTTACTCCACGATTTTGATTGTATGGTTGATTTGATCAGCTTATATTTTATGTACTTTTTAATAGAGATATTCTCTCCCTACAATTAATTGACAACCGATTTCATTATAATCACATTTACTAGCAGTACATATGATATGTGGCTTAAAATGGGCAGATTAAATTTGTTAGCAAGTTGTATCACGAATTTATTTTGTGAATTAACGGTGAAGATTAAATAGTATTTGATACTGCCAATTGAGCATATCTGGGGTTTAATTTTTATCCATTATTTCATTTTGGGCAATTTCTTCACTATGTATTCAACTCTGGTTAATTTCCATTGTTTTGTTTTCAATGTGAATGGCTTTCATCCATACTTGTGCATTTTTTCGGAACATCTCACGGGTAATAAAACCTTCGCATTTCGTTTTCTTCTACAATTTGTTTAACGAACATAGTGTTTTCATGAATCATTTGATATTTCCTTCCTTTAACTTGTTCATGATTTTTATTGTTTTTTTCTGAACTCTTTTAACCTTCGTAATCATTTATATGTTTACAGGTTGAGCCATAGAGGAGGCTTTCCTCCATCTTATTCATGGCAGACATATATGAAGTTGCAATTCCTCGCACAAAAGATAAGAAACTAAAATATTTCCTTGGTTAATATGTCCTCCTCATTCTTGGCACCAGTATTTAATTTTATTACTCATATCAGTCCTTATATTTTGACTGCGTCATTCTACATGGTTATTTTGAAATCAAACTTCAATGTTATGAAATTATTTGTTTAATTTATTAATCGTTTTTCCCCAATTATTCTACCTCTTCATTGAGATAAGATTTCATTTCGGGTCTTCTCCATAATGATAACTTAACTATGCTTCCCTTAGCCACTACGAATTCCATTTGTGCCCTCTGACTCAATTGCACAACTATTACACCATTTTTTTCCCTTTGTGAATTTTTGGGTATCATTTTCGTTTTCGGTGTGAAGACAAATAGATATGGTTAAATGTGAATTTTCCTTCCAGAATTAGATAATTTCATAGTCAACCTATTTTCTAATGTATGCTCCTCTCCGTGCTCACCATTTTTGACCTTCCTATTTGTCCATTTGAAACCATAGAAGTTGGACAACTTCTTAACCTCAGTTTGACCTTTCATAACTATAATTTGTCAATTTTGTTTTACATTAATCTCATAAAGGGTTAGCAAATAATGTTCGATTTCCCTTTTTGAAATTATGATTCCCTTTATATACAAAATCTTGAATTTAAGGTTTAAGTTTAATTTTCGTTTTTTATCAAGATGATGGAGGTTAGTTTCTGTATAATTTGGCTCTGTCTTAGTAATTTTTTGAGAGTCTATTTTGACATTCCTTCTTAATGGAATACGATTTTTAACTTGGGTCCATCAGTTATTTAGTCTCTTGGCTTTCGAATATACCCCATTATAATGTGCCATTGTTTTGGTTATATTTGATCATTACTTACCTCTTTGTTTATATAGTCATCTTGCATGTCTTATTCTATAATTCACCACTTACAGTTGTATAAAAAAATTAGGATAAAATTAATAATTAAATTTATTCAAATACCTCTGTTCTATAAGTAATGATCATTTGATATTTTCACAGATTAACAAAATATTTATTACACAGGAAAACCCCTATTTTCCTGCTTCCCTACAATTCATGAATTTACATCAAATACCCAGTATATGGTTTCCAAACAAAACTTAGGTAATGCATTTTATCTAATTTCCGTAATAATAGATAGTTCTATTTTAATTCTCAGTTTACCTTAGTGAACTGACTGTTTGATATTATTATTTCATGTAAAGAAGGAACTTCACTGCGTCATATTTGGATAACAAGGTATATTTATATATTTAATTATATTGACAATTATCAACATTCTTTCTATTTGTTTTAAATTCTATTTGATCTGAATCGAACCCAGATCTATGTGGGTTTTCGATACATGTACTTCACTCTTGTAGCTTACACCACCATCAGATCAAATTTCTTTCACAAAATAATTGACAATAGATTTTCTTTCATCTATCTACAGGTTAGTCGCTACCATGTACATAATTCAACCATCTGAATTAAAGGATATTTTTTTAATGTATATATCAAATTTTTAATTAATATCAGTAGTTCCCGAATTTCAATCAATATTACTTTGATAGTAATAACTGACATTTTACATGGTAATAATATATTTTTCTTGTCATCTTTATTAGATGAATTTAAATCCTTCGAACATTTCCATAAATGGTTTAGAATTTATTTATTATATTCAGAATGCATATTCCTATATGAATAATTGATAGCTTATTGTTTCTAAATCCATATTGTATTCTGAATGAATAATTGTTTCTCTATACATAGTACCTCTATATGTATAATGATTTTCAAGGTTCTTGTTCCACCATATTGTGTGTAGAGGTATATATATTTCCAAAGTTATGAATTTGCACAGTTTGAGTTTAAGTACATTATTTGTACAAAATATTTCCTTCTTGATTTAATATAATAAATCCCAGTGTATAACTTTCTACTTCTCCTTTGCTTACATACTCAAATAATTCATTTCACTATTAATGTTTATGTTTGTATTAACACTTTAGAATATTTTGAAATCTTAATGATGTATTTTCTATATTGTATCTAAAACACAATAGTTAACATAACCTAATCGTAGATTTAAACCCCTCTAATTTGTTTTAGACATTCATTTTGTTCGTTAATTAATTTAGCTACTCTATGTAACTATTCAGAACTTTACCTATACTTGGTATAGTTATCTTCTGTTGAATACATTAGACACTTTATTCCAAAAGAATAAAATAAAGTATCAGTTTTTTTTTAATTCAATTACACAATTTTCAGCTTAAATCCATAACTAATTAATAGTAAATATTATTCAATCAACAACATAACAATAAAATAGAACTTAAAAACTATGCATACCAATTCTGGTAAAGACTATTTTCCACCCAACCTTGAGCTTAATCCACAACTCCTACTGAACAGAGACTAATTCCTCCAAAGTGTATAGAACCTCTTTTCTACCCAGGAATGACTTATTTAAGCTTTCTTTCCCTCAGTAAGTTTCCATAACTACATCGAGTTAAATCAAGATGTTGGTTTCCTTTAGCCTAGGCTTTACTTTTGTTTTCTTCCATAAAATCTCTTTAAAACTAGATTTTTTGTATTTGAATAATATAAGGTATGCAAGGTATCTTCTTTTAATGTTATGTTTAAACTATAACATTGGATGGGTAGGTAAGCCATATGGTATGTTGAGAATGTCTCTTTCACAAATGGATCATGCATTGATATGAAAATTATTTGGATTTATCTTTGCTATGATAAAATCGTGAAACTGGTATTAACCAAGGTTGAGTATGATGTTTCTAGCATGGATAGCTATGAGTGGGATGAGGAAGCTCCTTAGATATTTTTCTGAGCATGATCTAGATATGACATAGATACATTGCAATGACATAGTGAGGCAGTGTAACCCATACATATAGTTGCGACCAATATACTCTCATATATTTAGACAATGTAGTTGTTTAAGACAAGCTTAGGATTGTGGTTGGAAGCTCGTTAAGAGGAAGGATGATTATGGTAGACTTTTGTGATTGATATGATTATTTATATTCTGACATGATATTTGATTTCATGTATTGTATATAACTGCAATGATGATATGAGTATGATGAGAGCAGTGTTAATCAAGGACAATGAGCCACACTCTCCCCCCTTATTTGAGTTTCTAGGGTGAGGAAATGAGAAAAAGAGCTCTTGGGGTTGAGGGAACTCTCACCAATAGGGTGTTACCCTTATCTATTACCCACAGGGTTGGAGTAGTAAGTCACCCTATCTTGGTCATTGTAGAGTGTACCCAAGTTGAAATCTTGCCCACAATATGGGCTTCTTTGGATTATCCCTCTCGGTCTGGCAGACACATGAGAAGGCTTGGAGGCATTTGATCCTTACCTCTCAGTAAGTTGGTTATCTCATCTAAGCTAGATTATGATGCAAGTGTCCTACCACATGACTATTAAGGGTCATTACTGGGGTCATAGTAGTAGCTCCCCTATATCACCTATTTATCGATATGGGGTCATAGTAGTAGCTCCCCGATATGATTTCAGGTTTATTTGTGCCCCTTGATGATATGATATTCGATGATGGTGTGGGTTGTAGATTTGACTCTATGTCGATATTCCTAGGTGGTAGCGTGATTGCGTTTCAAGGTAGTATCCTGATGACATATTTTCAGGTAGTAGCCTATTGATGGATTTTTCGTGTCGTAGCCCATTGACAGATTTTGTAGGTAGTATTTAGCTTATAAATATTCAAGGTATTAGCCTGCTGACATAAATTTTGAGTAATATCCTATTGGTAAATATTTTAGGTTGCATCCTGATGAATAGAGGGTGGTATATTAAGCTCCCATATGGTAGAAAATTTTGATTCTTCTAGATTCAAGAATATTCAGTATATGAGTAGGAACAATCAAGTATGTAGGAATTAGCAAGTGATGTACATTTATGATTTGAGACGATGAGATACTTGAGATGGGACATATGTCATGTTGAGAAAGAGTGTTAAAATTAGGCAAATGCTTTAAAATTCCACCTTGGACAACTCAGATGACAAATATGATGTTTACATTAAATTCCAATTTTTGAGGGGACCAAAATCGACCTAAATATCACCTTATTTGGACAACCACAAGTTGGTTTTTGAATTTGTTTATTAACTCATGTATATTGGGTTAGGTTAGCCTCAACCCCAAGTGGACCCTCATGAAAGAATATAAATATAAGAGACCTCAATCTCATTTTGAAACATTAATCAAGTTCTCTTCTTCTCTTGTATTTTCTCTTGGCTCGCAAAGGTTTGGTGAAATAAGTTCATGCAGAGGTGAAAAATCACAGGTCTAAACCTCGCACACAAGCTAGGGTTTATGCTTTGGCTGCAGGCACAAAACTGGTGGATTCAAGATATAGGTGTAGGATTGATATGGGCATGGTAGTCGCCAAGGACCCATAATCGTAGGCATATAGGGTTATGGTAGCAGCTAGGGCTTCAGAGGCAAAACAAGATTCTCTCTCACATACATGCAGGCACATAGTGCTATGGTAGCAACCATGGACCCATAGGAAAAGAGTGTTATGCTAGCGAATGTGGACTTGAAGATGAATCTATAGCACTCTAGAGTTTTCGCTTAGTTACAATAGTATCCTACAAAAAACAAAAATATATTACAATCATCAAAATCAGTGTTTCATGGATATTCTAGTCATTGTGAAGATATGGATCATTGTACTCTCTTTTGCTAAATCATTTGATGAAAATATACTAGAATAAAAATTTTCAAGTTTTTTCTCCATAATGGGTTTTTCCATGGTCTCTAACCAATCCTCATGTCTCTATGTGTGCATGATTTACTTCCTATGTTCCTTTATGCTCCGCTTCATTGATGATGATGATGTTGTTGTTGATGAATAATAATATAAATATGAATAATGTTATAATTATATCGGGTGAACATAATGTGCTAATGATGAAATGAAACTATCAAAGAAAATATCAATATATCCCTATGAAAAATTAACACAAAATTTACATGAAACTTACAGGTTTTGAATAAATGTCAAATACCCATCGAAGGCCTCCTTAAAAATAATTTTGGTGTCATTGCAATCTATCTCCCGGATAATCATAATTACATATGCCTTACCTTCAATGGTATTGAGAGGTCACTCTTTATTATAGGGAGGTCATGGGGTTTAAATGTCTGAATTGAGTTATGATATATGTGGAGTATGCATTGGGAAATGTATTATGTAAGGAGTTATTTAATTTTAAAATGATATAGAAGTTTTTGGGAAATATTTAAATAGTTTCGAAATGTGTAATGTTTATTATAGATATTTAGTTTTACTTATCACCAAAGACAAAGAAGATTGAATGATTGGAAAATTTCCAAATAAAAGAATAGAAAGGATATGGTTAATATTCAATTTTGAGATGTTTTATTTTTAATATTTTATGTTTTGAAGTGAGATGTGGATTTTGTAAGAAAGAAATTAAGTTTATATGGTTCGTAAATGACTTACTTATAGCAGACAGAATTTCCTTTATGGAAATGAAGGAAATAAAAAATAATGAACATATAAATACTCTACCACCAAGAATTCGATTTTCAAATATGATTTAAGGGTTTTTCAACTCAACACAATTTTCAATGCAAATTCCCTACTCATTATTCATCAATGGAATTTAGTGCAACTTCCCTAATATTTTTTCTTCAATGGAATTTAAGGAAGAGTAATGATTGACAATAACCTAAATAAGTATTTAGGTTATTACATAAAAGAAAAACCTTTAGTGAATCTGGAAAAATGAAAAAAAGTGAAAGTGGAAAATAAATTAGATAATTTAAATAGGTGATTGGTATGTATGTTCAAAACAAATAAAACCTTAAATGATATCTAGAGAAAAACAAAACAAATTCTTCAGCTTTGTAAGTCAACTTGCTAGCTGAATCCTCAAATATCAAACGGTGAAATGCACCCTATGAGAGATTCTCCCTGAAGTCTAACATAGATTTGATTTTAAATAACTTCAAGGTTAGGAGGTTTCAAGGACATATAAAGATTTAACACCTTAACCAAATAATTATTTTATAGAAACTTTCATTAGATACACCCATCTCAACAAAGCACGGTGTATTTATGAGAGGAGCTGTAATAAAAGCAGTACAGAGGAAAGATAGTGTTAAGGAGGGCTCTGCCTTCCATCAAGAGCACCAACTCTCTTCAATTTGGAAATGAAACTATGTTGAAACACTCGATATTGTTTTCTTTTTTTTGAGAAGGAACCCACTAAAAACTTTTTAGCAAAGCACAGTGTATTTATGAGGGGAGCTGTAATAAAAGCAATACAGAGGAAAGATGGTTTTAGAAGGACTTTGCTTCCATCGAAATCCCCAAAGCCCCAACTCCCTTCAATTTGGAAATGAAACTATGTTGTAACACTCGATCTTGTTTTCCTTCTTTGAGAAGGAACCCACTAAAAACTTTTTATTATCTTTAACATCCAGCACCTAACAACTACAACGAATAAAAACGATGTTGACTCTCTATCCATCCATATACAAAGAGGGACATGCACATGTATGTATTAGTAGTCTAATAGCTAATAGATCATTGATATCAAGAAATATTTCATTTCATCTAGCTTCACTACACAATTTTTTTTTAAGTAATACCTTCAAAATGAAAGGAAGTGATGACAACCACTTGTGCATGCAAAGCTACCGCCGTCTTGAAATGTATCATCCAAGAATCAATAAATATTCAAAATTAATTTGGAAAAAGCTATATAAATAGAAAGGATGTAAATGATAATATTTCTACAGCAACAAATCAGGGAAAGTTATTAGTGAAAGTGAAATATCAACACTGAATTAATTGTTTTGTTAATAAATTTTTAATTGTTTATTTATACGGTTATTTAATTTTTGTTTTTTTGACAGATATGAGCAAAAATTATTAAAATTATTTTTATTATTTTTTAGGATATGACACACTTACAGATGTCCCTCATAAAGCAAGAAAAATATGATCCAATAATAATAGGTTATCTTCAATGTCATGTTAATATTAATGTACCAGAGCATGTAAACAAAATGTCACTACAAGAAAAAAGAGAACGACTTCAGTCCAGGCACCGATCCTCATTCTGATCATTACAAATAATAAAAAGATGTATCTCCAGATAAGATGTATACCACTTTTCAGTTATTATAAAAATTCCATTTACCAATAACCTAGATTTACAAAAATCCATGCCAGATTTTCTTGAAATCTTACCTGAATTTCAATAATTTTCAAAGCAAATCTAATTAAACAACAGCTTAGAAAAACATATCAACTTTACAAAAATTAAACCTAAATGAACAAGATAATAGCTACCATTCCACCCCTGCAAAATGATTACCAGAAAAACAACTCATTAAAAATCAATGACTTCAAAAACGAAAGAATGAGTAGAGTAACATAATTAACTGTTAAAGTTACATGTGCCCAAATTGTATAATAAAGAGATTCACGGCCGAATTCGAGATCGGCAAATGGGACACGAGAGATCTCTGTGCAACCATTTTGAAATGCAGTCGGAATGAAACAGGTGGGAGCATGGTAAAGAAAGCACAGTGCGATTCAACGCTTCTATGATATCTAGACCAAAATACGGGAAAAGATAGACTAAATATGTATTTTCAAACGAAATAAAACCCTAAATGATATCTAGATTAAAAAAAAAAAAAAAAACTTCTAAAGAGAAAGCTTTTTTTTTTAGAAGAAAAAAAACGCTGTATATATTAGAAGAAATATATGACAGTACATGATCATCAATGCATTCTCAAACTGCTATATAAAACAGCGAGAAAACCCCATAAATCCATATACATCCAGAATAAACTTTTGAAAAGAAGTAATTCGATGTTCATGGCCAACAACATAACGGGTGGTAAAACCCAACCCACAAGATCATCCCTGTATCCATTGAAAAGAACTTTCAAAAAAAATACAGCAGCGTCATACAGAGAAAATACAGCAGCGTCATATTCGTGCTAATAAGAAAAAAGATAACTGTATCGAAATAAAGCAAAACAAAAAGTGAGTGCCGTAGTCCTCCAAGACTAATAAGAGTCAGGCTCGCTTGAGCAAAACCAAATCAGGCTCACTTGTAAAGCACAAACGAAGAAAATATAACTGGCTCGCTTGTAATTCAACGTGCTCGCATGACCTATGGAGAGACTGCATGCTTGATGCGCAGATTCCCATGTTTGGGGAGATCCGGCTCCCCAACACGATCTGGAGATCTGGCACCCGACAACTACCAACCAGCAAGACCGGCATGCCAACCAGATCCAGGGTCAAAAGGAAAAGAAGTCTCCAGTCGCCATATGAAACCAACAGCATCCCAGTCCTTGTTGAAACCCGATGCAAACGATAAAAACCGATCAACAAATTGTGGAAATCCAAGATCCATGGAAAGATCAAGGATCATCGTAAAGCAGGGTGGTCGTATATCCATAGAGCGACCCCCCCCAGGCGTCTGAAAACCAAACCCGAAGTGAGAACTCCAGCAGGAGAATAACAATCTCACGTAGCAGAGCAATGGCGGCAAGTTTTCAACTTGCAGCACCCAACCTTATCCCATTGCCGCCTTGAACCAGAGCAAGAGCCATGTAAAAGTAAACCCACTCCTTCAGACTACAATACTACCCCCACCAGCCAACAGATATCAAACCAGATTCGCAATCACCCGCAGGGGGAATGCTGTCACCTTCTAAAGAGAAAGCTAGATGGATCTAGAGAATCACGGCCGAAGTCGAGTTCGGCAAATGGGACACGAGAGATCTCTGCGCAACCATTTTGAAATGCAGTCTGAATGAAACAGGTGGGAGCATGGTAAACGAAGCACAGTCCGATTATTGCCATTTCCAGCTTGATTGTCATGCTCCTCAACATAATTCAGTGCTTCAATGCAAATACAACACGATGATTTCTCTCCTTCTTCTTCATCTGCCACTTCATCTAATTCAATCTTTTGACACACTTTCTCAACTATATCTGCCACTATTTCTTCTTCCAAGTCATCATTGTCTGCCCCAAATAATGGAATATGTTGCGCTGGCCCTCGTCTTCGCACTTCAACGTACGGTCTAGCAACTCGCAGCGAAATCCATGGCTGATTGTGATCAATTCCATCATTATCTGCCCCATCTAATGGAATATGTCTTAGCACTTCAACGTACGGTCTAGCAACTCGCAGCGGAATCCATGGCTGATTGTCATCAATTCCATCACTGTCTCCCCCAAGTAATGAAATCTGTTGCCCTCGCCAGCTTCCACCTTCCACGGCCATCTGTTCATCGTTGCCTATTCGTCCTTCCATATTCACTCCCCCCGCGAGACACAAATTACTGTTAATGGCTCGTAACCAACCTCCTTTCTCCACCTTGCTTAACTTAACTGAACTCTGTGCCGTTAGCCGCAACACAACTTACTGGCACTTCGAATATGACTTCTTTGGTACAGGCCATACAAGTTCTTTGGTATATGTATAAATAATTGGAACCCATACATATTTCGTGGCAATGGTGACATTTCGGGACGTCGGCCAATGTGCATCCAAAGCACCGCTCATCGCCCACAAACGTGACGGCCCAAGCAGAACTGCCCCTCAGCGTCACCCATTTGTTGGCCCTGGCTTCCTCGTAACTAAATTTTTTATTAATATTGGTCTGTAAAATGGATAATTATCGTTAATAGGTTAGCCTTATAACTACTCTAATGAGGGGCGATTAGTAGTTTATTGCAGATATAGCGGTGCAAGGATTGAAAAACATTGAAAATTATTTTTATTTAATTTATGAAATAAATCATTTAACTATGATTTAAACATGAAATAAAATTTAATTTTTTTATATTCATTTAAATATATATTTTAGTTATTTAATAATCTTTTATTTATTTGAACTGAGTGGAGGTTTTATCTTTTTTAAATGAAATAAAATTTAAATTGTTTATATTTTATTTAAATATATAATTTTTAGTTATTTAATAATCTCTTATTTATTTGAATTGAGTGGAGGTTTTATTTTTTTTAATATTTAAGTTTTAGTGTCCTAATTAAACAATTAACCCTTATTTAAAGATGGTTGATTTTATCTTTTAAATATGATTAAAATATTTATAAAATAATAATAATAATAATTTGAAATTTAATTGTATTATTAATTTTTAATTATTTATCAATTTATAGAATATTATTAAATAAATTATACAAATTTGTCAAATATATTTGATAAGATGATAAAATTTATAGTATATTAAAAAAATATAGATTAATAGTTTTAATAATTTTAATAATATGGTAATGTAAATTTTGACTCCTCAATGTGTAAGAAATATAATCGTCCTCCAAGATGATAATTTAGTTTTCCAAGAAGTATTTGGGGGCTCTCCACAACATATTCATCTTATCAAAATATATGCTCCTTTCTAAGGTCGTTTTAAATTATGGCAACCCTTGGACCTTTGCAGTATTTTGAAAATTTGATATGTTATCATTGCAAGCGACCTGAATCTAGCCACTTTTGGTGGGGAGTGTTGGAACTGGCAATGCAAATTGGATTCCATCAGCTCTTTCTTCAAAAATATTTTCAAGGGGAAATCCCTTGTCGATATTTGGCCCTCACCCCTCACTTTGACATGGAAGAATGGTCGTTCTGGTCCTAACTTCATAGGAAAATGACAAGAGAGATTTATAGTCTAGGAAAATCTCCTTAGACAACTTTGGTATATGTCCTCATAGATTTCTTGTGAGACGTTGTCATACCATGCTCCAATCTTCCTGCAATGGTAGGGGGATCTTATGTGGAAAGGAATTCCCTTTAAATTTAACCCCTCATGGTTAACCTAACCAGACTTATTTCAACTCATTCATAACTTTTAGTCTGTGGATCATACTCATGAGGAGGAATCATGGAATGGAGGTAGTCATTGATAAGCTCTATTTTCTCAAGCAAAGAGTCTAGAGATGGGAAAAAGTGAAAGAAATACAACACTTAGAAATGAGCTAGGAAGATTGAAAAAGCCTTGTCTAGGCTCTTTAATCAAATGAATGATGATATTTTCTCTCCATCAATTGAATCGAGACTTTTGGAGCTTGAACCGTAAAAGATGCATATTTCGAGTTTATAGGAACAAGCAAGGAGAATTAAAAGCAATGCAATATGGATAAAATACAGGATCGAAATTTAAAAATATTCCATAAATTTGCATCCAATCGCCATAATATCAACACGATCTCAGAAATTACTCACACAAATGGTAACACTATCAATCACACTATTGATATTCAAATGGAAGCCATGTCGCATTTTGGATCCCTCTTATAGTGTGTGAACAATTCAACTTTGAAAATCAGATGGAATTCATAAATTCATACCCTGTTATGTTCTCTGAGGAGGATAATGTTTCAATAAATAACCTCATGCCAATGGAGAAGATATCAAAGGTCCTTCTTTCTTTGCTTAAATATAACTGTCCTAGCTCAGATGGCACGACTTTCAAGTTATTCATAATATTCTCGTATATTATGGGTCAAGATATTTTAAAGATGGTGGAGGAACCATGATCCTCTACATAGGTATTGGGATCTATGAATGCTACTTTCATAACGCTCATTCTAAATTCTTCTTACCTAATTACTTTCAAGGACTATTGCCCTGTCTTATTATGGAATATAACCTATAATTGATCTCAAAAATATTACGACCAGGATAAAGGATAAATCCTTTGCTTATATATTTGGGGCATAGTTTGGATCTCTCATAGATAAATTCAAAATGTGGTCGACATTGCACAAGAATGCATTCATTTTATAAAAGTTCATAAAAGGGAATATATTGTATTAAAATTAGACCTGCATAAGGCATATGATAGTGTTGATTGGGATTTTCTCTGCATGATATTGTTCAATATTAGACTGTTTATTTCTCTGGTCAACTGGATCATGGCCCAAGTCACCTCAGTCAATTACATGATCTTGATAAATTATGTTCCTTCTAGTTTTTTCCAGACCCATAGGGGCCTATGAAATGTATGTTCCTTATCCCCATTACTTTTCTTACTTTTTATTTATGGTATTGGAAATAATATTAGAGAGGCTAAAGAAATTGGTATTTTCATCAACATATAGACCACCAGAAATGTTTAAGTGACTCACCTTATGTTCTTCAATGACGTGTTATTGTTTTGATAGGTCCCCTTGACTTAATGGAAGAATCTCTTCCACATCATCTCAATTTTTGGAGTAGCCTCACGTTTATTCAGGAATAACTTGAAACATTTTCTTGTCTATGCCTCCTCCACGATGGACACAATTTTTGAAATTTCTAATATTTTTGGGATTACTGCTTCTTTGAATGAGCTTGCTTTCTCTTATCTCGACTTCAATTTGAAACCTAATAAATATGGAACTATGGATTGTAAATGTATCATCAACAAAATTAAAAATAGGACGCTTCTATGGGCTCATAAATGGTTATCATCGGTCAGAAAAATCGTCCTCGCATAATCCATGCTCCATAACATCTCAATATATATGATGCATTTACATACCCTGCCTGGTTGGATTATAAAAAAGATCAAAACTATTTTAGTTGAATTAATTTGGTTTGGGGCAAGAGGAGTTAAAAATTTCTGTTGGCCTATCTCGAAGATATCTATTCGGTTAAGGAATTTGGTGCATGGGTGATCAAAGATATTAAGAGGTTTGGGTGGGCTCTCACCACAAAGAGCTTCTCGCATACTATGACAGGTACAGGTATCTAGCAATAAATTATTAGATATAAATATATGAGTGTAAGGGATCTTCTCGATTTCCACAAATCGACCCAAAAATATTTCACAAATGCTTCCAATATTTGGAACAATTTTATGAAGCTAAAAAAGCGATTACTTGATAACATATCCTAGGATATTGGTAGTGGAAGTCATGTTTTAGTTGGAATAGACCCCATTCGTGGTTGTTGGGGTTAACATCTTCTTCTAGTAGATACTGTTGTGGCTCATTTTCATTTACGTTCGAAATATTTTTCAAAACACAAAAAAAGAATATATGATAGAAAATGTAAAAAAATCTGTCATAGAAGAATTTTGATTTATATATTGGTACATTAACATTTACATGAGGAGATGTGAAGCTGGGTCGAATCGGGCTTATTCACGTGTAGAACAGTTCAAGAGATGGATTGATGGGCGCGTTTAGAGCATTCCACGTCAAACATGGTCATGTCGAGCTCATTCACAAGCTCAAGAGGGACCAGCGTGGTAGGACACCAGATAAGCTCAGGAGGGTTACACCATGGAGCGAAAAAACTAATTTCCCAAAGGAAGAGAAAGCGCGCATTTCCCTTAAACACTTAAGAGTTTGGAGGAGGCGCAAACGGAAAAATGGACGGTTGGGATCAAAGCACAGAATTGGAGCAGAGAGATAGACGATGGAGATTAAATCGAAAACTGCCAATCGCAAGTTTCAAAGGATATGCATGGGTGGTAAAGGTTAAATTCACCAAAGTGCAATATGCAATGGCATGGCAAGATGAGATGGCCCTAGCCCACATACCGCACGTCGCAAGTTTTAAAATTAAAGTTAATGCCGAGTAAAACCCACAGTCCCGGTTTACTTATATTTTCAATCTCAAGCTATGTATAAAATGCATCCAAAATTCATTTCCCAACCAAATCCACAATCTGGGCAATCTCACAACATTCTTTTTCCTGAGCTGGCAATTTAAATAAATAATTTGTTCTCTTAATATCTAAAATTTAAGATTAAATTAAGACTCCTCTACATACAAAACACCTGCGCTCAAACTAGTGCTCAATCCAAATTTTTATCTGGGCAAACTCTCAATATTGCAATCTCTTGGGCTAGCAATTTCATTAAAGTAGTGTGGAAACTAATTCACTTTTTCTTCAAAGGTTATAAAAACCCTCAGTGCATATAATATGCCATTTTATTAAACCTCAGTCAAACCCCCGCATTACTACTCAATTTACATGGATATTGACAATGCAGTAGTTCAAAACCCTGAGGCATATATTCAGAACCCCTCTTCATAATTTTATCTTGGTTAAAGGTTTAACCCCTCAACCTATACATGTCACTTTAAACATTTAACCTTGTGATTTCCTTAAAGTCAAAGACCCCGGTATATTTGGCTTTGGCCCCACACGATGACTTACTATTCCAAAGCTCATTTGAACCTTATTATTAAGCCATTATATAATGCCTACGACACAACAATCATCCGATGCGTTCATTTAATTATTTCCTTTGGTTATTAACTCCGACCCTATTAAAATTCAACGTCATCTATGAACACAACATGTGAAGTCTTCGCGGCATCAAATTACAATGCCAACGCTCATATAAAATAATTTTCGTCCTTGGGTTAACTCTAAGTGCATACATATATACTCCAACCTTCACCTGATGCTCTGGCCCATGAGTTCAGTTAACATACCTTGCCCATCCAACGATTGATGGAGTGTCGTGTTGGCTTGGACGATCCAACGATCACAATCAAATATCGTGTTTTTTTTCTTACACAGGTTCAATGCCCATAAAAAACACGATGGAGGCAGTATTACATTACCACCCTTCTCCACGTGTCATCTAGCGACATATATCGCGTTCAAAAAGGTGAAACAACTTACCACCCTTGATCGCACGTGACACTGCCGGTTTCTAGCACTCTGGTTTCACTGCTCATCTCTTGGTTCCGCTTCCTTCCACGCTCAAGGTTCTGCCATTTCTTGAATGCTACATATCACCTTTACTTGTATAACTCTGCTTCGCCATTACAATTCAAAGATCCGCCCCTTCACATAGAGTCTAACATGGACTCAAATATTTTCACCATCAAAGGTTAACTCATTTGCGTCCTCAATGGAGGGGTTAACGCTTCGGTTCTTCTGTATTATGGTATTAAGAAAGGGATGGGTATCGATCTGTGATATTTGAACCCAACGATCCTTCCAATTAACACAAATACCGAAATGGCATTCCTATTTCGGTTTCCACACGCAGGTTCTCTTATTTCACTCTGCGCCTTTGGTCCAATTATTTCAGACCCTTACTTTCCAACATAAGGGTATGGTCGACTCGCTTTGAATATTAATCTAATAGACAGAATTCATACTGAAATTAAATATCTCAATAGCCAAGCTATGCTACATTCAATGAGGATCGAACATAGAACTCGAATAAACAAGTAATCTCCCTCAATTCCATAACCAGATCTTTCAATGTTAAATAGGACTCCACTTCATTCTATTGTAGAGTTCATTCATACATCACATCCTTAACACAGGATTTAACTACACCTAAATTAATCAATGCACAGGTAATGCCAAAACAGGTCCCTTCATATAATTGAATTTACTTACAGTCTTCTGGTCCTTGACCAGATCTTCAAATTAAGTGGCCTTCTATTCTCATACTCTCCCTCTCTGACTCCCTAAATCTATGCACCTCTATGCAAGTCTGCAGGACTCTGCCACAGAGGTTTATTTTTATACAAATTGGGAATCAATCGATTCATCTTCCTACAATGATTCGACAAACTCCTCAAATCCTAATTTTAGCCTAACTCCTTAATTGACTCTTCACACTCCAACTTCTCATGTCCTCCAATAATTCAAGGGCAATTACAATTCCTTCTACATTTTATTAAAACCACTCAAATATGAAAATTTACATAGGAAATTGAAAACATAAACCCCCCTAAGTCTATTCATATACAAAGTCTTGTCTTGGGCCTAATGCCCATGCATTAGACTCCCTAGGTTAAAATGATTCATGATCTCCTAATCATGTGCTTTCATATTTGTCTTCCTGGATCCCATACTTTGTTCTGTAACTGGTCATTGGTTGCAGTGTTCTTCTTTTTCATTCCTCATGGCTTCCATACTTTATGTTTTATCCTTCCACTCGTTAAGCTTTCACCGTCTGTGACTATCTTTCGCTTGTTGTTGTTGTTCCTTTGTTTTCTTGTTGTGGTATTTTTCTCAGACACTCTCACCATCAGTCTTCTCATAAATTCAATCTCTTGTTCTAATTTATCTTCTGACTGCTAATTACTACTCGATCTTCATTGTTGAACTTCTACTTCTTCTTCTGCTTACTGAGTTCTTATTTGTTGAACTCTTACTGCTGCTTTTTCTTGCTAAGCTCCTACACTTACTGTAGCTTTAGCCCCAGCTCTAACTACCACCCAATCATCCATACCCTATTTTTCTCTGCAACAGTAAAACTTTTCCTGATTGTCACTCATGACAATTTCTTCATTCTCAAACTTCATCAATTCTTTGGATTGGTATTTAGATTGCTAGTCACTATCATCATCTCTTTTCTTCTTCTGGACCAAAAACCCCTTAGTCCTTCCTTCAGTACCTACAATCATAAGACAAACATCAAAATTATGAAATCTTTGTGTCTCTTCCTCCTCTTCTGGAAACACTTCAATTTGTTGCTCCAACATTTCTTCCAGCAACACCTCAATCTGCTGTTTTGCTAATTCATTCTCTTCTCTGAATGTTTTATGCAGCAAATCTTCTTATTTTCAGACAACTCAAAGTGATGGATTATCTTCTACAGCCCCTGTAACCATAGTCAAGTTATCAGTTTCAAAACCACAAGACCCAATGGTCTCAATTGATGATTCAACCACCAATTCTTCCTTATCTTCATCCCATTGTGTCTTCACATTCTGCAATCCCCAATTATAAAACTAAGGTTCTCTCTCTTGCCTTGGATCCTGCTGATTCAACATACTCTCCAGCAACTCAAATTCTCCATTCCATGGATTAAAATTTTCCACAGAATTTTCCTCTTTTAGTTGACTGCCCAATGGTGTCACTTTTCCTTCAGCATCAACAGGATCTGCATTTACAAAACAGTTGTTAAAACAAAATTCACAAGGCCTCAGTGCCTTTCTCTCCTCTGTCAGCATTTCAGTATGCTGTCCTAAATTTATTTCCTTCTCTATCAACACCTTAGTATGCTGATTCCAATTCTTCAAACAATTCTTGAGACTGTAAGCTAGTTTCTCCTCTGCATCATCCTCTTCAAGGATGTCTCTCTGATCTAGTTCATAAAAATTAACTTCTTCGTCCTCAGTCATCTCTGCCTTTACAATATGAACATCTTGTCTCTGTGTTTCTTTCCTCTGCTCATGCCACAATCCTAGCATCTCATCCGAGGAAAAAATTTCACAGTCTTCATAAGTCAAGTTTCCTGCTGTCATTATCTCTTCAGCCTTCATCAGAATATAATTATGATCTTCCATCTCTGCAATAACTTCAGTTATTTATCCATCATATTTCATTTGGCCTTTTAATAAAAGCAATTTGTCATTATCAGTATTAACAACAAATTTATCTTCATAAAACACAACTTCATTAAAAAAATCTCTTTCATAAAACAAGGAATTTATGAATTCCTTCTGCTGCAATAATTCAATCTAATCTTCATATGAAAGATACTCATCATACTTTACTTGGCAACATTCAACTCCATTGAATGCAGTTTCATCATATGAACTGTCTTCATCAATACATGAATTCACACACAACTTTTCAGTTGTAAAAAAAAAAGACCCCATGGTCTCCTTTGATGACTTGATCATCAAATCTCCGTGTTGTTCCAAGTCTTATATACACTTCAGAGATTCTTCAATGATTCTCTCTTCAATTTACTCAAGCTTTCCAACTTCCAGCTTCTGGCCATCATCACAATTTAAATCTCCTCTGTTTCCAATATGTTGGGAAGAAGAACCTTTCTCCAACTGTGCATGGACATCTTCAAAACATCTAGCTGTTCCATTTTCCTCCTTATTGACAACATCAGCAGTTTTTTCTCTCCCACATGTTTTTCCTACAAACATACAAAATATGTTAGATGTAAGGCTCTTGGACCGCTTGGTCCCACTTGAAGTTTCAGTCTTCAAGTCCTTCTCCAAATACTCAATCATTCTCAGTATTTCCTCCTTCAGTTGAGCATTTATCATTTTCTCTCTCTTCATCTGTGGCCTCCGCCACTTTATCTTCTTCTTCATGAGCCAACCAACTCTTTGGTTTTCCTCTATCATCCTCTCCAGTTTATAAAACTGCTTACTAATCTCAGCTATCGCTTTCCAATACTCTTCATCAGTGAGTCTCTTCCTCACTCTTCTTTTGTGGCCTCTCTCAGAACCTATCTTATGGCTATCAATAGACATTTTCTTCTCCATGAGTTCTTCACTCACAAGCTGCACTAAGCCTCTGCAACAGCAAGCTCTCTTCCTGTAACTTACCTCACCAATACTTTCCTCCAGATCTGGCTTTTGGCATGTATTGGTCCCCTATCTACTGGAACCTTCTGAGCACTCTCTCCTACTCTCTCTAGGCTTCACCTTGCAACTTTTCTCAAGAACACATCTGTTCTTCTTTCATCCAACCTCTGTTGGAATTCTCCAGGTTCTGCCACACTTCTTCTTCACTCAGAACCCCTTGCTGGACTCTTCTATCACTGCTCTCAAAGCTATGATCTGCTTAGCTAAGATTTCTTCCTCGATTTCGTGCACTCTGCATTTTGCAAACAAATCCTTCAAACCAGAGTCAAATAAGTCTCATCAACTCACCCCCCAAGATCCCTGAATTATATTGCTTCTTCTTTCACCTGCAATGCATCTCTATCTGCTACAATCTTCAAGACTCTTTGTCTTCAACTCTAGATTCTGCACTACATATTTTATCAAATATCTAAATTATGTTAAATAGATTTAAACATCAAATTTTCGTCACTATTTCAATACATGTTCATTTCAAAAATAAAATTTCAAAGAGCTAATTCAATTCTAGCTCTGATACCACTTTGATGTCGGGTAAAACCCACAGTCCTAGTTTACTTATATTTTCAATCTTAAGCTGTGTATAAAATGCATCCAAAATTCATTTCCCAACCAGATCCACAATCTGGGAAATCTCACAACATTTGTTTTCCTGAGCTAGAAATTTAAATAAATAATATGTTCTCTTAATATCTCAAATCTGAGATTAAATTAAGACTCCTCTGCATACAAAACACCTGCACTCAAATTAGTGCTCAATCCAAATTTTCATCTCGGCGAACTCTCAATATTCCAATCTCTTAGGCTGGAAATTTCATTAAAGTAGTGTGGAAACTAATTCACTTTTTCTTCAAAGGTTATAAAACCCCTCAGTGCATATAATATGCCACTTTATTAAACCTCAGTCAAACCCCTGCATTACAACTCAATTTACATGGATATTGACAATGCGATACTTCAAAACCCCGAGGCATATATTCGGAACCCCTCTTCATAATTTTCTCTTGGTTAAAGGTTTAACCCCTCAACATATACATGTCACTTTAAACATTTAACCTTGCGATTTCATTAAAGTCAAAGACCCCGGTATATTTGGCTTCGGCCCCACACGATGACTTACTATTCCAAAGCTCATTTGAACCTTATTATTAAGCCATTGTATAATGCCTATGACACATCAATCATCCGACGCATTCATTTAATTATTTGCTTTGGTTATTAACTCCGACCCTATTAACATTTAACGTCAGCTACCAACACAACATGTGAAGTCTTCGCGGCATCAAATTACAATGCCAATGCTCATATAAAATAATGTTTGGCCTTGGGTTAAATCTAAGTGCATATATATATACTCCAAACTTCACCTGATGCTTGGGCCCACCAGTTCAGTTAACATACCTTGCCCATCCAATGGCTAATGGAGTGTCGCATTGGCTGGGATGATCCAACGATCACAATCAAATATTGCATTTTTTTTCTTATAGAGTTTTAATGCCCAAAAAGAATGTGATAGAGGCAGTATTACATTACCACCCTTCTCCGCGTGTCAGCTAGTGACATATATCGAATTCAAAAAGGTGAAACAACTTACCACCCTTGATCGCAGGTGATACTGTGAGTTTCTAGCACTCTGGTTTCACTGTTCACCTCTTGGTTCTGGTTCTTTCCACGCTCAATGTTCCGCCATTTCTCCAACACTATAGATCACCTTTACTTATATAACTCTGCTTCGCCATTACAATTCTAAGATCCACTCCTTCACACAGATTCTAACATGGACTCGAATATTTTCACCATCAAAAGTTAACTCGTTTGCGCCCTGAATGGAGGGGTTAATGCTTCAGTTCTTATGTATTATGGTCTTAAGAAAGAGATGGGTATCGATTTGTGCTATTCGAACCCAACAATCCTTCCAATTCATACAGATACTGAAATGGAATTCCTATTTCGATTTCGACACACAGGTTTTCTTATTTCACTCTACGCCTTTCATCCAATTATTTCAGACCCTTAATTTCCACCATAAGGGTATGGTTGACTCACTCTGAATATTAATCTAACAGACAGAATTCAATACTGAAATTAAATATCTCAATAGCCAAGCTATGCTACATTCAAGGAGGATCAAACACAGAACTCGAATAAACAAGTAAGCCCCCTCAATTCCATAACCACATCTTTCAATGGTAAACAAGACTCCACTTCATTCTATTACAGGTTTCATTCATACATCACATCCTTAACACAGGATTTAACTACACCTAAATTAATCAATGCACAGGTAATGCCAAAACAAGTCCCTTCATATAATTGAATTTACTTACAGTCTTCTGGTCCTAGGCCAGATCTTCAAATTAAGTGGTCTTCTATTCTCCTACACTGCCTCTCCGACTCCCTAAATCTATGCAACTCTATGGAGGTCTACAGGACACTGCCACAGAGGTTTATTTTTATACAAATTGGGAATCAATCAATTCAAATTCCTACAATGATTCAAAAAACTCCTCAAATCCTAATTTTTGCCTAACTTCTTAACTGACTCTTCAAAATCCAACTTCTCATGTCCTCTAATCATTCGAGGGCAGTTACAATTCCTTCTACATTTTATTAAAACCACTCAAATATGAAAATTTACGTAGGAAATTGAAAACATAAACCCCCCTATGTATATTTATATACAAAGTCTTGTCTTGGGCCTAATGCCCCTTCATCACAAGTGCAAAGGCTTTGAGTTGTAATCGTTGAAGTGCGATATGAAAGATGGTGGGACCTGATCGCATAGCACACATCTCCAATATTAAAAAATAAGTGTTAAGGAAAAGTTGAAAATAATGGCATGCAAAGTGCGATGTCAGGCAGATGCGATGTGGTTCTAAAAATGAACTCCAAAGGTCTTCAAATCTGGATGTAAGGCATTCCTGTGTTAAATTGCATCGGAGGAAATAAGGAGGATTAAAATGTAAAGTCGGTGAAATGCCTTGATAACGGAGGAAAGCAGAACGCAACAAAATAACTAAGGTACGTGACCCGACATAGATCAAAGGAGAAGATGCAGAGTTAGGTAGCAGGTGATATGATTGACCTCTTTTGAAGCACATGGGCATAGGTAGAGTTTGGAAAAAGAGCGTATAGCGGCCCTATTAGGAGCATGAAAAATGGGTTAGGTTGGGCACTGAGGTGTCGTTACAGAGGTGTGTAGCCACTACATCATAACCAGAAAGGACACCTCGGCACTTAAGGAGGATGCTTCCTCAATATCAGATTCAACAAAATGAACATATTTCCAGTTTAAATTTGTTTTCTCAAGTATGATTTCATAAGTAATCTTAACAGTTTAGGTATTCGAATAGCTTCAAGAAGTTCAAGAGTTATGAACCACTGTGATGTATTTAAGTAGATAGAAATAAAGAAAATGGGTTCTGAGTTTTGGACCTCTAGTTCACTCTTAATTTGGTGCTGAATTTTCTGAGAATTTAATGAAAGAAGATCAAGTTTCCTGTACCTATTGATGTTGATATGTCTTTCTGGTTTTGCTGTAGCAATTGATCTCTTAATTGAATTTGTGAGTAAGAGTTAAATTACCTTAATTTATGCTCCTTCACCACATCTCTTCCATTTTTGAAAACTCCTGAGGGAACTTCAAAATAATATATTCTGTGTTCACAACATATTATTTCTATTTTCCTCTCTTTCCATGATTTCCTATGAAATTTAAAAGTGGTAGATTCTTTGTATTCAACATATCATTTTGAGTTTTTTTATAGTTCTTCTTTTCATTTTATTCAAGTATCAACAATTTATGGCATTGTGAAAGCTTTCACTATATCAGATTAATTTGGTTATCAAGTAATTAGATTCCAAAGGTGTTAAAGAGACTCCATTTGATATCGCAATTGTGACATACATTTATAAAATGTCTTAAGCACTGATTCCTTACCACAGCCAAGGGATTCTTTGTTGAGATACAACATTTTCTAGTGTCATTCCCGGGGATGAAGAAACAAAGTTTATTTTCCCTGGGTTTTTCACATTATTTCCTCTTGTTTTTTAGTGAGGAGGAAATATTTGACATTGTTTGTTATTTTCAAAAATCTAGCTTTCAAAAGGCTTGACACGGGGTTGGATACCTCACAGAAGATAGTCCCTGCTTTGCCAGATCTAGAAATATTACTTTCTAAAAAGGCTCAAAAACCTGAAACTCCTTCAGTGCCCGATCCTACATTTCCTACTCATGGAAGCAGTTCCCATAATTGTTTTTCTGGATATATTTACATGGAAATCCCTTTCTTGGAACAAAATAGGCCTTCTACGCCCATTTATTTTCAAGAACCTCAATTAGAAGAACATTCTTTCGAGTCTATTTCTTTTACCTCCACTCAAGCTCAACCAAATATAGTTGTTGGTCCCTTTGATATTGTCCATCAACCTAACCCCATATTAGTTTTTCCTCCACACTCATTCACTTTCACATTAGGTTCACCAACCTCAACCACCCAAGGATTAGTTAACCAAGTGTTAATATGGCAGTACCAACTTTCTTAACAGATAGATATGCACCACTAAACATTTCACAACCAATTTATGCCATGCTTCAAGAATACATAAAATTACTTCCTGGTTTCACTGGAGAAGATGAAGTAACTACAACACAACATTTACCCTTGTTTTGTGCTTTTGCTGAGAATTTAAAGGTAGAACATCTTGATGTTGTGATGAGACTATTTGTGCAATCTCTAAGTGGAGAGGCTAGGAAATGGTTCAAAGGTTTACCAAATGATTCCATAAATGATTGGAAGAGTTAGAAACTCAATTCACTCAGATATGGGGAGAGAAGAGAGATCATGGTTACTCATTGACATAGTTTAATGCAATTAAAAGAAATCTGAATGAAATTTTTTTTGAGTTTGTAAAAATATTCAACAAATTGTACAATCATTTACCTATAGAGATGAAGCCCCCCCTATAGGAGCAAAGGTAGTTTTTGTTGGAGCTTTTGAAGATGATTTTAGCTTTACATTGAGAGAGAGAAGAGCCCCTACTCTTTAGAAAATATAGATAGATGCTTTAGAGAGTGAAGCTAATATGACTGCAGCTGGAAAGGCAAAAGGGAAACAGCCAGTCCAAGAGAAGGGGAAGGCAAAAATCATCAAAAGATCTAAGAATTGAAGATATGACAAAGGTGATAAAAAATCTAACAAATAAGCTAGCTAAGATGGAATTGGAAAATAAAAACTCCCAAAGAAAAGTACAAAAAAACCAAGGGGGGTTTAACCCTCAATTCAGAAGACATCCCCTGCAAATCTTGCAGAGGGAAAGAAGAGATCAAGACTAGGTTCAAGCTCCATTGTATATAGAAGCAACACCTAGAGAGCCAGCAGAAGATGACCAAAGGGAGGCCGAGGATCAGGTATCTGCTATGTATGAAATAGAAGAGGATGAAGAGGAAGATTGTGAGGGATAATATGCTGAAGCTAAATTTTCTTTTGATCAAGATAAAATGGATGAATACTATAGGGAATTCAAAGATTTCATGCAAGATGAGTTACATAAAAAGTATAATTTGAGGTCTAGAAAGAGATCTAGAGTGCAGAATAATGAAGGTGAATAACAAGGTTCCATTCCTCCTCCAATGACAACTCCACTACAAAGGGACCCTAAAAAACAGGTTAGTAATAAGAAACAACCTGTAAATTCACTTAATAGAACACATGTGCAGCAGGGCGAATCTTCCCAAAACAAATCAGTTGACACTAATAATTTGGAGAGAGTTGTTCCTGTACCCGAACAAGCAACAAATTCTAGATAGATTGAAGAAGAAACTGAAAAGAACGTTAAGAAAACTCATGCTTTCAATTTTACAAAAGAGTTGGAGAAGGTCAAAATTCAGGTGGCTCTTCTAGAATTAGCCAAAATACTCATCTTGAAAGGAAATTCATATTTATAAATCTACACGAATTGGGAAGATAAAAGTGAGACATTGAACTTACAAGAATAAAAGCCAGTGGTATCCTTTGGTCCTCATGTAGAAGAAATAGATCTCTCTATTCAACCCTTCTATATTTCTCTGTTGCTTCATGATTATACTCTACATAATTGCACGCTCAGCTTAGGAGCATCCCATAATCTCATGCCATTGTCTGTAATGAAGGAACATAACTTGTAGATTACCAAACCTTATAGGGATTTGTATTCATTTGATTCCAAAATGGTGAAATGTGCTGGGTTAATTAAATATGTAGTAGTTTTGTTGGCAAAAATCCCAGAAAAGAGTATAGTCATGGATGTAGTGGTGGCTAACATCCCAGCCATGTTTGGAATTATCTTGTCAAGATCTTGTGGAGAAAAGTTGGGAGGTGTACTAAAATAAGATTTCAGTTATGCTATCATTCAGGTTTTTAATGGGGAAGAAAGGAGGTTCTACAGGTAAACATGGTTTGTGAAGACTACCACCAAGAAAGATACAGGAAATTCCCACATTATAGTCAAGAAACAAAATTCTTGTTTCATGTTGCATGAAGATGCAAAATTTTCTAAAGACACACGGAAGAAACTCCCTTCAGAAGTTGTAAATAATGAGCTGCACTCAAGGAACATTTGGAAGTGATACTTTGATGGTGCCTACTCCAAGGATGGCTTAGGTGTTGGATTATTGCTGATATCACCTGAAGTTAACCTCATGCCTTTCTCTTTTAACTATAATGTAATTCAACAAACAATTTGGCTGAGTATGAGGCCTTAATCTTAACATTTCAAGTTTCTAAACATGTGGGAGTTCAATGCGTTTAAATTTTTGGTGACTCTGAATTGATTATAAGGCAAATAAGAAATCATTATCAAACCAACCATCCGAGATTAAGATCATATAAGAATGAAGTAAGGGATCTTGTAGAGAACTATTTTGAAGCATTCAATCTTCATTATATTCCGAGGGAGGAGAATAGATTGGCCGATTATTTAGCAGTTGAAACCAACACCTTCAAACCTCAAATAAATCCAAGGTTAAGGTATGAGATTCAAGTTAGGCATATACCTTATAGCCCCAATAATGTGAAACATTGGCAAGTGTTTGACGACGATGAACAGATAAGCCAATTCCTGACCATGATTGGAAACTTTGAAGACACTGAGATAGACCACGAGGAAGAACAAACAGATTAGAAAGCAGAGATAAGAAACCTTCATTAGTCAATGGGTGAACATAATATTATCCAATTGAAAGATAATGTGCTCCCCAAAGGGTTGGTTCCCCTCGAAATATTATTCAATGCTAATGATGTTGTTGTTTATTCAAAGAAAACACATCAAGAATAAGGGATGGAAGATTGTAATTTTAGAACTCAACACGATTCCAAAATAGTGAAATTGTTCAAAGGTGTTCCCCAAAACTACAAAGAAAGATATATTGATATTTTTTAAGAAGTATATGGATGTGTTTTCTTGGTCATATGAATACCTAAAAACATATGACAAAAGCATTATTCAACATAATATTATAATGAGGGAAGGACTCAAACCACACAGACAAAATATTGGATAGGTCAATCCATTTTTGTTAGCTCCAATCGAAAAAGAAATGAGGAAACTATTATAGGTGAAAATTATAGTCCCTCTCAAATATTCAAACTAGGTTTCCAAACTGGTTTATATAAGAAAGAAGAATGGAGATATAAGACTGTGTGTATACTTTAGGAACTTAAACCGAACATATCTAAAAGATAATTATCCTTTGGTGAAAATGGATTATGCCTTACAAAAGGTGACAGGAGCTCACAGGTTGTCTATGGTTAACGTATTTTTTGGGTGTATTCAGGTAGAAGTAGAAAAATAAGGTCATAATAAGAGTGCTTTCACTAAAATTCGCGACACCTTCGTGTGCGCAAGGATGCCCTTTGGCCTTATGAACGCAGGTGAAAAATTTCAGAGGGCCATGGACATAGCCTTCGTTGGTGACAGGTTTGTAGTTATATATCTGGATGACGTAATTTTTTTCTCATGGTGAGATTATGAACACTTGGAGCATTTTCAAAAAACTATTCAAAAGTGCATAAAGTTTGGTGTGACATTAAATCCCAAGAAATCTTTATTTTCCTTAGAAGAAGGTAAACTATTGGGTCACATAGATTATAAAAAAGGAGTAAATATTGAACCAGAAAGGGTGGTAGCCATTTAGAATATCACCTTACCTAGAAGAAAGAAGGATATCCAGAGATTCTTGGGAAAAATAAACTTTTTGAGTTTAATATTCCAATTCTGGAAGAACTCAGCAAGCATGCTAAAATAACGCACTTCTGAGAATACTATGCCTAGAAATGAGTTTATAGCTCCTGGATCCCTTAGATCAGATCATCTTAGATCTAAATCCAAAAGCAGGAAAAAAAAAATCAGACTAGGTGGGTTAAACAAATCTCCCACAAACTAGTCTAGCTGAAAATCGCCCAAAGAGAAGGGCTGCAGCTCTATGCAAAGGACTGCTTCAGAAATAACACAGATCAACTGAAGGAAATTATGAGGCTGACATGGAGGTTCATAAATCAGATTTAAAACATCAAATTATATGTACATTAGAGCCCATACATTGTACAAGAGAAAGAATGAAACAATACAGGAAAAACCCTCATAAATGAGGTGCTACAACCATGAGAAAAGACTGTATAACCATGAAAGCGTTATTTTTAGTGGCTGAAAAAGCTGTTTATTAATAATCAGATCTAGAGAAGATATGTACATAAAAATTTAGATGTAATACAGATCTGCGTACAAGAAATGCTAATCTATACATTCCCCTTGGGGTTTTGTGCAGAACATGAAGCATAGAGAGTAGATCTGAGATCTAAGCTTGTAGATTTGCAGAATGATTCAAAAATTTCTGAATATTACAATGGTACAGCAGATCATATCTGAAACTAACATGGATTGGATGGCTAATCCATGGATCACCACAGTGACAGGAAGAATCACAACACCGGAGATCTCTCCTCACAAGATCTAAGGATTTAGGATATGAAAAAGGTGATAAAAAATATGAAAAATAAGCTAGCTAAGATGGAATTGGAAAATAAAAACTTCCAAATACAAGTACAACAAAACCGATGGGGTTTCAACCCCCAATTCTAAAGACATTCCCTGCAAATCTCGAAGAGAGAGAAGAGATTGAGACCAGGTTCAAGCTCTATTATATATAGAAGCTACACCCAAACATACAATAGAAGATGAATAAAGGGAGGTCGATGATTAGGTATCTTCTATGTATGCAATAGGAGAGGATGAAGAGGAATATTGTGAGGGTGAAGATGTTCAAGCTGAATTTTATTTTGATCAAGATGAAATGGATGAATATTGTAGGAAATTCACATATTTCATGCAAGTTGAGTTACATCGAAAGTATGATTTGAGGTCTAGAAATAGCTCTAGAGTGCAGGATAATGAAGTTGAACAACAAGGTTCCATTCCTCCTCCAATGGCGACTCCACTACAAAGGGACCCTACAAAACAAGTTAGTAATAAGAAACAACATGTAAATTCACTTAATATAACAAATGTGAAGCAGGGTGAATCCTCCCAAAACAAATCAATTGACACTATTATCTTGGAGAGAGTTTTCCCTGTACCCAAACAAATGACAAATTCTAGAAAGGGTGAGGAAGAAACTAAAAAGAACGTTAAGTAAACTCATGCTTTCAATTTGACAAAAGAGTTGGAGAAGGTCAAAATTCGGGTGCCTCTTCTAAAATTAGCCAAAATACTAGCTTACAAGAAAGAAATTTCATAATTTATAAATCTCACAGAGGTGGAAGATATAAGTGACACAGTGAACTTACAAGAATAAATGCCAGTGGTATCCTTTGGTCCTCATGTAGAAGAAACAGATCCCTCTGTTCCACCCTTCTATATTTCTTTGTTGCTTCATGGTTATACTCTACATAATTGCATGCTCGACTTAGGAGCACCCCATAATCTCATGCCATTGTCTATTATGAAGGAACTTAACTTGAAAATTACCAAAAATTATAGGGATATATATTCATTTGATTCCAAAAGGGTGAAATGTGTTGGGTTAATTAAATATATAGTATTTCATTCACATAAATCCCAGCAAAGAGTATATTCATGGATGTTGTGGTGGCTGACACCCCAACCAGGTTTGAAATGCTCTTGTCAAGATCTTCTGGAGAAAATTTGGGAGGTGTACTAAAATAAGATTTCACTTATGCTATCATTCCGGTTTTTAATGGGGAAGAAAGGAGGTTGTACATGGAAACAGGGTTTGTGAACACTACCACCAAGAAATATAAAAGAAATTCCTGTATTTATAGTTCAGAAACAAAATTCTTGTTTCATTTTGCATGAAGATGCAAAATTTTCTAAAGATACAAGAAGAAACTCCCTTCAGAAGTTGTAAATAATGAGTTGCACTCAAGGAACATTTGGAAGTGATACTTTGATGGTTCCTACTCCAAGGAGGGTGCAAGTGTTGGATTCTTACTGATATCACCAGAAGGTAACCTCATGCCTTTATCTTTTAACTATAATTTGCTTCAACAGACAATGTGGCTGAGTATGAGGCCTTAATATTAAGATTTCAAGTTTATAAACATATGGGAGTTCAATGCGTTTCAATTTTTAGTGACTCTGAATTTATTATAAGGCAGATTAAAAATCATTGTCAAACCAAGCATTCGAGATTGAGCTCATATAAGAATGAATTGTGGGATCTCGTAGAAAACTATTTTGAAGCATTCAATCTTCAGTATATTCCGAGGGAGGAGAATAGATTGGCCTATTCTTTAGCAGTTGTAGCGAACACCTTCAAACCTCTAATAAATCAAAGGTTAATGTATGAGATTGAAGTTAGGCATATACCTTCTATCCCCGATAATGTGAAACATTGGCAGGTGTTTGACGATGATGAATAGATAAGTCAATTCCTGACCATGATTGGAAAATTTGAAGGCACTAAGATAGATCAAGAGGAAGAATAAACAGATCAGAAAGCAGAGATAAGAAACCTTCATCAGTTAATAGGTGAACATAATATTTTCCAATTGAAATATAATGTGCACCCCAAAGGGTTGGTTCCCCTCGAAAGGTTATTTGATGCTAGTGATGTTGTTGTTGATTCAAAGAAAACACATCAAAAATATGAGATGGAAGATTATAATTTTGGAACTCAGCAGGATTCCAAAATAGTGAAATTGTTCAAAGGTGTTCCCCAAAACTACAAAGAAAGATAGATTGATATTTTTAAGAAGTATATGTATGTGTTTTCCTGGTCGTATGAAGACCTAAGAACATATGAAAAAAGCATTATTCAAATTAACACTACATTGAGGGAAGGACTCAAATCACATAGACATAAGCTCTAACAGATGAATCCATTTTTGTTAGCTCCAATCGAGAAAGAAGTGAATAAACTATTGCAGGTGAAAATTATAGTCCCCCTCAGATATTCATACTGGGTTTCCAAACTAGTCTCTGTAAGAAAGAAGAATGGAGAGATAAGAATATATGTAGACTTTAGCATTATGCCTTACAAAAGGTGATAGGAGCTCACAGGTTGTTTATGGTTAACAAATTTTTAGGGTATATTCAGGTAGAAGTAGAAAAAGAAGATCAGAAGCAGAGTACTTTCAGTACACCCCGCATCACCTTCATGTACACAAGGATGCCCTTTGGCCTTATGAATGCAGGTGAAACATTTTAGAGGGCCATGGACATAGCCTTCGTTGGTGACAGGTTTGTAGTTATATATCTGGATGATCTAATTTTTTCTCAGGGTGAGATTATGAACACTTGGAGCATTTGCAAAAAGCTATTCAAAAGTGCATAAATTTTGGTCTGTCATTAAATCCCAAGAAATCTTTATTTGCCTTAGAATAAGGTAAACTATTGGGTCACATAGTTTCTAATCAAGGAGTAAATATTGAACCGGAAAGGGTGGTAGCCATTCCGACTATTCCTTTACCTAGAAGCAAGAAGGATATCCAAATATTCCTGAGAAAAAAAAACTTTTTGAGTGTAATATTCCAATTCTGGAATAGCTCAACAAGCCTGCTGAAATAACGCACTTCTGAGAATACTGTACATAGAAATGAGTTTACACCTCCTGCATCCCTTATATCAGCTCATCTAAGATCTAAATAAAAAAGGAGAGAAAAAACAAATCAAACTAGGTTGGTTAAACAGATCTCCCACAAACTAGTCTAGCTGAAAATCACCCAAAGAGAAGGGTTGCAGCTCTATGCAAAGGAATGCTTTAGAAATAATGAAGATCCACTGAAGCACATTAGGTGGCTGATATGGAGTTTGATAAATCATATTTAAAACAACAAATCAGATGTACATTACAACCCATACATTTTACAAGAGAAAAAATGAGACAATACAGGAAAAACCCTAAAAAATGAGGTGCTACAACCATAAGAAAAGACTGTATAACCATGACAGTGTTATTTTTAGTGGCTGAAGAAGAATTTTATTAATGTTTAGATCTAAAGCAGATCTTTACATAAAAATTTATATCTAATACAGATCTGTGTACAAGAAATGTTGATCTATACATTCCCCTTGGGGTTTTGTGCAAAACATGAAGCATAGAGAGTAGATCTGAGATCTAAGCTTGCAGATCTACAGAATGATTCAGAAATTTATGAATATTAAAATGGTATAGTAGATCATATATGAAACTAACATGGATTGGATGGCCAATCCATGGATCACCAGAGTGAGAGGAAGAATCCCAACACCGGAGATCTCTCCTCCAAAATGTAGACAAAACACCATGTAGCTGTAGATTTGCAAATAACGTTGTCTAGGGAGAGAAACAATGTTTTAGCCTCTAAGAATGAATTTTCATAATGCCAATATGTAGATCTGAAGCACAATCAGCTAATGAACTCTTCCAGGAGGTTAAAAGACACACTCACTGAGAAGAGCCACTAGTATAGGCTAAATCTGAACAATTCTAGTGTCTTCCACTGCTGTAACTCACAAGGAAATTTCAGCCCTCAATAGGAGCAACGCTGTAGGTGTAAGTTGAGCTTGGCCTCAAATATTGATGTGGAAAATATAGCACAAGTCTCCTCCAAGTGTTGCTCAAGAAAGGAGGTGGGATTACTGAACAGGAAGACCCAAGAAGGGATGTATAAGCAGACAATACCTTTAGAAATGATAATATTCAACAACCCTCTCTTGTTGATCTCCTCCTCCTTTTATAACATTGGAGTCTTGGCAAAACCCTGAACCACTTCATTGGTTTATCCCTTTTCACATTTAGAATCTCCTTCTAGAACTGCTTTGTCCCTCAAGGAGGTTCAATGCATCTAGACTGCGCTGTTGACTTGGTCAAAGGTGACCACTTGTTGTGACTTAGACCCATTCACACTTGAAATATTTAATTTACATAGCCCATATATGTCTCTTTTCACAAAGGCACTGATTTATTATTAGGTTTTAGGAGTTTTATATGTCCTCCTTACCATTTATTCATCAATCATGAAATGAGAAAATAAACAGGGAAAAATTAATATTCCTATTAGTTGCAGCTAATTTAGGAATATTACAGTTTCCCCTTCCCAAATGTTGCTTTTCCTCAAGCAACTGCAAGGGTGATGCAAAATATCCCCTTCTTCTCTTGTGGTCTCTTAATCCAATAGTCTCCGCCATTGCTCTGAATCTTCTGCAATAGTTCTGTCCTCCAATCATCCTTCCTCCATGTGAAAGTTGGCCCTTGATGAGTAAACCCAAAGGATCTCATCATGAAAGAATGGAAGGATGGTATGGAAATATTCTTGCTGATCCATGGCCTCCTCCAAATCGAAGTGATGACAATCATGGGGGTTTTCATGATTCATGAAAGTCTCCCATTTCCATGCTATCATCCAAATGAAGTGGATCACCTCCCAGCTTTGCAATCCATAAAAAAACTCCTCCCCAACACATTTGAGAGGCATGTTCCAAAAAAACATATGGCTCACTCTACAAAGAGAAAAGGGACCTATCATAGTGGCCATACAAAATATCATGCTCCCGTGGAAGCATGAAATGCAAAAAGAATGGGGAACTCCTTTCCCCAAGGACACATCTAACAAGTGTGCCTCTCCTCCAACCATGCCCCCAACAAAGATAAGGACATCTTCAGCCTATGGGATCATGATTAGAATCATGCTAGCTACCATGTATGATAAATGAGAAGGAAGATGTTCCCTCATGCGCAACCAACAATGTTTTATCCTCAACTGCCATAGAATAGGATATGACAAGTGCCTTCTCCAACACTTGTTTGCTGCCTCATCCCTTCTGAATGCTTGGAGGAAATGCATCATAGTTTGTGTAAAATAATCACACCATGAGGAGTATAGCAGTTTGGCAAGATCCTCCAAGGGATGATCTGCATCAACATAGTTCATGGCCTTGAATAGTCCATGAAACCCATCAAAAATAGTGCCCCCCTTTGGAGAAATGTTCTGCAAATGATTGTTAGAAAAATATAAGCATATAGGAGATACATGATAACATTAAAAAAGACAAGTCTCTCTATATACTTGTTTTACATCAGTGGGGCAACTCATGGATGAGTTCCCTCTCACACTCAATGAGTAAGGAGATGTGAACGATGGCTCTTACCAAGAGCTATGCTCCTCCTCCTCTACCAAGTAATCCATGCACATATTCATATGAGAGTGCACCTCTTCCTTGAAACCTTCCCATATGAAACCACCCAAAAGAGTATGATATGCTCTAATTAAATAAGTGGGTTTGGAATGTACGATCTCATAGGTGGCATCTAGTAGTCTCTCCTTGAGCTTGGAGTCTTTTCTCAAAAGGATAAGATTATAGAAATAGATGACTCCATCAACCACCTTGAAATTTTCATCCTTAACTTCATCATCAATAACCCCCCATGTGAAAAGGTCCTTGGAGTATTCCATCATGAGTTGGGAATCCCAATAAGGATCCAAGCTCTCCAGGAATGACAGCGCTATAGAGCTCTGAAATGCTACCCCTGTCATATCATGGCTCCCTTGTTTGACCTCGTTGACATCAAAGTCACATGTTGGAGCATTATAATCTCCCTTTTGCTACCCAAGTTGCAGCTGATCTTGCTCAAGACAAGATTGAAGCATATGGAAATCAACTTCCCCTTGGAAAGTCCTTGTCTTCCAAAACTTCCTCATTTTGGCCCAAGTGTACAAGAGGGTTAGCATCCCCTTGGCATGTTCATAAATATTATTTGTGAATGAAGAGATCATGGGCTTCCCCAAAGATATGGAGTTTCCATATGTCCTCATGTTCATGCCGTCATAGATGTCTGATTTCTCCTCTCTCAGCGCAAATATCTGAGTGTAAGTTAGCAATACCCCTTTTAGGAAATTGCTCATCATTATTTTGAATTCATAAGAGATACTCTATGATGTGCTAGCTTCTCCCAAGGCTCCCTCCTTAGCCAAGTATGTCTATGCTACCCATAGTTGAGAGAACACTTTAGATTTCCTCCTATCAAGAGGTGCTCCTGGTAAACTACCTTCTTGCAAAGAGGTGTCAAGGCATAGAGTATAATGTGGATGTAGGTAGACAGATTTTCCGCTACCTTTAATGCATAGGTCCTCTTGCCTTCTTTGTGCTTCCAAGCTTTGAAGCAAAGAAGGGTTCATGTTCTTCTCCTTATGATGCCCTTCCTCCTCTTTTCCTTCTTCTATCTCCAAGATCTCATCATTGGGCAATGATGGTACATACTACTCATGTGTTATGCCAAGAGCCTTATGTGTGAGACCTTGTGGAACTCCTTTAAATAGTGCAAGGGTTTGTTCCCTTGGAGCAAGTGCTCCATTATCCTCTTCATGACATGCTTTAGGTGCCTTTGTTGTGACTATGTTATCATCTCCTCTCTTCTCCTCCTCTTCAATAACTGAAATTGTCTCATCATCAATAAGAGACCCTAGATATTGGTCATCTATTGAAGGAGAAACCTTCATGTTTTCCTCTTGAGAAGAGGACCCTTCAATCAATGGAGATCTTGCCCTCGGCAAGGCATAAAACAAACTTACACCTTCTTCCATGGTCTTCAAAAAGGGATTTGGATTCATAGACCCTTCCAACTCATGCAAAAGATTTGTTTTATGTGGTTTGATAGTGTCAACAGAAGATGTTACCCATGGAGCTTCATCAAACATGTCTATCAATCTTATAATAAACATTGCATAAGTAGGTGTATTTTCATTCTTCAAGGGAAAAGACTCAAAAAACCAACAAGCATATGCTTTACCATCGAAATGCAGCGCTGCTACTTTGATGGCTTCAATCTCTGAAACTTGATGTTGCTGCATGAAGTTGTCTAGCTCCTCCACCCAAACCCTAACTGGACATTTAGGTTATCCATCAAATATAGATATATAGATAGAATCTAACTTTACCATGATGTTCTTTCTTTGTGCCTTTTCTCTCCTTGATCTTACATAACCCTTGGAAGTTGAAGTTATCTTTGAACTCCTTGGATTGATCTTCATACTCCTGCAAATTCTCTTTAAGAGTCTCCTTCTTGGGTACATTTGCATTCTTCATCTTCATGAAGAAATCATAAACAAAACGCTGAAGCTTCGCAGATATGGCTGAGTGCACATATCCATGAGATGAGGATTCAGAATTTTCCTCATGTATATATCTTGAATATCTGATCATAATATCTTCTTGCTTTCGAAACTTCTTGGGAGTTTCATTGTTTCTTCTCTCTTCTTCTTGTACAACCTCCTTGGAGAGGTTCTTGCTGGATCTGAAATGTGATGAGAGTAAAATCATATTTTTCATCATTATGACCTTGATCCCTGATTTATATCACTTTGGCTTGAAGCCACAGGCTGAGCCAAAGTTCTTGCTTTGATACCACTGTAATATTCCAATTCTGGAACAGCTCAGCAAGCCTGCTAAAATAACGCACTTCTGAGAATATTGTGCATAGAAATGAGTTTGCAGCTGTTGGATCCTCTATATCAGCTTATATAAGATCTAAATCCTAAAGGAGAGAAAGAACATATCATACTAGGTGGGTTAAACTTATCTCCCACAAACTAGTCTAGTTGAAAATCGCCCAAAGAGAAGGGCTGCAGCTCTATGCAAAGGACTGCTTCAGAAATAACGTAGATCCACTGAAGAAAATTAGGAGGCTGATATGGAGGTTCATAAATCATATTTATGTTGGGAAAAATACTGAGAGGGGGGGGGTGAATCAGTATTTATTGCATATTCAAAACTTTCACTTTTTCTTGCTTCTAAAATGCATACGCTACTTTCCTGAACCAGACTTGCGTATATACGCGGATACCCTTTACGAAACTCGAGTATTCACAGTTATCTATTTATGTCATTAATTCTTCACTTAAATCATTCCTTCATTTATTCATCAGATATTCAATAAACGATGCTTGGTGCGGTAAACGAAATAAGCCATCACACAAAGCATCACACATGAACACAGAATTTTTAGGTGAAACCAAATCGGAAAACCACCATTGCGGTTGCTCAGCCTTCAATATTTTATTATAGAGAAAACATCTTACACATATGTCTTTGGCGGAACTTGACGGCAGCGAGGCACCCCTGCTCGTTTGACCTCTCACCGGGCGAGCTCCAAACCCCACGACTCGTTTACCAGCCTCTCACGGAAGGGGAGCCTACGACCGTCTCGTTACCAGCCTCACACGGAGGGGCACAACCCCACCCAGTAGAAGGCTACAACCTTGACACCACCTTGGACCACGTTTCATCAATTTTCACACTGGATCAACCACTTTTAATGAACACAACTTGCGAATACACGTATCATATTTTCAGACTGGACCCTTTCCATACTTTTAAGCACAGACATACATCACCAAAAAATACATATCAACACAGATCAGATAGCAGAAACACAGCAGAACAGATCGGATATTTCATACCCCTTGCTTCAGCAAACCTAGCAGTTCGAATCTGCTTTTACTTCCGCGATGCTTGGCGCGTGTATACGCGCGTCCACACAAACCCGGCGTATACCTCAGTGTATATTTTATTGCGCATACGCGCTTTCTCTTCGCTGAAGCCGCGTATATACGCGCTTCCTCTGCGGCGAAGTAGCGTATAGATCTTCAATCATTACAGAGCAGCATACTTCATCAGATCAGATATTCAGTTCAGATCTACCCTTTTGCTTCAGACAGATGTTCGCCTAGATGCTCGCCTCATCACAGATCTAAGCCTTCCATAATCAGATCTAGCAAATACAAGAGCAATTCAGATCTAGATCCTCTTCTTCATTATTGGTGCATCATACATTCAGATCTATCATTCAAGTGTAACCCTTTCCATTCAGATATACTTCAGAGAGAAGTATTCATTCAAGCTCAGACACCTTGCACCCACACTCACGATTTGCACAATGAATTTCTTCTCCTTATATAGGTTTACCCTTTTCAATACCATGAGCCCCCTTTTTCAATACCATGGACCAAAACAATACCATAAGCCCAAAACTATCTGGACGGGGTCAAATAGGCGGATCATTACCCAATACAATGGGTTAATACCATGGTGGTTACCCTTGGGTTTGCACTTTTTGAGCGTTTTTGCCCATACGCGACTTGGAACGTTATTTTCCGCGTGCATACGCGACTTCCCTTAGGCCAATCCGCGTATACAAAGATACATACTCTTTTCATCATATTTTGAGCACATTCTGAATTCCTTTCTTCATTGCCTTCTGTACACACTGTAGAAACATCATATTTTCTTTATCAGAAACATATTCTCTCAAGCACAATTTCATCAACTAGGTTGTCATCATCTTTATCAGATGGGTTGCCTTTCAAGGACAACACTCAGCATCAAACATTATATCACCTCAGATTTACATCATTTACTAGGACCATCAAGTTAAGCATAACTTCATTAGGTGGGTTGCCATCAAGGATAACACATGTCAACAGTCGTATGTCTTCATCTTCATTTAGTGGGTTGCCATCAAGGACAACACTCTGCATCATATTTCCAACAATCTCCCCCTTTGGACTTGATGGCAACCACAATGGTGTTTGGTTACCACAGCAGATAGATACCATGTCACTCTCCCAAATATGTCACATCATTATCTTCTCTTTATTCAAACACCATGTCACTCTCCCCCTTTGTCATCAAGGGCAAAGGGCGGATCAAAAACCAACACTGTCCTTTTCTCCTCATGTGGAAGAAACATTCTGCAGATCTGATATGTGCTGAAGTGGCCAAGCTCCCCCTGAGTTCATGCTGAATCTTCAAACATATTTGTCAATGAAGTACATGACTCTATGAATTTCCAAAGACTCATACTTACATGAAATATCCAACCAAGTGGATTTACATATAAGACTCAAGTACCCAACCAAGTGGGTTTACACATTTCAATTCAGCTACCCAACCAAGTGGGTTTACAAAATTAACAAGTCCTTACATGACTGAATATTACAATTTTACAACATGAGTCTCAACAAGAACTTTTCAACAAATTACAAATATGACCATTTAAGACCAACACCAGAAAGTCCTCAAGAAAGAGAACAAATTTTAGAACTATCATAATGCCAATAATGCATTATACTCAGCAATGTCACTGCTCCCCCTGAATCTATGCATCCAAGCATCCTTTTCATATGACTAAGGCTCCCCCTTAGTTTGTGCATCCTGAACACTTTCACCAACAAATCATCAAGGCATCTTTATCAAACATGAGAAATAGAATTATGAGAACTGGAACACCACCAGAGATACCAAACAGTATCATAAATACCAAACTGCAGCTGTGCTGAAAAGAGCTGACTCCAACCAAAAGTTTGTCAGCTATCATCCATAAGCGGTTTTCTGTGCAGGAACTCGCGTACATACGCGATAGTGTTTAAGGAAACATGCGTATCCCAAGCCATCTTCTAAATTTCAACCAGATCTGATTCTCTGTGAGGCAAAGATAGTGTTCAACATTTTCTGAGATATTTGACTGCTTCCTTGGACTACAGATAGATAGAACAATGTAGTTGTATCTTCAAGCGTCATCCAATGGTTGTAGCATAAGCACATTAGTAACCAAGCCTTCAGATTCTTTGCAGCATCAATACAATCTTTCCAAGAGAGATTCTCATATCAGAACAACATCTTCACATAGGTGTCAAGCAATCATCCATGTGGTCCAACATCACCATGATCTTCAAGATTTAACATGAAGTAACATAGGTAGGCAAAAGATCTCTCAATCATAGTAACACACTCTGCATGATTTATTTCTGAATCAAATGACATCCAACTCATCCATGTGTGAGCACAAAAGATACTTATCAGCAACCAGGCCTCAAAATCTGCTTATAATAATCCATGTACCAAGTCATCATCATTTGAGCATGAGTATCACAAAGACCAAAGAATAAGCAATCATATTGCCAACAATGCAATCATTAGTATTCAACCTGCTACTCCCTCTAAACCAGTGCTCTTTCTTAACTTGTGCAATCTGAAATACCTTCAACAGCAAGTCATTAGCAAAAATCTCTGCATGATCAGTCCTCATCTCTGAGTTATAAGACTTTCATCTCAACAACGAATGCTCTTCATCATAAAGCAACGAGGCTTCATCCATAATCTTCAACACAAGGCATCAAGTATCATATCATCAGCATGAAAATAGCCAGAATAATGCTAACAGTACAATCATCAGCAGTCAGACTGATGCTGAACCTCTGCTCCAGATCTTCAGCTATCAGATAAATTCTCTTATCATCAATGCATACGCGACTGTGTCAGCTGGAACTCGCGTGTATATGCGACTTTGTTTCATAGAAACCACGTATAGAAAGTGAAATATAGAAAATTTCACACCTTCATCTCCCCCTGAGAATTTACCTTCTGTTCCTGTTTTTTTTTTTTTTCACACCAGATGCTCTGTTAGAAATACATATAACCAGAATAATCTATTCAACCATGAGAGACATCATACATTGCTCGCCTTGTGACGATACATTACTAGATCTCATAATGTATCTCACATCATTCCTGCAGTCAATCAGAGAAGTAAGCTTCAGAAGCGGATGACTGCAGTAGGGTCAGAATTCCCTACGTTTCTGATCGGTCCTCCTTCTTTTTCCAAATTTGCTTGAGCTTTCCAATTGTGTGTTGAAAATCATCCACTTTCCCAGATCTGTTCATCCTGCACTCTTTTTCTACATGTCCATACTTGTGACAAGCATAACATCTCATGTGGCCAGAGAAATAAACATAAGAATCATAATGAGTATTTCTATTCTTCCTCCTTTTACAATCAACTGCTTTATGTCCATACATGTTACATGAGAAACAATATCCCCTGAAGAAACTAGAGTACCTTTCTGAGTAGAGCCTGTTTGTTTGTGGCTGAAATGATCTGCTCCTACAATTTGCTGCAACATGCCCATAGTTATGACATTTAAAACATTCAACGTTCTTGAATGAATTACTTTGAGAATTCATGATTGTTGGTTGATCTTTTGACTCTTTTAACACTTCAGGTTTTACATTGACTTCCTCTGAATTTTTTAGCACTTCCTTGTGAGCTAGATTCACCTTTAACAGTTTCATGGAAACCAAGACCAAGTTTGATAGCAGGAGACCTTTGATTACTTAGAATATTGTCCAAAATGTTAGTACTATCATGAAACCTCAAAAGTTTAACCTTTTCTTCTAATTTACCTTTCAGAATGTTTACCTCAACCTCCAAGGCTTGACATTGCTTTGTCATGCTTTCTTCTTTTCTTCTTCCATCTTCAACTTGATCCTTTAGATTTAGGATCTCTTCTTTCAGCCAATTTTCGTTTTCTTCACATGTTTGTTCCAGCTCTTCATTCTTCCTTTTTGATTTTTCCAGATCTTCTTTGAGAGAGATAATTTCTGCTTCAAGGCCTTCCTTTTCACAGGATTGTAGAGGTTCCTTATTTTCCTTACTTGATGCTTCTAGCTCTGCTTGCAGACAGATGATAGCAGCTTCAAGTCCTTCATTCTTCTTGCTTGATTTTTCAAGATCTGCTTCTAGATCCTTAATTCGATTGGATGCATAAGTATGAAACCTTTGATACTTGTCCACCTGTCCATTCAGCATTTCTATTTGATCTTTCATTTGTGAGATCATCTCTTTGTAGACAGTTTCTTGCTTATTGTATGAACTTTGTAGTTCTTCAACTTTAATCTTGAGAGATTCTTCTAGATCCACAACTTTACTTTCACTATCTTTACTATTGTTTGCACAAAGAAGAGTATTACAAGTGGCCTTCTCCCTTTTCTTCTTTGCCATGAGTGCTTGTATATCTTTGTCAGAATCTGTTTCATCTTCTTCAATTTTTGCTATACATGATTTCTGAGGTATCTCCTTTCCTCGAGTAACCTTCTTCTTTTGCTTCTTAGCCATGAGCACTTTCAGATCTTGGTCAGAATCTTCTTCATCTTCACTGGACACTTCATCGTCATCTTCTTTTGCATAATAACTCTTTCTCTTCTCAAATTGTTTCTCTTTACCATACTTTTCTCTATAAGGACATTTAGCAGCATAATGACCAACTTTTCCACACTCAAAACATTTGAAGGGAAGCTTACCTTTGAATCTTCCAGTACCTAGTTGGAGCTTTCTCACGAAATTCGCTTCTTCTTCATCGGATATATAGCTGGATTCTTTGATAACTTCCTTTTCCTTTCCTTTTGTAGATGCCTTAAAAGCAGCTTCTCTTATTTGAGAAGGACCTCCTTGTCTCATTTCAAAAGCAGTCAGAGTACCATGTAATTGAACAATAGTAAGCGTTTGCAGGTCTTGCCTTTCTTCAATAGCTGAAACTTTAGAGTCAAATTTTGAAGTCAAGGATCTTAAGACCTTTTCCACCAGAGTAGTATCAGTTATGGTTTCACCCAAATTTCTCAGTCGATTTACAATATCATCCAGACGAAGAAAGAAACTGGCAACACTCTCATCACTATGCATCTTCAAATTTTCATATTCAATTCTAAGAGTTTGGAGTTTTGCACTTTTTACCTTTTTGTCTCCTTCATAGCTTAGAATGATTTTGTCCCATATTTCTTTTGTTGAATGTAGCTGCATCACTTTAGCAAATTCTGATTCAGACATGCTTCCTAATAAGACATTCACTTCTTTGGCATTGATTTTCTTGCCTTTCTTCAATAGCCGAAACTTTAGAGTCAAATTTTGAAGTCAAAGATCTTAAGACCTTTTCCACCAGAGTAGTATCAGTTATGGTTTCACCCAAATTTCTCATTCGATTTACAATATCATCCAGACGAAGAAAGAAACTGGCAACACACTCATCACTATGCATCTTCAAATTTTCATATTCAATTCTAAGAGTTTGGAGTTTTGCACTTTTTACCTTTGTGTCTCCTTCATAGCTTAGAATGATTTTGTCCCATATATCTTTTGCTGAATGTAGCTGCATCACTTTAGCAAATTCTGATTCAGACATGCTTCCCAATAAGACATTCACCGCTTTGGCATTGATTTCATACTTCTTTCTTTCAGCTGCATCAGTAGGAATACTTGCCGGGTATTGATAACCTTCTTCCACGATTGCCCATACATCTGCACCAAGACTTTGCAAATATGCTTTTGTACGTACCTTCCAGAATATCAGATTGCTTCCATTGAATAGAGGTGGCTTTATAGACATTACTCCTTCTTGACTTCCCATTGCGACGGGATTTCCTTGTTTCATCGTTTCCGCATGGGAATCGCCTCCGAGGCCAAATGTTGGGAAAATACCGGGAGAGGGGGGGTGAATCAAGATTTACCGTACATTCAAAACTTTACTTTTTCTTACTTTTAAAACCCATACGCTACTTTCCTGATACAGACTCGCGTATATACGCGGATACCCTTTATGAAACTCGCGTATACACAGAGATCTAATTATGTCATTAATTCTTCACTTATATCATTCCATCATTCATTCATCAGATGTTTAATAAACAGTAAACATGTGCAGTAAGAACAGAATAAACCATCACATAAAGCATCACACATGAACACCAGGATTTTTAGGTGGAAACCCAAATCGGGAGAAAACCACCGCTGCAGTTGCTCAGCCTTCAATATTTTATTATAGAGAAAACATTTTACAACATATGTGCTGGCGCAGACTTGACCAGCACGCAGGCACCCACCTGCGCTCGTTTACCAGCCTCTCCTGGAAGGGAGCTCCAACCCCCTGACTCGTTTACCAGCCTCTCCCGGAAGGGAGCTACGACCCCCCGATCTCGTTTACCAGCCTCACCTGGAAGGGAGCTACAACCCCCTGACTGAAGGCTACAACCCTCAGCACCACCTTGGACCACGTTTCATCAATTTTCACACTGGATCCAACCACTTCAATAGAACACAACTTGCAGGCCACAAATCATCATATTTCCAGACCGAACCCTTTCCATACTTTTAAGCACAAACATACATCATCAACAGATACATATCAACACAGATCAGATAGCAGAAACATAGCAGAACAGATCAGATATTTCATACCCCTTGCTTCAGCAAGCCCTAGTTTGAATACGCGCTTTCCCTTCACTGATGTCGCGTGTATACGCGCTTCCGTCCATACAAACCAGCGTATAACTCAGTGTATATTTTATTGCGCATACGCGCTTTCTCTTCGCTGAAGCTGCGTATATACGCGCTTCCTCCGCGTTGAAGTAGCTTATAGATCTTCAATTATTATAGAGCAGGATACTTCTTCAGATCAGATATTCAGTTCAGATTTACCCTTTCACTTCCAACAGATGTTCGCCTAGATGTTCGCCTCATCATATATCTAAGCCTTCCATAAGCAGATCTAGTAGATACATTTCAGATCTAGATCCCTTTCTTCATCATTGGTGCATCATCCAATCAGATTTATCTTCAAGTGTAACCCTTTCATTCAGATCTACTTCAGAGAGAAGTATTCATTCAAGCTCAGACATCTTGCACCCACACCATGATTTGCACAATGAAATTCTTCTCCTTATATATGTTTACCCTTTGTCAATACCATGAGCCCCCATTTTCAATACCATGGGCCAAACCAATACCATGAGCCCAAAACTACCTGGACGGGGTCAATTAGGTGGATCATTACCCAATACAATGGGTCAATACCATGGTGGTTACCCTTGGTTTTGCACTTTTTGAGCGCTTTTTCCCATACGCGACTTGGCACGTTATTTTCCGCGTGCATACGCGACTTCCCTTAGGCCAATCCGCGTATACAAAGATACATACTCTTTTCATCATATTTTGAGCACATTCTGAATTCCTTTCTTCATTGCCTTCTGTACACACTGTAGAAACATCATATTTTCTTTATCAGAAACATATTCTCTCAAGCACAACTTCATCAACTAAGTTGTCATCATCTTTATCAGATGGGTTGCCTTTCAAGGACAACACTCAGCATCAAACATTATATCACCTCAGATTTACATCATTTACTAGGACCATCAAGTTAAGCATAACTTCATTAGGTGGGTTTCCATCAAGGATAACACATGTCAACAGTCGCATGTCTTCATCTTCATTTAGTGGGTTTCCATCAAGGACAACACTCTGCATCATATTTCCAACAATTTAAAACATCAAATCAGATGTACATTATAGCCCATACATTGTACAAGAGAAAGAATGATAGAATATAGGAAAAACGCTCAGAAATGAGGTGCTACAACCATGAGAAAAGATTGTATAACAATGATAGCGTTATTTTTAGTGGTTGAAGCAAAATTTTATTAATATTGAGATCTAGAGAAGATATTTACATAAAAATTTAGGTCTAATACAGATCTGTGTACAAGAAATGCTGATCTGTACATTCCCCTTGGGGTTTTATGCAAAACATGAAGCATAGAAAGTAGATCTGAGATATAAACTTGTAGATCTGTATAATGATTCAAAAATTTCTGAATATTAAAATGGTAAAAAAGATAATATATGAGACTAACATGGATTGGAGGGCCAATCCATGGATCACCACATTGAGAGGAAGAATCCCAACACCAGAGATCTCTCCTCCAAAATGTAGACAAAACACCCTGCAGTTGTAGATCTGCAAATAACACTGTCTAGGGAGAGAAATAGCACTGTAGCCTCTGAGAATGATTTTTCATGATGCCAAGATGTAGATCTGAAGCACAATCAGCTAATGAACTCTTCTAGGAGGTTAAAAGACACACTCACTGAGAAGAGCCACTAGTATAGGCTAGATCTGAACAGATCTAGTGTTTTCCATTGCTACAAATCACAAGGATAGATCAGCCCTAAATAGGAGTAGTGTTGTAGGTGTAAGGTGAGCTTGGCCTCAAAGCTTGATGTGGAAAAGAAAGCACAAGTCTCCTCCAAAAGCTACTCAAGGAAGGAGGTGGGATTCCTGAACAGGAAGACCCAACAAGGGATGTCTAAGCAGACAATACCTTCAGAAATGATAATATTCCACAACCCTCTCTTATTGATCTCCTCCTCCTTTTATAAGATTGGAGTTTTGGCAAAACCCTAAACCACTTCATTGGTTTAACCCTTTTCACATTTAGAATATCCTTCTAGAACTGCGTTGTCCCTCAAGGAGGTTCAATGCATCTAGACTGCGATGTTGACTTGGTCAAAGGTGACCCCTTCTTGTGATTTAGACACATTCACACCTGCAATATTTAATTTACATAGCCCAAATATGTCTCTGTTCACATAGGAATTGATTTATTCTTAGTTTTCAGGAGTTTTACATGTCCTCCTTTACAATTTATTCATTAATCATGAAATGCAACAATAAACAAGGAAAAATTAATATTCCTATTAGTTGCAGCTAATTTAGGAATATTATAATGAGGATTTTTGTGCCAAATTATGCTGAGATCATGAGAAGTATAACGTATATGTTGAAGAAAAAGGTAGAAGTGAAATGGGATAAGAAAGAAATATATGAATTTGTTAGAATAAATCAAGCACTGTAGGAAGCTCTAGTTATGATTAGTCTAGACTATCAAAAAACCTTTCAATTATTCTCATTTGCATCCCCAACTACTATTGTTGTTATTTTGTTGGAGAAAAATGAAGACATTAAGGAGAAACCAGTTGCATTTTTTAGTAAAGTTCTGAGAGATGTTGAGCTCAAATACAATATTTTGGAGAAACAAGTATATGCTTTTGTCAAAGCACTGAAAGCCTTCAACACTTATGTGTTGTAGTCCAAAATAACTACTTATGTTCCTAATTCTACATTGAAAGACGTTCTGGTCCAAAGATATGTTGAAGGAAAAAGTGGGAAGTGGATAGAAAAAATCCAAGAGTATGATTTGGACATCAAACCCACCAAGATGGTCAAGGGACATGGTTTAGCAAAGTTGTTAAGAGAGACAAATTCTCAAGCCTTGGGAATTAATCTGTTGGCACCAGTGGATGGAACTATTAATGAAGAAGGTCAAAGAAAGTCCAAAAAAGGTATTCAATACAAATTTTTGTGGTATTATTGGTATAAGGATATTGTGCACCACCTCTGTTTCTTTTCCTATCGAAATTCACTAAATATAGAACAAAATAGAGAGATCTCAAGCTCAAGTCTCAGGCATATGTTATCATAGAATAAAAGCTATAGTGGAAAGATATTTCTCGTATTTTGATGTTATGTTTGATAGAAGGATAATCTATTGAAGTCACAAAAAATATCATGAAATTCTATGTGGAGGACATTATAGCCGGAAGGCCACTCCTCATAATATTCTCAAGTCAAGATTATACTAGCCAACCCTATTTGTATATGTTTATAGACTAGTTAGAAGTTGTCAGAAGTGTTAGTTGTTTGCTGAAAAGAAAAATCTTGCTCAATTACCTCTCATCCCAGTATTTATTGAAGAACCTTTAAGGAAATGGGGATTGGATTTTATTGGAGAGATAAAGGTGTTGCACATTGGGTTCAATGCTCCCTATGTGTTTCACGACATGGAATAATCACCTCACATGGATCCTAAATCTGGAGATTGTAGCAGAGACTAATGCCTACAGGTTTTGATCTAACGAAAATCGTGATTCCAGCAAGTGGTATCAGAGCAACAGGTTTCGAGTTCGAAACTCACCCAGCTCGCATTGGGGGGGATATTGTTGGACATTGGGTTCAACGCTCCCCGTGTGTTTCGCGACATGGACTAACAACCACTCTTGGATCGTAATTCTGGTGATTGTAGCCGAGACTAATGCATGTGGGTTTTAGTCTAATGGAAGTGATGATTCTAGCAAAATGCACCATCAGGTGGATAGTTCAAGTGGATTCTGGCTGCCAATGATTATTTTACAAAATGGGTTGAAGAAATACCCATGAATAAGGCAAATGACCATGTAGTGATGAAGTTTCTGGAGGGAAACATATTTAGCAGATTGAGATGTCCACTCAAAATTGTGACTAATAATGCTCAGGTATTCAACTCTGATCATTTCATTAATTTGTGTCAAACATATAATGTAATTTTATCACATTCCACGGCATATCATCCCCAAAGGAAAAGATCGATAGCGTCCTCAAATAAGAGATTGGTCAAAATCTTAAAGAATAAAATCATCGAGAATATAAAGCATTGGGATATGAATTTTAAGTTTTCCCTATGGGAAATTTGAGTCACTACCAAGAAATCTACTGGGAAGTATCCCTATGAACTGGTTTAGGGAAATCAAGAACTATTTCCCACTCAGCTGGCCAAACCAGTGATTCCTTTCCTTCAAGAAGCTCAGGAAGAACCAAATTCTCTGGTAAGAAAATTGAACAAAAAAAATTGAGTCAAGTGAAAACATAAACAAAATCAAGGCTAACTTGATCACTTATCAGGAAAAGATTAAATTCTATATTTGACATAAAATAAAAATAATTTCTCTTTCAAGTAGGATATTTGGTGCTAAGATGGGAAACCAGATGAGAAGAAAAGTGGAAGAATGGTAAATTTGACCCTCTTTGTTATGTTCCATACAAGATCTCTGAGGCAAGCTCAAATAACACATCTATTTTGGAAGATCTAGATGGAGAGACAAGAGAGTTGCCTGTGAACTGACAGTATTTGAAGCATTATTTGCAGCATTAAAAGTGAACGTTCCACCACTGTAAATAATGGATTTCTCATTGTTCATATTTCACCAATCAATATTTGACTCCATTCCAAAAGGATAAGGAAATAACCTGTGGTTCTTAGTGCTTCTTTGGAAAAATTCACTATCCCGAAGTGGAGCCAGATGTTGTGGCTCATGTGCATTTACCTTTGAAATATTTTTCAAAACACCAAAAAGTAATATATGATAGAAAATGTATAATTTTGTGTGTCATAGAATAATTTTTATTTATATATTGGTACATCAACATTTACATGAGGATACGTGAAGGTGGTTTGAGTTTCACTCATTCACATGCTGAATAGTTCAAGAGCTAGACCGATGGGCGCGTTCAGAGAATTTCATGCTGAATAGGGTCGAGTCGAGCTCATTCACAAGCTCAGGAGGGACCAATGCAATAGGACACCGGATAAGCTTAGGAGGGTTATATTGTGGATCGAACAAACTAATTTCCCAAAGGCGGAGAACGAGCGCATTTCCATTAAACACTTAAGATTTTTGGAGGAGGCGCAAAGGGAAAAATGGACAGGTGGGATGAAAGCGTAGAACTAGAATGAAGATATAGATGACAGATATTAAATCGTAAACCACCAATTGCATGTTTCAAAGGATATACATGAGAGGTAAAATTTAAATTCACTGAAGTGAGATATGCGATGGTGTGGCAAGATGATGTGGCCCTGGCCCACATATCGAATGTCTCAGGTTTTTAAATTCAAGTGCGAAGGGTTTGAGTTATAATCTCCAAAGTGAGATATGTGAGATGGTGGGACCCGATCAGATAGCGCACATCGCCAATTTTAGAAGATAAACGCTAAGGAAAATTTGAAAAAAATGGCATGCAAAGTGTGATGTCAGGCGGATGCGATGTGGTTTCAAAAAAAATTCCAAAGGTCTTCAAATCCGAAGGTAAGGAATTACTGTGTTAAATCACATTGGAGGAAAGAAGGAGGATTACAACATAAAGCTAGTGAAACACCTTGATAAAAAGGGAAAATAGAATGCAATAGAAGAACTCAGGTAAGTGTCCTAACACAGATCAAAGGGGAAGAGGCAGATTTGGGTAGCAGGTGATATGATTGACCGCGTTTGAAGTACAAGGGCATAGGCAGAGTCAAGTAGAAGAGTGTCTAGCTGCCCTATTGGGAGCATGATAGATGGGTCAAGTCAGGCACTGAGGCATCGTTATAGAGTTGTGCATCAACTACATCATAACTAGAAAGGATACCTCGGCACTTTGAGAGGATGCTTCAGAAACATCAAATTCAACAAAACAAACATATTTCTAGTTTTAATTTTTTTTCTCAAGTATGATTGCATAAGTAATCTTAACAATTTAGGTAGTTGAATAGTTTCAAGAAGTTCAGGAGTTACGAACCATTGTGATGTATTTAAGTAGATAGAAATAAAGAAAAGGGGTTCTGAGTTTTGGACCTCTGGTTCAATGTTAATTTAGTACTGAATTTTCTAAGAAACTGATGGAAGAAGAACAATTTTCCTGCACCTGTTGATGTTGATATGTCTTTATATTTTCACTCTATGTTCATTCCTCTTTGAATGAAGCGAAGTAATGTAGCAGTCAGTCTCTTAATTACATCTATGAGTAAGAGTTAAATTACCTTAATTTTCGCTCCTTCACCTCATCTCTTCTCTTTTCGCAAAATCTTGAGGGAACTTCAAAGTAATAAATTCTTGTTTTTACAGCATATTATTTCGAGTTTCCTCTCTCTCCATGATTTCCTTTGAAATTTAAGTGCTATATTTTGTGTATTTAGCTTATCATTTTGAGTTCTCTTACAGTTATTCTTTTCATTCTATTCAAGTATCAATAGTTTATGGCATTTGAAGGCTTTCATTATATCAGATTATTGAGGGTATTAAGTAATTAGATTCCAAAGGTGTTAATCAGAGGCCATTTTATATCGTAATTGTGACATACATTTATAAAATATCTTAAACACTGATTCCTTACCATAGCCAAGGGATTGTTTCTTGAGATACAACATATACCATCAAATTCCTCCACGTTAAAGGAATAATTTTTTATCCCATATTTATGCATCCTATGACCCACATCATATTTTCCCTACATAGAAGAATGCGGTTGCTCTAGACATGTTGAGGCGGATGGCAGACAATTGGTAGGATTACACTAACACAATTCAATTTTTTGGGTTTTCTCTTAGTGACAAGGTTGATACGCTCTCATCGAGTGGTAATTTTTTTCATGCACACCTTATTCTTGCAAATTCATATAGATATATCCTTTTACCTATGCAGAGGAATATGCATATCGGTTGGTTCTATAAAGTCTAGAAATGGCACATTCCTACAAAAATAAAAATAAATAAAAATTCACTGCCTTATATGGAGGAATAAGATCGTCGTCTGTGAAATTTTATGGAACAGGGGCTTTGATGGTCCAGGGAAATTCCCCATTTCTAAATCAGAGTCATAAAGCAAGATGCATCTACTCTTTTAATGTCCTTGTTCCAAAACTATTCGGGCGTGGGTTTTGTCGACCTTGAAGATACTCACAAGATGGTATTTTCCATCTATGCAATGTTGTTGCATCTCGTTGATAACACACTATCTAGATTATCCAAATACTCCATTATCTATCATTTGGGGAATCCAGACTAGAAAATATCACTTGATATTTGAGGATCACCACTTAAGATGGTCTACATAATTGAATCCATTTTTTTCCATGTTTTGTGAATATGATGGTTGTCCAGCTCAAAATTTTCCTCAGAGATCCGTTCGAGATGCCCCTACCTTCTCTTTTCCATAGGTATTTTTGATGGGCCTTCACAAGGAGATCAATGTGGATGCAAGATGATTATATTAATGACTCCATCCTACAAATTTCACTTTCATTGGAATGGTGGTTGCGGTTCAAATACGTGGGCTGAAATTTTCGTATTTTGCAGCCGTCTACACTATTCAAACGAGCTTGGTATATAATCCTTTAAAATTTTTGGTGACTCCTAGGTGGTCATTGAATGGTTTAATAGAAAATCCTCCTTCAATCCACCTTTGGTCTTCAATTGGATGCACATGATTGACCAATTGATTTCTATGTTTCACCACACCATCTATGTTCATTTGTACATAGAGTTAAACTCTGAGGTTGATGCTCTTTTGAAATAGGGTATAAATGATCTGTGAGGGAGAATTTTATTATTTTCATGCATCAAGTCACTCTACGAAGCATTTATTCTTTCATGATGGTTTTATTTGTGTTTGACTCTCATACTTTGGCAATATTGTGGGTCTAGTGTGATTTTGTGTTCCCTTCCTCAATATACATAAAGCTTGTCTTGTTGATAATGTATTTTCACAGGTTGAAGGAATTAAATATATTGAAACCTTCTCCCTTGTTTCCAAAATGAATTATTTCTCCCTTCTTCTTTCCCTTGCTTCCTCCTTTATATGGGAAGTCCATCAAATGGATGTTAAATCTTCCTTCTTACATTGGGACTTGGATGAAGAAATCTACATGGAAAACCCCCCCTAGCTCTATCCAAAAAGAATGTAGCATTTTTTATCACCTTAAGAAGTATATTTGTGGTCTCAAACAAGCCCCTTGGGCTTCGTATGCAAAAACATATAGCTTTATCTTAGATAATAGCTTTTCTAGATGTCATTCCGACAACATTGTCTACACCAAGAAAGTGGGTAAGTATTTAGTCATCCTTGTTCTTTATGTTGATGATCTTATCCTTACTCATAGTGATCCAAACCATATAAACCATGTGAAGTATTAAGACATTTACGATAGAGTTAGGACACTTCCATTATTTCCCTGGTCTTCAAGTATTGCAATCCAAAGAAGGAATTACCCTTTCTCAGTCCAAGTATGCCTATGATCTTCTACGTTAATTTCACATGGAAGACTGTAAGCCAACCCCTTATCCATTTCATTATGGAGTCAATATTTCAGTCACTTTTACTTCCCCTGAGTTTGATGCTACCTTATCCATCAAATTTTTGGTAAACGTTTGTATCTAACCCATATCCATCATGACCTTTCCTTTGTTTTTGGTCTTGTTGCTCGGTTTATGCACAAACCTCATGAAAGTCACTAGAAATAAGCTAAAATAATACTTCGATATGTTCGAGGTATAGTTCAGCTTAGGATTAATTACACTACAGGAGCGTCTCCATTGTTGGTTGGTTTCACTGATTCTGATTGGGCTTGTTACCCTCATGATTGAAAGTATACTGTAGGTTATGTATTCACTTTTGGTTCAAGACCTATTACATCGTATTGTAAGAAACAAAGTTCAATCTCTCTTTCTTTGGTTGAATAAAATTATCGTGGTGTTGTTGAAGCCAACAAGGAAGCCTTGTGGCTTCGTTAGATCTTGTCCAAATTTGGCCTTCTTCAACAACATCCAACTACACTTTGGTATGATATTTAGAGTGCCATTCAAGTATGAAAAGATCCATTTTAGCATAAATGCAACAAAAACATTGAGCTGCACATACACTTCATCATAAAACTCATTCATGGTCGTGTTCTTGAGGTGCACTATTGTTCAACCAATGATTACTTTGCTAATATCTTTACAAAGGCTCTCACAGAAGAAAAGTTTACCAAAATTTCATATATATTTGGAGTTCAGGAAAGTTATTATTAAGGGGGGATAGGTCCTTTGCTCTCCTATTGTGTCACCTTTGTAAATCCTTCAATCCTATCCTCAGTTGTTCTTAAGGGGGGGTGTTAGGATATTCTGATACATAGGAAATAGTTAAGCATAAATTGGTGTAGAATAAAGTTAGGTAAAGTGTGTTTATTTAGTATGTAACTTTGTAACTTATAATCTGACAGTAATGATATGTAGCGATCTGAGGGTTCATTCTCTCCTCGGTATTACCCACACTTGATCTATGTCTTAACAGCTGATTGGTCCATGATATCTATTTAAAGAGAATGGAGGGTCAGTTGTCCAGTGATAATTTATGAGATAATATTATGTAAATTTTCTTTCTTTACATTAATAAATTGTTTGAATTGGCCATGTTGGATCAGGCGGTGGACAGTATCCCTCTTTGAGAGTTTTAACCATGTCAAATACTTGTGTATTGATCAGTGATATGTTTTTCAGCGGTGTCCTTTGGTGTTTGATCTAAGGAAATTACCCTGTAAATTTCTACTATATTTAATATCCTAGTATATAAGCATTTGCAACTCATGTGAAGGGAAACAAGAAAATGAAACAAAATTTTGGAAAATTCCAAATAAGTGTTGGTAAAAGAAAATTTCCTAAATATACTTCAAGAAAGCATTATATATTTCATAGAATACCTCCTCTTCCCTCTCTAGATAAAAGAGATAGAATATATGAAATAGATAGAAGAGATGGAAGAAATAAAAGAGACCTGCTCAGTATTCAATGATTTTAATGCCAATGTTATGGTCATTATCAAACTCAATTTCCTCAAGGGAATTGAAAAGGTGACTATGAAAGATATGATGATCATAAAAGGATTAGAAGACATCATCCATCTGTTGTTGAAGTGTATGATTCATCTTTAAAAATGAGGCATAATTGAAGTGCTTTTGAATCCGAACATTCAATTATTTTTTCTATTACAATTCTTGTTGAAAATCATGTTGAAATTTGGATTTTGGATAGTGGCCCATCTAAACACATCACTGGAAATCATGATTACTTATCTAAATGACTTGAAAATAATTTATCTCAAAGGGTATATTTTGGTGACAATGGAAAATATGAAGTAAAGGGAACTAGTATGTCATGTTTTCAATTGGAATTCGAAGTTAATGTATCCATTAACAATATTCTATATTTACATGGTTTAAAGAAGAATTTGATTCCATATATTCTCTTGAATAAAAAGGGTATAGAGTTTATTTTGTTAATGGACAAGTCTTAGAATGTTAGAAAAATTCATCTTTCGAATCTACTACAGCTATTGGGGTATGAAGTGGAGAACTATATCCTCTCCTTAGTGAGTCATTCCAAGCTCTCTTTCACAACACTATAGAACTTAGTGAGATTTTGCATAGGAGGTACGAAAATATGCACTACAAGGCTTTGGGAAGATTTAAATATTTTTTTAGGGGTTTACCTAAACCTAATAATGATCATGATGGTGTATGAAAAATATGTTCCCTTGGGGAAAATTTTAAAGGAATATACACTAGAGGTGATAGTAGATATAATGGAATATTTGATCTTATAAATTTTAATGTTTTTTTTTCTGAATTGGACTAATTATATTAAGAAAAAATATGTTACAAGATGATGATACAATCAGGAGAGACAAAAATCGGCAGCCGGAAATGATAGGACTATCAACCTCGGTTCCGGAGAAGAAGAGAAGCAAGCAAAGAGCAACAACCAAAGACAAGAAAGCTAAAAAACTTAACTCTACCCAGCATGGGTAGAAGTTTCAACACGAAGCTTTTTCCCTTTCCTTTTTTTGACTTCGACCCACCCATCCCGAGGCAAATGAGCAAAAACTACTTGAAGACTAGGATTCTCCAAGGGGGGACCCTCCTTTTCTGAATTTGAGGAGGAGGTCATATGGACGCGTTTCTGGGCGATGGCTAAATCAGAGGAATGCGTTGGTCCATTGGTGGAAGGAACCACATATTGAGGGGCTTGATCCAGTTTTGCGTTGCTTGCTTCATCTTCAGAGCTAGAGGATTCAGAATCCACGACTGGAGGTGGAGATCAAGGAGCCCATCGTTTGGATTTGTGATTGGAGAGGTTACCCTTTTTCTTTTTTGCTGGGAGAGAAGGGCAGGTGGACTGCAGATGCCCTGCTTGGTGGCAATGATGGCAGTGGAAGGCAGTATTTTCGTAATCCAGAGTCTGGGACCAAACAAAGTTGTTCATCTTGAGGATGATTTGGTCTGGAAGACCCTGGTTTAAGTCTAACTCCACACATATTCTGGCATAAGTGTAGAGACCTTTAATTTCCCGCCTATAATCTCACGTAATGAAAATGCCCAAGGTGTTTCCTATTTCTTTGTAGACTGCAACATGCCATAAGTGGACAGGAAGGTTTGGAAGCCTGATCCATACAGGTGTCCTGGTGATGACTGCAGTCGCTGGATCAAAATCTGGGAACCAAGGAGTTAAGAAGAGCCCTGCAGTTCCCATGAACCAAGGGCCTTCTTCTAAAGCCTTTTCATAATGCTTACTGTCATTAAATAAAACAATGAAATATCCTTTTGAATAGAAACTGACCTTACACTGATGAGTCCAGTTTGCATGAATCCAATCATAAAGGTCCTGAGATCACGACCACAGTCCGTTGAATCTACAAATGATGGCTCTTTCTGCAAGTTCTTGAAGATGATTTACAGGATCTGCATGAGAGATTTTGACAGAGGGAACTTCCTCTGTTTTTTTGATCAAAAAAGGCTTGGATTTAAAGGCATCCGGGGGTTTGGGGATCTCAGAGCATAGCATATTTGTAAGAGAAAGGAGGAGCAGAGGACGACTGTCCTGCTGCACCCCCTCTCAAACGAAGGGTTAACACTAGAGATCTGTTTTTGTTAATGCTGTAAGAAGAGATAGGAAGAGGGTCTTCAATTTTTTTACCTTGAAAGAGAAGTCTCTGAAGGCCTGAAGGGATCCCAATCCGCCGTTCAAGATCTAGTTTGAGATCCAGCACCAAATCTGAAGAACTAACCAATTTAAGGACAGTTTTTCCTGTAGAATGAGAAATTTGGATTTGAAAGGAGTCACAGGGGTTCCAAGACATAGAGCCAGGGCCACATGTGCTTCCGAGGGCAAGTCTGCCATAGCGTTGATGGGGAGGAGATTTCTCCTTCGAGAAGAGACTGTCACTTTTAGACAGAGACAGAGCCGAGACAAAGGGCTAGGAAACAGAGTGATTAGAAAGCCAATCGACCTTCTCCATCCAGTAAACCCATTCTTTGCCGCCTTTGAGAGGCTGAACCTGCCGCCGTTATCCTGCAAGTTTCGACTGCCACATCAGATTTGGGAAACAGGGATTGGGCAGAGTGAAAGATACAGGGACAATCTGTAGCAGCACAAGAGCCATATCGGTGTAAGGTGCCGCCTCTACTCCATTAGTTTTAGCAGAAGACTGGTCCAGCACTTCGGCTACGACCTTAACAACAGTAACAGGCGTAGCCTTTGGCACTGGCTGCTCCGACTTAGCACCGCCGGCATGCTCCTTCTTCAATTTAGGGTTCACTGTGGCGGGCAACTTGGCTGGGCGCGGAGCCATTTGTTCTCGTTCCATCCAAAGTTTTTTCATCCTTTTCCAAAAAAACCTCTATAAATTTTAATGTTTGTGGGCCCATGATTGAAAATAATTTGGCTGTATGTTTATATTATGTATCATTTATTGATGATTACTCTAACAAAATTTTGATTTATCTTCTCAAGAAAAAGGATCGGCTGTTTTAAAAGTTTTGTGAATTCAAAGCTTAGGTTGAAAATTCTACAAGAAGAACAATCAAGGCTCTAAGATCCAACAACGATGGGGAGTATGAATCAAATGAATTGATAGATTTCTCTAGGGATGCTAGAATTAGGAGGGAGATGATATTTTGATACTACGCCGAACAAAATTGAACTGTGGGAAGAATGAATTGAGCTATAATGGAATTTGTCAAAGCTATGCCCCTTGATTAAGCGTTGTTAATGTTTATTTGGGTTGAAGCTGCAAGGACTATTTTCTATGCTCAAAATAGGTTCCTACAGTGAGCCTTGTATTATAACACTATAGAAGAAGTATTTACAGGTGAGAGATTAAATGTTGAAAATTTAAAAATCTTTGGTTATTTAGTTTTTTTTCATATACCCAAAGAGAAAAAGAAAAATTTGGAACCATTTTGGAAGAAGGGTACCTTTTTTGGATACAATGAGAATTCAAATGAATATAGGGTATTTTTTCCAGGGAAATGATATATTGAGACTTGAAATTATGCTATATTTAATGAGGCTGTTTCATTTTTAAAATTGATGGGCTCACACTTGGATTTTTATCAAGAAGTTCAAACTTCTCCAAATAATGTGGAACCAAATCTCAGGGAACCTATATCTATAATTGAAGATCCACTTGAAGAAGATATTGATCATGAACCTATTTAACCTACAAAATTTCATGTGGTCGAGAAAATAAAGAGGCCCGCGTGGTTAGAGAAAATATTGAAGGAATTTAAAGGTCACGTTTGTGCTCATGGGACATTCAGGGAAAGCAAGAAGCCTAAGAAGTACTCCGGTTATAAAACCTTTATGTGTAATATCACTGAATCTGAGCTAGCTTCCCATAAAGAAGATATTGAAGAACACATAAGGAAATAAACGATGACTAAAGACTATCAATCCATATTGAAAAATGATGTTTGGGATATTGTTACAAGACCTAAGGGTAAGTTTCTTGTGTCTTAAAAATGGATCTACAAGATAAAACATGTGGTTCATGGAAGTGTTGAAAATTACAAGGCTATATTTTTGACTCATGGGTTCTCCTATAAGGAGTGAGAGGATTGTGTAGAAACATTTTCTCTCGTTTCCATATACACATATGTTATATCTATTATTTCTCTTGCATCTCTTGCACATTGGAAGTTGCATCAAATGGATGTCAAAAAAACTTTTCTAAATGGGGCCATTGAAGAAAACGTCTAAATTGAACAACCTCAAGGTTTTTAGGTCTACACTAGAGAGAGACATATTTTTAAATTGAAGGAGGACTTGTATGGATTGAAGTAGGCCACTCCTGCTTGGTACCCATACATTCATGGTTATCTATTGAGTTTTGGCTTCAAGGACAGTGACATTGATCCAAATCAATATTTCAATTTTTTTGATGGTGAACCCCTGATATTATTATTGTATGAAGACAATTTGTTTCTGTAATGTGGAAAAATAAATATTTTTCAATGAAAGAGGGAGATAATTTTTGAATTTGAAATGAAATACCTTAGCCTCATGCATTAATTTTTGGGATTGCAAATTTGGAAAAATCCTAAGCGGTTCTTTAGGGCAAGGCAAGTACATTGTCTCAATCCTTTAGAAATTTGGCATGATGGACTATAAGTTGATGGATACTCCCATGGTGATGAAATTGAAGAAGGTTTGGGACAATCAAATTTGTTTTATCCTAATATGTATTTCAAACTACTTGGTTCATTAAACTATCTTGTGAACAAAATCTCAAATATTTTTTATACGGTTAATAAATTAAGCCAATTTCTTATGGCACCTCATCATGTACATTAGGTTACAAAAAAACACATATTGAGGTATTTCATGTTGCCATCAAGTATGGTATAATGTATGCTTCTAATGGTGAATGGAAAATATATGTTTTCACTAATGCAGATTAGGATGGTAGCTCTAATGATATAAAGAGAACCTCTAGTTATTGTTTTAGCCTAGGCTCGACCATGGTTTGATTGTCTAGCAGGAAACATACCTCTATTACATTGAGTACAATAAAAGTTGAATACATTGCTACTATTTTTTCCTACTACAAGGCTATATGGTTTCATAAGTTGTCCTCTAACTTGTTTGATAAAATGTTAGAGTCGACTACTATTTACTATGATAATCAAAGTTTTTCTCTTGAATTTTTCTTGATAAAACATTAGAGTCGTCTACTATTTATTATGATAATATTGATGTCTCTTGACTTTTTCTTCATGTCTATTATTCATTGTCTATTGTGATCTGTATTTAGTTCTCTTGTTGAATAATATTTGGTTGAGGTTTTTCATGTATAAATATGTGTTTACTAAATTAAATAAGGACATTCATAATCTCCTTAGTTAGCCTTAGATTTGATACCATCTTTAGAAATCTCTAGGGAAATGATTAAAGAGATTTCTCTTTCTATGATAACTGCTTGTGATGAATTTTTACTTTTCTTACTTATTATCTTGTCTTATTATTATTATGTTTGTGTATCATCAAAAAGTTGCCAAAAACAAGAAGAAAAAGAACACTGAATATAGGTTGCAAGTGAGGGCCTAAAATTCTCAAGTTGAGAGGAAAACCTATAAATCTCTTCTCTTCCTTATAGATTCTTCAATTGAAAAAATTCAAGACATTTAGACCAAGATGAATACCATATAAGGCCAAATACAACCTTTCTGGATGATGCACTTTCCTTTTCCAAGTCAAACCCACTCAAATCTCTTTTAGTAGAGCAACTTTAATCTCCAGCTATAGAATTTTGACCTCCACTAGAGACCTGGAATTTTCATCGCTCTTGCAATTGTTGTTACCACACGTGTAGCCTCTTTTTTCTTCCCAATTCTTCTTTAGACCTTCTCCTAGCTTTCTCCAACATTTGGAGCTTAATTATGCCTTATTATTACCTTTTCTTCAACTTCTTTGCTTTCTTTCTTCAAGATCAAACAAGTGGAGGAAAACCCTAGATCTACTTAGAAGCCCTAGCCTTCCTTCACAAGTGTGAGAGAAAAATATCCCAAAACCAAGTCTTATTTTTCCTCTTCCTTATTCATTTCCTTCTTCTGCTTTATCCTTCGTTTGAATGAGTGAGTGATGAAGTTGCTTCAAGGAGGTCAAGTTTATTCCTTTTATATAGGCTTGTCAAAGGTGGACATGGGTCCTCAAATTATGTTAGCTTGCCAACTTCTAGGTTGACTTGATCTTGGAGGGTATTTGAACACTTTTAAGGAAAAAAATATTTCTTTACAAGTTACAATTTGTTCAAAGGGGTCTTCAACTTATGAAAATGACTCTTTTTTACTTCTTTACCTAATACAAACCCTAGAAGCACACAATGGGATCTTGAAATATAAAATAAAATACCTTAAGCATGAAATCCATGTTCTAAAAATAATAAGAATAATTTTCTTTCATTTTACAATTTACAAGAATTAGAATTACATTTCATATCTATGAAAACCTAACATAGTTACACATTTTTCAACGCTTAACCATGAACTTGGTTTCCAATAAAAAGTCTTTGGTAGAGATCACGACAATATCAGTTTCTAGGATAGCTTCTCCTTTCGATGTCATGAATTTCATTTTTATAATTATGGAGTCTTCAACAGTGGGGAATTCTTCATAGGTTATCGACCATCCATCACTTTCAGTCATGATCTATGTTAGCCATGTCATCCTTTCCTTCATTAGAAAGTGATCTACTAGTCTATATCTTGATTTTCTTCATACAAACACCCTTGCTACATCATGTTTCCTTCAGGATATTTAATCCCACCATATGAGTAATAGTTGTAGGTGACATTCACAACTCTCTTTTGGTAGCCCCGTATTATCCCATCCGTATATTGTTGAAAAAAAATAGAAAAATTAACATCAAATCAAAGTTAATTTTTGTGGTAGTCTTTCATCCTGAGATCTTCTTGTTGCAACATCAACATCTTTCATGTATATTGACATATCTCTTATATATTCAATTTAAAGGGACTCATTTCATCAGAGTCTTCATACCTTTCCTATGGAGATGTCGTGGTCAATTCTTCTAGTTATCAAATGATGATTTCCTTTTCTTTGTGATTGTAGTTGCATTTTTCATGACATCTTCTTTCTTTTTTCACATATTTATCCCTAGGAACTTCTATCCATAGTTATTTCATCTTTTTCAACCACCTCATATTCTATATGAATACATATTATGTTAATTTCATCTATTCAATATGCTATCCATGCCTTCATGCATCTTTTGAATTAAATATATCCCTTTCCTTTGATCATACTCATTAGGTAGAGTATTCACCCTTCTTATTTGCAACTATATGATTACATGAATTTATCAAATATATGAATACATACCTCTTTTATTGTTTTAGTCATATAGGATTCGTTTAACATCATCCTTTCCTTGATTAAGAGTACTTAAATGATTTTAACATGCCACATTCCTTTGTAATCATACCAATATTATTCTAGACAATGAATCTCATCCAAGGTGAAATTCTCAGTGAGACACTTTCTTATTCCAAGAGATGAACCTTCTAATGAATATTCCAATGGAAGATATTGATTATCCTCCTCTTCAAAATTCTCCTTTCTAATGATGGTGAACTCTACACTAGATGGCTTTCTTCTACACATAAGGATTACTTATGCATCCATGAGGTTACCAAGAACTACTTCCTTCTAATGATGACTACCAAGGACTTCTAATTAGATATCTTTAAAGGCTCTTATGATAATTTCATGAGATTTTACTTCAATTTTATGATATTAAGATTCCATCTCCTAAAATTATGCATCTTATCATGTTTATAATGTTTCCTACCATGATATATATACTTTAAAAAAATTGAAAATAAATTGATGGCAAAGATTATCTCAATCATACTAGAGACCTTTTAATTCCTCCTTCTTTTATTTATTTTTCTTGTCTTCCTCCACTTCTTAAATGATATGTGCTTCTTCCCTTCCTCTTTTTTTGATTTACTTTTTGATTTTTGGATAATTCTCTTATAGTGTTCATATTCATGATAGCGATAACATTGGATTTTCGACATATTCTTGTTATTATTTTTCTCAAGACCAAAATTTCAAAATTTTATTTTCTTTCTTGCCATGCCAGCAATTGCTTTAACTTTCTTGTTCTATCATACATCACTTTTGCATTTAACCTATTTTATTTAATTTTACAAAGTGACAAAATTTCAGTAAATGGGGTATCTTCCTTCTTTTCATAGATGCTTGATATAAATTCCCCCCATTCCTTTGGTATTGCATTGAGAACTATGGTGGTTATTTATTTATCGGACATTATTTCTCCTAACTCTTGTAGTTGGTCTCTTATTTATGACACCCTCATCAAGTATGAAGCGATCACTTCTTCCTTTGATATATTTATCTTGTAGAGTTATTGTCTTAATGATATCACTTCTCCTACAGCACTTGCGAAGAACAACTCTACTAGCTTGTCGTATATTTCTTTTGATGTCTCTAATTTTGATACATAAGGTATAAGGGGATCATTAATGGAGTCTATAATAATCCTTTGAGACTTTAATTCCCCTTTCATATAATTTTCTAGAGTTTTATATTCTTCATTTCAAGGTTTAGTCGTTTAGCCCTTAACACATTCCATGAATTCATTTTCTATGAGGATCAAATATATCCTTTTCTTCCATGCAAGAAATTTTGATGACCCAGCCAATTTATTGCTTTCCTTAAAAAATGACGTCATATTGATACATAATTTAGTCATAAATATAAAGCCACTTACTTGTGAAGTGAACATGCTCCTTCATGACAATATCTTCAACCTAATGCCTTCTTGATTTGATGATGATGCTGATAATAGGAGATTTATTCTTTTGAATATGTCACTGAGATGGGATTTCCTTCTTGACGATTCATGTTATTGATGATATTCCTATGCTTAAACCCTTGAGTGTCCTTATCAAAGATGCATTTCCTTTTATTTTCACCTTAGATCTGATACCATGATGAGAAATATAAGAGAAACAACATAGGGGATTTCTCATATATTGGTAATTGTTTGTGGTTTATTTTTACTTCATTATATTTTATTCTTCTTTCAATTTTTTACTATTAGTGCTTTATTGATAAAACAAATAGAAAACCATAAATAACATAAGACAAAGAACATAAGATATAGTTGATCAACTAGGGCCAAAACCTCTCCACTCTGAGAGGAAAACCCACAACAATTCTTCTTCATATAGAATCTTCAATTGATGAATCCAAGATCTAGACCCTTGACCAAAAATCCTCCAAGGCCAAGTCAAGCCATGCCTCTTTCTAGACAAAGTCAACTTCTCCTTGACACTACTATAATACTTCCATTGTACTTATCTTTGAGCCCTATAATATTATAACAACCCTAGTTAATAATTCATGTAAAAAAAATATAATACCAAGGTCATGTGATACATATTCCAAGTTGAATGGTGGGAGAAACATCCTAGTGGGTGTTCATTTAACTTATTATGGCTAAAGGAAATTGGAAAAGGGTTTGGAAAGGAAAAGCACATTTTATTGCCAATTATTTATGAAAATAATGGAAAATAAGAGAAAATGGAGGTGAAAGGTCACATGTTACATGTGAGGAGGAAAATGAAGGAAAATAAAGGAAAACGAAGAAAACAGAGGCCACATTGATTAAAAGGCCTATGTGGATTATTTGCTAATCTTTTGGCTCAACATTTTTCTCAAGTTTTTTCTCACACTTATTTCTCTCGTTATATTCTCTCTCTCTCACATACTCTTGGATGCTTAGGATACTTATCGCTCTCATTCTATACTCTCTCTATCTAATACTCTTTGATAATTAGGATAATTATGTCTCTTATTCTCTCTCTCTCGCATAATATTGGGTACATAGGGATCTAATTATATACTCTCTCTCTCGCATACTCTTGAATAGAATGATACTAGGCTCTCGTCACATGTTTACCCCGGTTGGCCAGTTACTTGGGCAGATGTCGAAGGAGGGTGATTTATCTTATATTGATAATTGAATATGGTGTATTTTAACTTCATTATATTTTCTTCTCCTTTAACTTGTTGACTATTAGTGTTTTCTTCATCAAACAACTACCAAATCATAAAGAAAAATAATAAAAAGGGCACAAGATTTAGGCGATAACATTAGATTTTCGACATATCATTCTTCTTATTTTTTTGAAGACCAAAATTTCCTTTCTTTCTAGCCATCGCAACAAATTCTTGAACTTTCTCATTCTATCCTACATCACTTTTTCCCTTTAACATAGTTTCTTCAATTTTACACATTGAACAAATTTCACTAAATGGGGTATCTTGCTTATTTCCATAGATGGTTGATGCAAAGTTTTACCATTCCTCTCATATTACATTGAGCACTATTGTGGTATTTTATTTACGAGATAGTATTTCTCCCAACTATTGTATTTGGTATCTTATTTTTGACACCCTCATAAATTATGGGGCTATTACTTCTTCCTTTTATATTTTCATATTGTTGAGTTATTGTCTTAATGATATCATTTCACCTCCAGTACTTACGGAGAACAATTCTACTAGCTTGTCGTATATTTCTTTTGACTTTTCTAATCTTGATAGATAAGGTATGAAGGGATCTTTGATGGGTTCTATAAGAATCCTCTGAGAATTTAATTTCCATTTCCTATACTTTTCTAGAGCTAAAGTATTCCTTTCAAGGTTTAGTGATTTAACCCTTAACATGTTCTACAAATTCATATTCAGTCATAAATATAAAGGTGCTTACTTGTCAAGTGAATGTGCTCTTTTATGACAAAGTCCTCAACTTGATTTCTTCTTGATGTTTATGATGATGTTGATATTAAGAGATGTTTTATTGTTTAAGATGTCAATGAAATGAGAGGTCCTTCTTGATGATTTATGCTCTTGCTAATATTCTAGTTCTTTTACCCTTGAGTGTCCTTCTCAAAGATTCATTTCATTGTCTTGTCACCATAGCACTGATACCATATTCAAAAGTCTATATGCAAAAACATAGGGTGATTTATCTTATATTTATAATTGTTTGTGGTGTATTTTTACTTCATATATTTTATTCTTATTTAAATTTTTTACTATTAGTTTTTTCTTCATAAAAAATGTACCAAACCATAAAGAACAATAAGAAAAAGGACACAATATATAGGGGATCAACCAGGGCCAAAACCTATCCACTCTGAGAGGAAAACCCATAATAATTATTATTCATATAGTATCTTCAATTGATGAATTCTAAAACCTAGACCCTTGATCAAAAATCCTTCAAGGCCAAGTCAAACCATGCCTCTTTCTAAAGAAATTCAACTTCTCCTTGACACTATTTCAATGTGTCATTTGTCCTTAACTTTTGGCCTTGTAACACTCTAACAACCCTGGTTAAAAATCCATGTTAAAAAATTATAATACCAGGGTCATGTGACATGTATTCGAAGCTAGATTATGGGAAAAAAATCCTAGTGGGTTTTCATTTAAGCTATTATGGCTAAAGGAAATTGGAAAAGGAAATGGCAAAGGCTTTGGAAAGGAAAAAGTGAAATTTATTGGCAATTATTTATAAAATAATGGAAAATGGGAGAAAAGAGAGGTGAAAGGTCACAAGTACCATATGAGGAGGAAAATGAATAAAAATAATGGAAAATGAAGAAAATAGAGCCCTTATTGTTAAAAAAATATTCTAAGGATAAATTGGCAAGTTAATGGCTCGGGCTTTTTCTCAATATTTTGCTCACACTTATGCTTTTCATTCTATTCTCTCTCTCTCTCTCTCTCTCTCTCTCTCTCTCTCTTTCATACTCTTGGATACTTAAGCTACATATGGATCTCATTATTTACGCTCTCTCTCTATCTCTCTCTCTCTCTCTCTCTCTCTCTCTCTCTCTCTCGCATACTCCTGGATACTTATGTCTCTCATTCTATACTCTCTCTCTCTCTCTCTCACACACACACTTGAATCTGATCATAGGAGCAACTCCTCACATGTTTACCCCAGTTGGCTAGTTACTTTGGTAGATGTGGGAGGAGGGTGATTACTCTTATATTGGCAATTGTTTGTGTCATATTTTCACTTCATTATTTGCTTCTTCTTTCACTTTTTACTATTCATAATTTCTTCATACACCAAATACCAAACCATAAAGAACAATAAGATAAATAAAACAAGATATAGGTGATCAAATAGGGAAAAAACCTCTCCACACTCAGAGGAAAACCCACCACAATTCTTCTTGATATAAAATATTCAATTCATAAATTCCAAAACCTAGACCGTAGACTAAAACTCGTGAAAGCCCAAGTCAAACTATGCCTCTTTCTAAAAAAATTTAACTTCTCCTTGAAACTACTACAATATGTCCTTTGACCTTAACTTTGGGCCCTGTAACACTAGTCTAAAATTTTCAGCCTCTCTTTCTGCAACTCTTGTCCGTCTGCACCCGATTGCAACTTTTGCACGTGTGATAGGATTGGGAAATTATATCCCTTATTCTCCTATTCTTGACTTGTGTTAGTCCCTTTGTGACTTAAACTTGCAAGAGGGATCATATTCTTTCCTTGTTTAATCCTTATTTAAGGTTATTGTACTTTTAATTTTCTGCAAGAAGATGTTTTGTAGTCTCCTCGCACATGTGAATAAGAATAGCCCAAACCATACCAAAAATTAATTTGCTATTTCTTCCTTCCTTCTTGACTTCATCTTCTTCAATTGATTTAATGCTTCTTTTTTACCTTCTTATTGAAATCCTTGACGTGTAAATTTTTTCTCCTTGAATGAGGTTGAGTGCCTTATATATAGGCTTCTATTCAATTAAAATTAGGTCAACTTGTTACTGTCTCTAGGTTGAGTTTCCATGATGGGAAGGGCCACTTGTTTCTTGTATCTTGAATTGGACTTGGAGGGTCTATTTTTTATTGAAATAATTTCTTTTACAATATGTAACACGATCTAAATGGGTCTTTCATACGTGACAATAGATTAATGACATGTAGACGCAATGACAAGCCCCAGGAGTTCACAATGGGAGCTTGACCTAAAAATAAATTTTCTTGATCATGAAACCCATGCCTCAAGAACAACAATAATAAATTTATTTTTCTCATTCCATCAAATAAAAAAAATCATGATTACATATTTCTTATTGAAGACCAGACCTAGTTACATATTTCAAAAGTTCTTAACATGTACTTATTGCAGTAAAAGTAATAGTTGATTGAGAGATTAAGCAGTGTGAGAAAAACAAATAATTAAAAATAAATAAAGGAATATAACCTGTTGGTAAAATTTTAAAAAATCATGAAAGAGGGATCCAATAGGAAAAGTAGGTAGATTCTTGCATATAATTGATTGGTTTCTTGCCTCAAGTTGGAGTTTGTGAACGTTAGGGAGTTGGTTCTCCCTTCAATTTGGTACTTGAAAATTAAAGGGATGGGTATGGTTTTGTGGTTTTGTGGTTTTATCCCTTTATGGGTTTCCACTTAAAACTGTATGTCTCATATGTGTACGTTGATTTAATTATGGTTTTGTGGTGTGATTGGTTAGTAATAACATAAATGGTGTTAAATATTGTTAAAATTTATACAGTAATAATTCAACCACCCTATCAGTGTTATCTTAGTTCCTATCACGATCACATTGGCAAAACTCTCATGGAGCCTCGCAATAGGATCTATGTCAAGAATGATTGAGCTTAAACCTCTGTTTCATGCCTTGTACATATTTTATTAGTATGAATTTACTTTTTCTGCATGCGTGTCACCGCTTGGTCCACTGCTTATCATTTTTGGTACTTTTTTTGCAAATTTTCATACCCCCATCAATATAATGATGTGCTATTTTATTTTTATCTCAGGGAAATTATGCGTGAACATTTATTTCATTATATCACTTATTAACATGTCTCTAGGAGTTGTAAAGCATTGGATACTCCATTGGCTAAGTATATATTGGAATGGTGTATATCACATATATAATATCAAGATAATTGAACATGTATGTACAAAAAACATATGAGATTTAATGCACATAATTAACACATACATAAGTATAAGACTAAAAAAAATATGTATATATGTAGAATTTAGTTTTAATGCATCATCTAAAACACATTAATTGATGAAGAGAAAAAATTGGGCTTAAAATCCGATGATCATAATCCCATAAAATATACACTAATTTCCAAAAAACGTCATAAAGGTAGCATACATGCTGGTACTGCATCTAGTCATAATCAGAGTCTCTGTGTGATTAATAACACATAACTATCATGGCCAACAAACAGAGATGTCAACCCATACTACTAGACCCACCTATAGTGTGGTGTTTCATGCTTTTTGGTACATATATGAGTGGAGTGCGTGGTTGATCTGGGTCTGTCAGCTACTAGATTTACCCATTATCTTTTAATTATGTGATGTTGTTAGAATTGCATTTTAAAAGAGCATATAATAACACATGTTCTTTCTTAAGCAAGAGGAAAAAAGAAAACCATCAAAAACATAAAAACATGAGACATTGATAGCGGAGTTCACCCAGTGTGGGCTATGTCTCCCAGCCCGATGTCAAAATGGGCTAGGCAGCTTAATATAGTGCTGGAAGATGCAATGTACATCGATGATGCTCATAAAAGGATGTTCTCTCGACATGAGTGGTTTGTCTCTCCATGAGACGTTCCACTACAGGAACTCTCACTCATGATGAACCTCCTATCAAGATGACATAATCTCACATGATGCAAAAAAAAAATATCCCACAACATGCATCAAGCAAGGATATATAAATCATAATACATCTCACAGAAAATAGGCACATGATGAAACTGAATATACCTCAACCCCTGAAGCTAGCTGAAGGAGCGGATGCTCAGCTCCTGAATCTAGCTATACCACCAAACTCGTGGTGCCGAGGTGCATAGAATCGACTTTGCACGCTTTAGAATTGGACATCGTTACTCCAATATGGAAAATTGTCGAGAAATAAGAAACACTGCTATGGAAATGGACATCGCCAATGACTTCCTATCATCAAGGGGTTTGAAATCGACATAATTTTTTTTGAAAATTAAGTCTGGCATCTTTTGGGCCTCAAGGAATCCTTTTTATTCCCTCAATATTCCCTATGATTCTGTTTTACAAGGAATCTAGAAATCTTCTTCTCAAGGACCAATCTGGCTTTACCATAGTGTTCCCTATGAAATTCTGGTTAAAATGACTATAAAATTCATATCATTCTGAAAAACTGAAATTTTACCACCCCCTCGAGTATTTCAGGAATCAAAGAATATTATCTGTGAAAGATTCTATATCTCAAAAAGTGTGCCAGCAGGGTTCTACCTTTGTGGATAAACTCATGACTCTGCCCCTTTTTTGTTGGTCCTCCCTCCTGCTCTGTTCAGTCCACTGGCTCCTCCACTGGGGTCGAATGGAAAAATTTATTGGTTTATAACAAAAAATCCGGAGAAGTTTCAAAGCCCGCTGGATTGGAAAAATGGTAAATATAGTAAATTGTTAACGGGAGGTCAGGGGATCAAATCTTGCCACCCCCCAAAAATCTGCATGTATATAGTTTTTGGACCGTAGTGTGGTTTGGATTTAATTTTGGTGGCATGATAATTACACATAAACATTGGCTATATATATATATATGGTAAATGGGCACATTTTTTATGGTTTTCAATGTTGTATAGTTGTTGGGCTGCCTGTGGATCGGGTCAGCCTACGCGGCCGGGTGGGTTCGATTCTCGCCGACCCATTTAAATGTGGCATCATTATAATATGTGTGCATTGGTTCTTGGTGAGTAGGGTTTGCTCCATGCGGCCTCGATTGACCCACTTAAACTTAGCACATTGTTTAGTGTTGTGGGAAGAGGGTTCGGTGGGGGTCATGGCTCGCCGCCCCATTTCTATATTTATTGTGATATGCCATTTCGTGGGGTGGCGGGGGTGGTGGCCTGCCACAACCCTTTTTTTATATACATTTTTTATTTAAAACAATATTGGTCCTTCTTTTATTTTAACAAAAATAAGGGTCATTGGGAAAATTAACTAGGCCACGATTTCACCCATTTTCGGGAGCTGGGTTCCCTACCGGTTGATGGTGAATTTGTGGTACACTTAAACCTAGCCCACTCCCCAACTTTGAGAAGAAATTTTAATCGCTATAAATTCTCCATGTGGGCTCAGATTGGAGATTCGTTCACACCATTGGAATTAGGGCAACGAGTACTTTAGTATGAACCTAGTTCAATAGCATTCTGACCACTTTAAATTTTGACTTATCATTAGCCCTCTTTGTCTCCTGAGGGTGTCTGGAGCCACCTGGATCAATGGTACACCCACCATAATCCCCTCTAGCTTTACTACACCTACCTCAACTCATTGTGATTAGTATCCTTTTGAGCTACTAATTGCTCCATCGCTCGAGCTACTCCCTGAAAATCATATGGGAAGTTTCCCTTTGGAATCCATGGTGAAACATCTATGTCATAAAACATGTCAATTATTACTGCATTTTTCAAAAAAAAATAATAAAACATAAAATTTAAAAACATTTCACTCACCTAGGTCTCTCCACTGCTCACCAAGGGAAATGAAGTTATGATATTCGAATAAAACCTCTCCTGCATATGCATAATCATTAACCTATATGTGCTATTCATCAAACCAATCACGGTATTCATCATCATATGATCAAGTAGGTGGTTTCCCCCCAAGTATTCATGAAACGTTGGTCCACCTATCCATGCAAGGTGTCAATCTCTCTAGCCTTCATGTTAAAATCTGCGACCATAATATCAGAACTCACTCAAAAAATAATGATACTAAGATTCTATCATACCTAAACATAGCCTGTTAACCTATTCTAAACTTTGTCAATTTTTCCTTTAAGTTCACCACTAGGTCCTCACACAAATTGAAAGCTATTAGGGTAATGCACTACACTACTATGTCCACCTGAATTTTGGAAGTCGAATGAGGACACAATGTACCCACCACTTGGGTCATGGTAAAAAAGATAGTATGAAGTGGGATGTTTATCACATATTTAATCATAATATTCCCACACTCCTTTCACATGTTTTGAATGCAGTACATTGTCATCCACTCTTTTATCCACTAGTGTACTTACAGATACCTTGATTAGAGACCCTCGCCTTGACAAAACTATGAGAAAGCATATTTCCTCCACCTGTGATACATACATTGTTCTGTTTATTCCACTAGATAGTTCATCATAACATATCTAATAATATTATATTTGAAATTTGAAATTCTACAATATTACAATTCTATTAGGTTTCTAGATATGTAGATTTATTGTTAATAGTGCATGCATGTGAATGAAAATTATGCAGAAAATAGAGAAAAGAAAAATAAAATTTCACACACACATTCGACACAAGATATACTTTGGGAATTCGTTTTGGGAGAAAAACCCAACTAGAAGGTAACGTGGCTTTGCTGTGTTTATATGGCTGTGATTACAAAGAAGTATGGATTATGGCTCGTGGGATGCTATAGTGCATAAATCATCTTTTTTTTCTCTGGTCCCTATCCCTCTTGGTTATTTTTACTCAACTATGGAAAAATTGCACTTGAAAGTTTTGAAGAATGTAGCTAGTATCAGTATTTGTAATTGTACCTGTAAAAATAAAAAATATTATTAAATAAAATGGCTTATTAAACCATGGGTTTCGTGATTGGGTCAATTGTTTATAGGAAAGAGTCTCCATTGTAGGCTTCTATGGTTTATGTCAAGTGTCCTTGTCCATGTCATAGTATAATAAACCCTTTTTGGGCATTGTCAATAAAAAAAATGATTTTAATGTCAATTAAGTCTTCTAGGCCTCATACACCAAGTTGGCCTCTAACTAGACAAGTCGGCCTAAATGAGGGGCATACTATCCTATACAAAGGAAACAAGTTGACCTCATTTGGAGCACTCAATCATCAAGTTTCATTTGCAATTTTTGGCAGAATAGAAACTCCATATACTCAAACAAGAATTAATAATTGACAAGAGTCCTTAAAGTCAAAGAAGAACCACATTCCTATATCATACAAAATTATCATAACAAATTGATATTGATATAAAACTAGTGAGAATAGTGAGCCTAGATCCATGTCTCTTATAAACGATTAGCAACAAACCCTGCCATGAATACCTCTTAATATATATATAATATATGTTGGGCCTTGAAATTGTCATTCACTTCCATTACATTTTCACTTATATTTCCATATTACCACCTTCACTCCACCTCCATTTCATTACATTTACCTTACCATTACCACTATTGGGTTACATTTATGTTTTTCCAAATGTTATTAATTCTTAGCATTTTTAAGTGAATTTGTGGTTAAAAATTAGAAAATAATGTGCATATTCTTATACCTAACAAGTGCGATGAGATTGTTGCCATGTGTAGGTCAAAAGGATGCTTCTAGAAGACCTTTATGTGGCCTACCAAAACCAAATTCGAATTTGAGTGGAGAAGATCATGGGATCATGAGGATATGTGTTTCATTTCCTTTTTGTATTAAAAATCTAAGAAGATATGTGTCTCATTTCCTATTTTGATTGTAACTCTAGAGATAGAGGCAGAGATTCATGGACTCTCATTAATGAGATAACTTCTCATATTTTTTTGTAAATAGGGGAAGCTTTCTCCTATCATGAAAGGTGTAAAAAAATTGGAGAAGAAGAGAAGGGATTATAGAGTGTTTTGTAACAAAGCTTAAGATGGAATGGGATGTATATTTGTGAGTTTATCAATAAATAATTTCTTTGATGCTGTTTTTATCACATATTCAAGGAGCTAAGGATTAATGCCGAATTGATAGCAGAGGGCCCCTGCTATTCGAGGAGGTTTTACATGTTTTCTAGATAAGTCATTTTCAATTCTGTTTTGTCATATTTCCTTACTTAGACTGCTTTATGAGATCATAGCTTTTAGAATTATGTTTCATGTCATTTTCTTAGATAAAGGATCCTCATGATATTGCAATTAGTCTCTTTCTCAAGCTCTTCTAATACATCTCTAATAAATGAATGGGATTCAATTGTGATATTTTGAGTTATTAGCATTTCATTTTCTATTATTTAGTTAAAAATAAGATCCTCATTATACTCCAGTTAGTCTCTTTCAAAAGCTTTTCCAATAAACCTCTAATTCACGAATGAGACTAAGTCTTGATATTGTGAGTTAATGATTGTTTTGCTTCATAGAATATCCTTATCACATTATGATTAATCTCTTTCAAAATCTCTTCCAATAAACCTCTAACTCATGAATGAGATTTAGTTGTAATGTTATATGTTGTTTCAACATTTCATAGGAGATCCTTACTACATTATAGTAATCTTGTTCTGAAGCTCTTCCAATAAACCTCTATCAAATGAATGAGATCTCACTGTAATGTCCTAAGTTACTATTTGTTTTAGTATTTCATTTCATGTTATAGGAGATCCTCATACATTACACTTAATCCTTTTCTCAAGCTCTTCCAATAAATCTTAATTATATGAATTAGATTTAGTTGTAATGTTCGAGTTATTAGTTGTTTTCATTTCTTGAATTCTCAATTGAGTTGCAATATCCATGGATTAGAATTTCTAGTTTTCACCATTAGAAAATAAAATTCAAAAACTTGTGAATAAAACTTTTCTTTAATTCGTTTGATAAACATTTTCTTTCCTTCCTTTTTAAATAGATTAATTTCATCTTTCTCTTAGAATAATAAGAATCAAAATATAAGAACTCCCAAAAACATCAACAAAACCTTAAAACAACGAAGTGAGAAAAAGGAATACTTAGGCACATATAGTGCATTACACTTCATCAGTTTACTAGCCCTGGTTGATAATGTATGTTAACGATTTAGGACACTAAATTGACTAAAAAAGTTTCATTTGTAATTTTTGGCAGAATAGAAACTCCATATATTCAATCAAGGATTAATAATTGACAAGAGTCCTTCAAGTCAGAGAAGAACCACATTCCTATATCATACAAAATTATCATAACAAATTGATATTGATATAAAACTAGTGAGAATAGTGAGCCTAGATCCATGTCTCTTATAAACGATTAGCAACAAACCCTGCCATGGATACCTATTAAAATATATATAATATATATGTGTTTGTGTGTGTGTGTAACAAACATCAAGAAAAAAATTTATAATCAAGTTTTTTTTTTCTATGAAAGGAAAAAAACAAAATAGGGTTTCATTATTATGTGCAAATATTTTCATTCTAATTAGTGAAAAGAAAGAAAATAAGTAGACTCTTCCACACTTACCCCAAATTTTGTGAGGATACGTAGAAAATAGAAAAAAAAAAAAAAAAAAAAAAACACACACACACACACTCAAAGTTAATATCTTGGTGCTACTGTGAAGTAAAAACCTTGATAGAATCATAAATGAGATGCCTTTAGTACATACAGTTGAGTAAAGTGGAAATGCCTTGGAAAATAACATAAAAAATATAGAGGGTAATCGGTTAGAGCAACCTCAATCTAAATAAAAAGCCACGATGTTTTAAGTGAAATCCTCCATAAAAATCCTCGAATCACCTTCCAATTAAACTCTTGACATAAACATTAGAGGGGGAATATCCTAGTGAAACAAAAATGAAAACATAGGAAAATTTTTAAGAGAAATGTAGAATGTGTGGGATAGGAAAACAAATCAATTCAACCGAACGTGTTCAAAAATTCGATAAATTTAATGCTACGAATATGAAGTATGAAACAAAATCAAATCCTAATACTATTATGCCAAGGTCACAAGCTAAATCTAATTCAAAAATTGCAACTAGAATAACATTAGGGTTTGCAAGAAAGTCGAGAAAATTGTCAAGTGAAGCATCATGCAAAATGAGAGTGGGTCGGTGGGGTTGGGGTAAGGTGATTACCCGAATCACCACCTACCTAATCAATTTTGTTTAAAAAAATTATTGAACCCTAATATTTCATAATGTGTGTCACTATACGTACTATTGGAATATAAAAGAACCCTAGAATGATACATGTACCATTTGCATGTGTTTCGTATTGATATGGATGCCAACTCAACTCAAGGTGTAATGTATATATATATGAAGAAGGAAAATCCACATCCAAGAACATGCAACACTAAAAAACTATGAAGCTTAGTATATATCACATATATATTAAACATATATATGTTAACATACCTTGCCATGTTCATGGCTATGCTACATATCAATTGATGAGTGTTATATGGTTTATATATAGAGGTATATATACACACTACACCACATATAATTTTATGGTGAATGTGATTCAACGTGACTCCAATTTGGAAGTCCTTCAAACCTTTGGTAGCAATTTTCTTTACCATTCCTTGGATCCGGCCCTGACTTTGTAGTGATTGTATGAGACCAAATTAGTTTATAATATGTTAGAAAAAGTAAGAGCCGAGGATTATCATAGGTCAGCATGAGTCTATTTAGATTTATAAAAGCACCAACTGAAAACATGTTATATTTGTTTCCGTTGGAAGTTTCATAGTTACGTAAATCAATTTTTCATTTTTTTAAGCTCACTTTCTTCTTCTTTAAGCTCTTTAATTAGTTAAGTTCATAATTTACCATTTTTACTTACAATATCATTCTCTAATGTAAGTGTCTTAATTATAGTTTGATTTTCATGTTCCAATAAATAAATTGTACCTGACAAGAGAATATAAAAATCGAATTTTTATCTGCACATTAAAAAATATCCTATATTAAACCGCCATATTATCTCACCAAACCCCTCTTCTTATCTCACCAATGTAACTAGATAGTTTGAATTATAATTCCATTTCAACATCTTAATGTTAACATAACTTGATCCATAAATGTCAAATAAATTTTCATTCAAGGACATATGAAACTTAATGTAACTTTGTAAAAAAATTCACAAACTTACGATAATTAAAGTCTAATATACACATCTTGAAAATAGAAAATAATAAGAATCTAAATTGATAAAAGACAAGAATATGAATTGAAAAAATGAAAAACCTACCTGCTTTTTTGGATCGGATTTGTCTTTGGGAGAGAAAGGAGGGAAATATATGTGTTGAAAGGAACGTTGTACATATCGTATAGGATAAATAATGTTATATAAGGAATTTTTCCATTGAATAAATTACCTATTTACTTCCTCAGGCAATGTGTCCCTTGATAGGAACATTATATATATATATAGAAATTTATCAGTTGCATAAATTTCACATTTACTTCCTCATTTCCTTTCTTGGTTGGACGTCTAAATCTATGTGTAATATGTGATATCTAACTCTTTGCATGTGCTTATGCGTAAGTTGCCTCTATGTGGAAAGAGACAAGGAAATTGGACAAGGAAGGGCGGTCGAGTGCTCTCTCTTTGTACATGTCATAATTTAATTTTAGGTATATGTTGTTTTTCTCGTTTTTCTTATTTTTTCCTTTCATTTCAATGATCCCACTGATTTCAGTTTTATTATTTCATTTCCCTTCTGTAGGATTGATTCCTTTATGTTGTGATGACGGAAACCTAGGCTTCCAATGTATATTCTGTTAATTTATTTTAGATCACCATATCTAGTTGTTAATCTATTTCTTTTAGATCACCCCATCCATCATTCCAATCGTTAGTATGTTTCTTTTAGATCACCTTATAATCAACTAGGAATTCTATACACAAAAGTTTCTCTACCAATCAATGTTCTCTTTGTACGAAAAAGAATTCAATACATAGATTCTCTCGACGAATGGCACTCAAACACTGAAACAAATTCAATCACACCTCATCGATAAATTGATTTTTCCAAAAAACTCATTTGACATGAAAGATTTATTTTGTCATGAAAGTTTATTTTTGTTTTCGTATATCGTGTTATGAAATCAGAATTAATTTTGTTTTTATTTTTATTTTTATTTCTATTTTTATTTTAACGTCTAGTTTATATAAATGTACCGGTATAAGATATTGGATTTCGTTTTATACATCTTTTGTGTCTTCTTTTTCTTCAACTTTATAGCAGAACTTCAACGTTACCCTAGTACATAGTTGTAAAATAATATTACAAAAAAATGGAGTATTTTTCAGATAACACTTCATGTTCTTTCTTCCCGAAGTTTGAAAAAAAAATTCTACCCTATGGCATTCATAGTTTTATTTGTTACATGCAAAAACATTTTTTTATTATCATTTATAGTTTCCAATATCTTCGATGATTTACAATCATTCCTGCAAAAATGAAAAGAGATTTCTAAGTTCTCGGATTATCTACCGTTCATAAAAAATTGACGGTGCCTTTTTCCATATCTCGAGCTACATCAACTAGTTCATATTTCATTTCTCCAAATTACCCAGTCAAGCCCTTCTTAGATAGCCCATCTTCCATATGGTTCTTCTCCCTATATATTTGTGTGAAAGATATGGATGTAAACGATATTTTCAATTCAGTAATTTGATCAAGCCAAGGAGCGAGATGACCCGGTTCCAGATTTATAGTCTTGTTCATATGATCAATGAGGAACTTTGAGTCCCTAAATATCCACACCTTCTCTATGTATAATTTTCTGTTGAACAATAATAGGACCGAAAGTTCAAGAAATTTGTCCCTTGTATTTGTGCCCAGTCCACCAAACCATTAGGGAGATATCATTAACCATGCTCCGCAGTCGCATCTTCCATTTTGTGCCACCCCACCAAATATCCAGGTGGATAATGTATTTAAAATGGTTGGGTTCTGGGCCAGATATCAATAGGTGGATTTTTTTGTACACTAAGTTGACTCCAGTGTCGAATGATTAATGAAGACACCATAACGAGTGTTCTTTCCTTGTCTTCAAATCTCCACTTATTCCTATAGCACCAGATGTGTTGGGTGTGGAGCTTGATTATATTTTTTATTTTGTATCACAGCGTTGGACCCCTGTACCTTAATGGGGTGGAAACGCTGCCCATAATTAAACACTGCCTAGGGGTTCCAGGGGGGCAACTGCCCCCGAAGCTAAAAACAAATGTAAAATTTCCTTGTAAAAATATAGTAATTTCTAGTCAATATAATTCATTCATTAGGTGGATGATCTGACGTTAGAAGTTATGTTTAGTTTAGGGTTTTTTTCCTTAGAAATCAACCCCTAGCTTTGTGTGAGGGTATTTTAATGTGGATTTGTATTGTATGTGTATTATCTAAGTGAGGAACTGATAGAGAGACTATGAGAGAGAATAGAAGATATTACAGCGGATCTGTTGTAGGTTGTGTCTCTTCATTTTGCTGGATAATAGAAAGGAAGGACTGGCTATTCGGGGTGGATGTAGCCCAAACTGGGTGAACCACGTATATCTATGTCTCTATGGTTCTATGTGTTTTCTGTGCTTGTGTTTTCCACATATTTTATGTGTTGGATTTCTCTGTAATATATAATTTTCTAACAACTAGTATCAGAGCCAAAGGTCTATTTGGCTGATAAACTTGCAAGAAAGAAGTGTTTCTAGTTCGAATGGGAGCAATGGCAGAATATGGTAATTTTAGGGTCAAGAAATTTAACGGGAAAAACTTCCCACTGTGGAAGATGCAAATGGAAGATTATCTGTATCAGAAATATTAGTACCTACCATTGAGCGAAAAAACAAAAGAGCCGACGATTATGAAAAACGCAGAATGGGAGATTATCGAGATAAAGGCACTTGGAATAGTACGAATGTGCCTTGCAGTGTCAGTAGCCTTCAAGATTTCGAAGGAAACAACAACAGAGGGTTTTATTAAGGCATTGGCAAAACTATATGAAAAACCCTCGGCCTCAAACAAGGTATTTATTATGAAATGTTTATTTAATATGAATATGTTGGAAGGTGGATCTATTGAAAAAAATTTAAATTATTTTAATAAAGTTACCTATCAGTTAATTTCTGTAGGGGTAAAGTTTTATGATGAAGTGAGGGCTCTGTTATTTCTGTGCTCATTGCTAGAAAGTTGAGATGGTTTAGTTATGGCCATTAGTAACTCTATCTGTGGATCTAGTACTTTAATTTTTTATGATGTTTTTGGTGCTATCTTTAGCAAGGAAATGTGGCGAAAAAGCTCTAGTGAGATATCGGGTAATTTTTTCAGTGCAGAGTCTCGGGAAAGAAAAATGGAAAGAGGTAAGAGCTTGGGATATCATACTAAATCAAGGAAAGGCAGATCCAAGTATAGATCGGGGATAGTGTGCTGGAAATGCGAAAACAAAGGACATGTTAGGATCCTATAATAACAGGGTTCATAATTTCTGAATTGACTATGATTAGTCTTGTAAATATGCATATACCTTGCTTTCTACAAGTTGTTTTCCCATATTTGAAAATAAAAAATAAAAAGAGGGTAAAAATTCCTAAAAAAAAAATCAAAGGAATTGAAAAGAAAATATCAAAAAATAATAAAAGATGGACCCCAAAAACAAAAAAGAGATAAGAATAAGACATGAAGGTGATGCAAGTCAAAATTCCACTACTATTTACTTTACTGCAAAAATAATGATTATGTGCATCTGGCTCAAAATGCCATAATCCATGATGAGTTTAACAATTTAATATTAACTTTTTCATGCTTTAAATTTAATGTTTATAGATAGAGAATAAAGATATGTCAAACTGTTTTAAACTTGAAAAATCAGTAGATAGTTAGAGAATAAATGAGGAACCCAACAGTTTAATATGAGCCCTCGGATGAAATAAGGTTAGAATTAGATAGTTTCCCGCTTGAAAATAAAAATGGATTTAGGGTTGCAAGCTCAAATGCACCCATGCAAGTAATAAAAAAATGTTAGAAAAATGATGGGTAGGTAGAAAGAAGTTACACGAGGCATGAAATAAACTTCGTTTGGCAAAAAAATACTAATTTCCCTCCCCTCAAATCATTCAAGTATTAAAAACATTCAATTATAAAGGCTGAGAGCATTTCTCTTACTTTTGTTCGGACCCAACACAAGGCTTACTGACTGATTGGTAATAAATACTAGATTCCCTTCATAAAACCCTCTTTTCTTCAATTTCATCCCTTCTCCTAAAGATGAAATCCCTTTTCCTAATATGAAAACATTTTTGCATAGGGAAAGTAAAAACCCCTTTAAATAATTTCATTTCATACAAAAACATTCAAAAAACACAAAAATATGTATTATCCTAAATAGTAAGTGTAAAAAATTAAGTATGGCACCACCATTATGAAAAATATGCCAAAATTCTTAAAATACACTTTTACGTAGTACATTTATGTATATTTCCAATCAACTTTCATTTCATATTAACAACTAACTTATTTTATTAATTCCCTTATAAATAACCCCCTAGTTATATTAATTCATTTATTAAATATCCAAAAATCATCTTTATTTATATTTAAACTATGGTTTTAATACCCACGGCACAAATATCCCGCTCCCCCATAGGTTTAAACTATTATTTTATTTAAAACCCTACCAAAGGTTATATTACACATGTAAATCACTTATTTACTATGTAAATCACCTATTTTCTTATTTCATTTATACATAAGATTTTACGTTTAAACTATGTTTAAACGTAAGAACCTTAACTCTGCCACATAAAAGTTCACGGGCCCCATGCCCATATGCCTAGCAACTCCATCCACAAATCTTGGACATTCGCATTACCTCTGCTAGATCCAACGAACCAGAACTCATATCAAAAATTAAAAAGCATGATGGTTAATAAATTTGATATCTGCGATATGGGCGGTATTTCCCCATTATATCTCCTCAACGCAGCATAAAATGATTGGATCGCATCCGTTTGATGAAAACCATTTACCACATTTATTCGATGTGATAGTTGCTTACTTTTCGACCCCGTGCTATGATAAACCATCGTGCCACCAATCACTTCACTTCACCAATCAGCTTTCAAAGATCTTTAATGACTTGTCTATCTTGCCCTAAAAATATTTGAATTTTGACCTTGATCCTGATTCTGTCTGCTTGACATTTGACTCCTTTTGCACAATGGATAAACAGATCTATCACTATCCATCTCATTAAGTGATTTTTTCCCATCAAAAAAAACCAAACCAAATATCAAAACCAATTTGAACATCATAACTAGCCTAATATCATATAGTTAAAACATAGTTAAATCTCATAGAGAGAGCTCTCTCTAAACCCTAGGAAGGCTAGATCCTAGAGTTTAAAAGTAGGTCTGTGGTTACCTCTAATGTTCGTAGAACTATAAATAAAAATCTCACAACTTAGAGAATTATTAGAGTGATAACATATTAGCGACCATACTGGGGAACTAAACAATCCTCAGTCTTAAAATAGATCTTAAAGGAAATATTTTTCATCATCCTTTCACCTTAAGACTGTTTTATAAGTTGTGAGTATAATTTTGAGAGTATAATATTTTTCATCATCCTCCTTAGAGAGTTTTTTGAGCATGATCTAGATATGACATAGATACATTGCGATGATATAGTGAGGCAGTGTAACCCATACATATAGTTGTGACCAATATACTCTCATATATTTAGACAATGCAGTTGTTTGAGACAAGCTTAGGATTGTGGTTGGAAGCTCCTTAAGAGGGAGGATGATTATGGTAGCCTTTTGTGATTTATATGATTATTTATATTTTGACATGACATTTGATTTGATGTATTGTATATAGCTGCCACTGATACATGATGATTACCTGATACAAGTATGACGATATGAGTATTATGAGAGTAGTGCTAATCGAGGTCAATGAGCCACACTCTCCCCTCTTATTTGAGTTCCCAGGGTGAGGATATAGGAAAAAGAGCTCTTAGGGTTGAGGGAAATCTGACCAATAGGGTGTTACCCCTATCTATTACCCACAGGGTTGGAGTAGTAAGTCACCCTATCTTGGTCATTGTAGAGTATACCCGAGTTGAAATCATGCCCACAATATGGGCTTCTTTGGATTATCCCTCTCAGTATGGAAAACACATGAGAAGGCTTGGAGGCATCTGATCATTACCTCTCAGTAAGTTGGGTATCTCGTCTAAGCTAGATTATGATGCAGGTGTCCTACCACATGACTAGTCAGGGTCATTACTGGGAATATTAGTAGGCAATAGGATAGGTTGAGTATTAGCTCCCCTATATTACCTATTTTTCGATATGGGGTCATAGTAGTAGCTACCCCATGATATTCTAGGAATATTAGTAGCTCCCCGATATGATTTCAGGTTTATTTGTGCCCCTTGATGATATGATCTTCGATGATGATGAAGGTTGTAGATTTGACTCTATGTTGATATTCCTGGGTGGTAGCGTGATTGTGTTTCGAGGTAGTAACCTCATGATATATTCTTAGGTAGTAGCCCGTTGATGGATTTTCTGTGTAGTAGCCCATTAACAAATTTTCTAGGTAGTAATTAGCTTACAAATATTCAAGGTATTAGCCTGCTGACATAAATTCTGAGTAGTATCCTATTGGTAAATGTTTTAGGTTGTAGCCTGATGAATAGAGGGTGGTATATTAAGCTCCCATCTGGTAGCAAATTTTGATTCTTCTAGATTCAAGAATATTCAGTATATGAGTAGGAACAATCAAGTAAGCAGGAATTAGCAAGTGATGTACATTTATGATTTGAGACGATGAGATACTTGAGATGGGACGTATGTCATGTTGAGAAAGAGTTTTAAAATTAGGCAAATGCATTAAAATTCCACCTTGGACAACTGAGATGACAAATATGATGTTTGCATTAAATTCAAATTTTTGAGGGGACCAAAATCGACCTAAATATCACCTTATTTTATGATGTTTGGGTTTTGAATTTATTTATTAACTCATGTATATTGGGTTAGGTCAGCCTCAACCCCAAGTGGACCCTCATGAAAGAATATAGATATAAGAGGCCTCAATCTCATTTTGAAACATTAATCAACCTCTCTTCTTCTCTTGTATTTTCTCTTCGCTCGCAAAGGTTTGGTGAAATAAGCTCATGCGGAGGTGTGAAATCACAGTTCTAAACCTCACACACAAGTTAGGGTTTATGCTTCGGCTGCAGGCACAAAACTGGTGGATTACAGATATAGGTGTAGGATTGATATGGGCATGGTAGTTGCCAAGGACCCATAATCGTAGGCATATAAGGTTATGGTAGTGGCTAGGGCTTTGGAGGCAAATCAAGCTTCTCTCTCCCATACATGTAGGCACATAGTGCTATGGTAGCAACCATGGACCCATTCCCTTAGGCAGAGAGTGTTATGCTAGCGACTATCGACTCAAAGATGAATCTATAGCACTCATTCAAGATTGTTTATGCTCCGTATGTAAATTAAATTGACTTATGGTGTAATTTTCCCTATTTTAGGTATGGATTTAAAAATTTTCCTTCAGAGAGGGAGCTCAGCTGTCGCTTTCATTCCTCTAGTGAAAGAGCTCAACTCTCGTTTTCATTCCTCCATCGAGCTTTCAAGTAAGTCCCAAATCTTTTCTAGTTTTCCATCTATGTGTATAATTTTTTATATTTTCTATGGTGTTTGAGAGAAAATCCCTTGTGTCCTCAGGGTGCCTCAAGAATTTGACAACGCAAGCATACTGCTTGTTTGATGTTTTGGTGTGAATATCCTTAGATTCACAGTGTTAATTCTTATGTTTTTTGATGCGTTGAACATCGATATGTCTATATTAGTCTTTTAGTTATATTTATAAGGGTTATGTATAGGCAGGCTTTCAAGCCTTATACCAAGTCCTTTTGTTGATGATTTGAGACTTCTTGTTTGGGGGTTGTATGTAATTTTATAAATATTGAACATTTTCTAGTTGATGTGAGAACCCTGCTCTGGGTATTTTCTCATCAGTTTGTTATTTTGATATACAAGTTTATCGACAGATTCTTGAAATCTTTGTTTATGTACTATTAGATCTTCGCCATGGAAGTTTTCTAAAACATTACATAAATTCTACTATATTTATATTCAAATATCTCTAAAGTCAACATGCATACTTCATGTGGTAAATTTTGTTACTCTTTTAAGCAGTCTGAAAACATTTTCATTACAGTAATTTTCATGGTGATATTTCTAAACATTTTTCTTTTGTAGAAAGTTATATAATGGTGATGAATGAAATCATGTCTCGGCTCGGGGACCGTGACCCTTTCCTAGTATTCACATGGCTCGGGACTAAACCCCAGTTCCCTTTCTGTTATAGGAAATTTCATTTCTATAGTTATGTGCTACTACATGCATTTATTTACAAATTTATTTAAAGAGGATTAGACACTTTAACTATTTATCATGTACTACGAAGTGATTTGGAATTTGCAGTATAATTCTTTTACAAAAATCTTTCCTTTTATAACTTAATAATTTGAGTTTTCCTGTACTGGGTCTTTAATTTTATTCCCCCAACATAACTCACTCACTATTTATAAATCATAGCTCTATGATACACCTTTTCAAGTAAAAATTCTCGAGCATGCACTATCATGATGATCATATTCATTCTCAATAATACTGTGAGGAATCTAAAACTTTATTTTCAATTCTTGAAACAACCTTAATCTGTCAAGAAATATAAAACAAAGATTATAAATTATTTTTATACTTATCTCAATTTATATCTTGTTAAATGATGTTCCACCCAACCATGAGAGAGGAAATCACATCCTCTTCTCCCCCTGTGCTCCTTCCCAAAGCCTTGTGTAGTATACAATATTATATGAGAACTTAGGCCTGAGGACTTCCAATCCAGTCTATACTTCTCAGGGTCTAGAGCTCCACTTGCCAACCTACCAGCTCTGGACATCTCCCATCAACTTACAGTTGTTTAAGCCATTAGCTTTCTTCTGAACCGACCTTTTTTCCCTCTTAAAAATTTTCATTATATCCTTTTCTGGGAAGGTAACTGTCAGAAATGTCTCTATTATTTTTACTCTAGGATCTTGGAAAAAATTACCATTCAGTTAATTTCTTTTACTCATAAAATCATCCATCTTTTCTTTTAATATAATTATATTCAAGTCTTACTAAAAAATATCATATTCGTTAGTGAGTTCAATTAAAAGAAATATTGATGTATCATAAAGTCCGCTATCTCACTTAATTCATAAAGTGGGGTGTTACATCTCCCCCCTCTAAGGAAATCACCATCCTTGGTGTTACTTAAATTTTTGGAAACAGTTATGGATATGTTTCTTGCATGAAACTTGCATCTTGCAAGGTATCATCCTTTGGGCTAAAGTTCTTTGACTGCACCTTAACCTGGGAGATGATTCACCTCCTGAGAATTATTTCTCTATGATCTAGAATACACTGAGGCTCTACTAGGAACTCGTCGTCTGGTTCTACCTGTAGTAGCAAAGATGAACTTTAATTAGTTGCAACAAGAAAATTTCATAGTAGCAAATCATAATGAAATAAGGAATTACATTTATATTTTTCCAATATATCACATGCTTAGGGTCATGTATGTATCGTTTCACTAGTGATACATGGAACACTATATCTACCAAAATGTGACTAGGTAGTGTCAATCAGTAAGCTACCGACCCTATCTGTTCCAAAATATGGAATGGTCCGCAACACGAGGGGGCCAACTTAGCACAAGAACTCCACCTCAAGTTGCTCCTATTTTGTTTAATTCATGCATACAAGTGGTCACCCACCACAAACTCCCTAAATATTATTTTTTGATCTGCATAAAGTTTTTTTCGATCTTGAGCTTGCCTGATGTTCTATCTAATCTTGCTTACCCCACGCTCCATTTCTTCAAGCATACTGGGTCCAAGCTTCATTTTCGTTTCCCGACTACTCCAATTGATAGGGGTCCAACACTCTCTATTGTATAGTGCTTCAAAAGGACTCATTTTGAGGGACTCTTGATGCCCATTGTTATATGAAAATTCCACTAAATGGAAGTACTCTTCCCACTTTGTAGGTTTTTGCATTATGTACATGCGCAACATATCCTCCAATTTTTTTTTACCCTCACCCTTTTCCCTTTCGTTTTAGGGTGATATGTAGGAGTAAATTGAATTTGTGTCCCCAACCCAGTAAACAATGTCTTCCATAAGGCAGATGTAAATTTTACATCCCGATCTGATATAATGACTCTTGGGATCCAATGTAGTTTGAAAATTTCTTTGATGAAGATATCCACAATTTGTATTTCTTTTTATGTGGACTGAAGAAGTATGAAATGAGATACATTGCTGAGTCTATCCACTACCACAATGATTGAGTCATTGTGCTTCTTGTTTCTTGGCAACCTAGTAATATAGTCAAGGGATATCAATTCCCACTTCCAATCAGGTACATAAATAGGTTGAAGAAACCTGGCTAGGTGTTGATGTTCTACCTTGACTTTTTGGCACTCCAAGAATTTGGTAAAGTACTCAACATTTTATTTTCACATTTACAACAAAAAATAGTCTTTTTTAGTTGATGTTAACATTTTATGATATCCAGGGTGTCCTGCTTAGGAACTTCTATGATATTCATCTAGAATCAACTTTTTCAGGCTTATTTAATTCAGAATAAATATCTTCTTCTGGTATAATAGGAGTTTTTTTTCATTAAACTCATATTCTAATTGTTTTCCCTCTTTGATGCTATCTCTTTCTTACTGCCATAAGAATTGATACTCAGGGTCCATTCTTACTTCCTCCATAATATGTTCCTAGAACTTAGATTCCACCTGGATGAAATAGAGTTCATAGATGCCATGCAATTTATTTCTCAAGGCATCCCCAAGACGGTTCTCCTTTCCCATGTTGAATATAAAAATAAAATTCACTCACGAATGCATTCCATCTTACCTGACGAGCATTCAAATCAAATTGCTTAAAATAACTAGTCAAACTACTATGGTTTGTTCTTAATACAAATATTTTTCCAAGTAAATAATCTCTCCACACTCGTAAGTCATGAACTATTGTTGTTAGCTCTAAATCATATGTAGAATACCTCTTCTCATGTTCCTTTATCTTGCTGGATTTGTATGTAATGACTTTACCTTCTTGAGTCCAAAATGCCACCACTCCTTTGTATGCATCAGTGCATACCCTAAACTCCTTGCTTGCATCTGCCACTTTTAGTACTGGTGTAGTGCTTAATAATTCCTTCATCTTTTCAAAATTGTTTTGGCATTCTTGGGTCCATTTAAGGATTTTTCCTTTCCGTTGCAGGAAGGTAATAGGAAAGTTATTTTAGAGAATTTATTGATGAATCATCGATAATAACCAACCAATCCCGTAAACGAACGTATGTCAGCCACATTCCTAGGGACTTTCCACTCCATGATAGTCTTTATCTTTTCTAGGTCTACCGAAATCCCTTTAGTGGATATCACGTGTCCTAGATACTTAATATTCTCTTTGTAAAAATCGCATTTTCTATATTTAGCGTATAGCTGATCTTCTTGCAACATCTTCAACACTACATGTGAATTCTCCTTTTGTTCCTCCATATTTTTAGAGTAGATCAGTATGATCTATAAAGATTAAAAAATTTTTATCCAAGAATGGGTGAAATATGCCATGGATTAATCTCATGAAGGTTCTTGGTGCATTAGTTAACCCAAATGGAAACACCATGAATTCATAGTGCCTGTATCAGGTACAGCATGTTGTTTTTGATATATCCTCATCCTTAATTCGTATTTGATGATATCCCGATCTTAAATCAATATTTGAAAATATTGTTGCCCCTTTTACTTGGTCAAACAAGTTATCGATGCGTGGTAATGGATACTTGTTTTTTACAATCAACTTATTAAGCTGTCAATAATCCATACACATATGCATAGTCCCATCCTTCTTCTTAATAAACAACACTGATGCTCCCCAAGGAGGCACACTTGGTCAAATATATCCCTTATCCATTAACTCTTGCAACTTTATTTTTAACTCTTTCTACTCAGGTACACTCATTATGTAAGGTTTTGTTAACACAATTATTTCCCCAGGTACTAATTATATTCTAAAATCAATATCTAGTCTTGGTGGGAGTCCTGGAATACACTCTAGGACCACATCCATAAATTCCTGGATAACAAGAATATTTTCCAACATGATGGTTTTATCTTTGGAATTTGAGAAACCCACGTAAACTGCATGAGGCTGGCATCCTTTTCTAATGCATTTACTCAATTGAGATGCGGTAATGGGGCGTAACAGAAGTGGTTTCTTAATTCCTTGCAATTCTTGTTGGGTATCGTCTTCAGATTTAATTTAGATAACTTTATCTTTACAATCCACTAACGACCAACATTTTTCTAACAAGTCTATACCCAATAAAATATCATATGAAACCAAATATAATATGTTCAACTCTACAATTATGTGCTGATCCCATATGCTCAGTTCGCAATTTGGGTCTTTCACATTAACTCTTCTTTTGGCCCCCATAGCCAATTGAACCAGCCATGGATTCTTAAATTTCTGATTTTGAAATTTACAATTTTCTACTATGTGGGGGCTTATATAGCTCAAAATAGCACCAGGGTAAACTAAAATGGAAACAGATTGAGTTTTAAGCTTACCTTACAGTTCAATCATGGTTGGTTGAAAGTTAGCTTGTCTATATTCTAGAGAAACATTGATCCTAGGTATGTTGTGCACCACATCTCCCACTATAGATGCCTCTTGTAGGTTATTTTCCACTTTGTTTCTCCCTCTATGAGGACATTTCTTGAAATAATTCACTGCATCACATCCCTAGCAATGCAATGGGGGTTTTTGTGGCTGTCCAAGTCAGGTCTAGTAGAAGCTTATGTATGGCGTTCTTCAACTGCCCATCTGGTTTTCTGTTGATTTCTCCCAGTTTGTTTCTTTTCTTGGTTTTTGGCAGTAATTTTATAATTTCATGATTTGTTATTTTTAAAACTTGAGGGACCCTTCTTTGGTTTCTTAGGTCGTCATATTTTACCAATTTCCCCCTTGTAACTCTAATTTATATTTCTTCATCTGTTGTTGGTCTATGATATTACCAGATTCAACTTCGTTATAAGTCCTACTCTTGTTACTCCATTGAGTTTGACTCCCCTCTGGGTCATCGTGCACTTTCTTTTGTTGCTCACCTTCTCTGTGGGTGTCCCATTCCATACTAGGCTATGTAGTGTGATGGTTCTACTTATCTGAGATGTTTTTCAATATATTTTTTTGTTCCCTCATTAACTTCTCATTATCACTTCAAACTCAAGTCATCTCTATCTAAAGCTGTTGGACCATATCCAACAATCTATTTGTCTAGTGTTGTTGTTCCTTGAGTATCATACAGGTTTGTTGATGTTGGTCTACGCTAAGCTGCACCCACTTTTCTCGGTTGACCTCAGGATTGGGCAAGGAATGGGTTTCCCCTATATTTCTGGGTGTTTGATGACTAGTCCCTCTCGTCATTGCAGCTTCTGATTAACCTTTCTGTCACTGTGTACAGTTTAAAAAAAAAGAAGCATCTATGTTATCACATTGGCCCATTTGGCACCAATGTGTAAAGTTAGCTCTGATACCACTTGTCACAACTATAGACTTAAACAAAAATATTACAAAAAAAAAAAAAAAAAAATTACCCAAGTCAAACTTGGCACAACATGTTACATCATCTATATTCCTAACCTTAAGTTCTTATCATAATTTCATTTTAAAATCTCATAATCCTAACCCATTTTATAATAACATGAATCATAACTATAATATTTATGCATTAATGACATCTTATAATTTTCTTCATGTATACGAATAATGTATGGTCTTACCTTTGATTCTCTTATCATCAACAGTCATATTATTTGCACCTCCTTTGCGTTAATAAATCCACAAAGTCAATGTTAAAATATATATGTATTTCATTCCAGACATTGGAAACTATATGCTTATTATGTCTGGAAGTACAACGATTCATATCGTTCTCGGTACATTCGACGATTACACTTTATTTCTCAATACAAAGGTTCTCATGTGGAATTTAATATTATTAGTTGGAGATTTATAATCGGTCTACGGACAACTATTACAATGTGAATAGTATGCAATTTGGTTTAACTCTTTAAAGGACATATAGCACTGGTATTTTGTGGGTGCATAACTGTTTACAAATCCCGATGGTGTGATCTTCTTCGTTGATGTTTTTAACCCTAGATTCATCGGATATAAGGGCCTCTAGAGTAGTTAGGGTAACTACTCCCCTGAGCGCGAGCAATCCGCCTCATTCCTTCGTCACACTGGTTGTCAAAATTCTATTCAATTTTCTTGATTTTGTTGGGCTCTGTTTCCTAGGGGTATGAGGGTATTGTTTTATTTAGGTTCAATGGCATCCACCATGCCGCTTCTTCCATTCCTTTTACAAGTAAACCCATTCCCATTTCTTGTCGCGGTTCAGTTATTGCAGAGTGGTTCATCTCTTGAAAAGCATCTCAATTGAGCTAGTCTTCGTGTTCTATGGTTGCTCTCGATTATTTTTAGTGAGTGTCCATAGGTTTAGGTTTTTTTAAGTCCAACCTAGGTTTATGTTTTCACCACTGAAAATGAGCATATTATTTTATGTTTTGCAGAGGGTTTTGTTGAGCTCGATCTCATCAAGGTGTATTTTGGCTTTCCAAAATTATGATAATAGAGTAGAGCTCTGTATCATGTTAAATCCTTGGTAATCATGCTTCAAAATTGTTGCTTTCATTACCAGTTTTCTCATTCAAGATTTTTTATGCTCCGTACGTAAAATAAATCGACTTACGGTGTAATTTTCCCTATTTTAGATATGGATTTACAGATTTTCTTTCAGAGAGGGAGCTCAGCTCTCACTTGCTTTCCTCTGGTAAAAGAGCTGGGATCTCATTTTCATTCCTCCATTGCGCTTTCAGGTAAGTTCCAACTGTTTTTTGGTTCTGCATCTATTCGTTGAAGTCTGTATATTTTCTACAGCATCTAAGGTCAAATCCCCTGTGTCTTCAAGGTGCCTCAGGAATTTGATAGTGCCAGCATACTGCTCATTTGATGTTCCGGTGTGAATATCTTTAGATTCATGGTGTTAATGCTTATGTATGTCCATGCGTTGAACATCAGTGTGTCTGTATTAGTATTTCAGTTATATTTATAAGGGTTATGTATACACAAGCTTTCGAGCCCTTATTCTGAGTCCTTTCATTGTTGTGTTGGGACTTTTTGTTTTGGGGGTTGTATGTAACTTTCTAAATCTTGAAGATTTTCTAGTTAATGTGAGAACCCTGTTGTGGGTATTTTCTCCTCTGTTTGATATTTTGATACACAAGTTTATCGACAGATTCTTGAAATCTTTGTTTATGTACTATCAGATCTTCGCCATGACAGTTTTCTATAAAATTAAATAAATTTTACTATATTTATATTCATATGTCTCTCAAGTTGACATGCATACTTTATGTGGTAAATTTTGTTACAATACTAAGTAGTCCGAAAACATTTTCATTACAGTAATTGTCAGGGTGATCTTTCTAAATATTTTTCTTCTATAGAAAGTTGTAGAATAGTGATGAATGCAATCATGTCTCGGCCTGGGGATCATGACCCTTTCCTAGTCTTCATAGGCCTCAGGACTAAACCCCAGTGCCATTTATGTTACGAGAAATTTCGTTTCTATAGTTATGTGCTACTGCATGAATCTCTTTACAAATTTATTTAAAGAGGATTAGAAAGTTTAACTATTTATTTTGTACTGGAGAGTGTTATAGAATTTGTAGTATAATTATTTTACAAAATTCTTTTCTTTTATAACTTAATTATTTGAGTTTTCCTATACTGGGTCTTTAAGTTTATTCCCCCACCATAACTCACTCACTCTTTATAAATTATAGTTCTATGATACAAATTTTTAAGTAAACATTCCCCTAGCATGCACTATCAGGATGTGCATATTCATTCTCAATAATACAGTGAGGAATTTAAAATAATATTTTCAATTCTCGAAATAGTTTTAATCTATCAAGAAATATAAAAACAAAGATTAGAAATTCATTTTATACTTAACTTAATGTCTGTCCTGGTAACTGATGATCCACCCAACCATGAGAGATACAATCACATCCTATGCTCCCCCCATGATCCTTCCTAGAGTCTTGTGTAGTAGACGGTATTATATGAGAAGATAGGCCTTAAGACTTCCAATCCAGTCTATACTTCTCGGGGTCTATAGCTCCACTAGCCAACTTTCCAGCTCTAGATAAATCTCATCAACTTGTTGTTTAACCCCTTATATTTCTTTTGAACTGACCCTTTTTCCTTCATTAGGATTTTCATTATATCCCTTTCTGGGAAGGTAACTGTCAGAACTATCTCTACTTTTTTTTTCTCTAGAATCTTGGAAACAATCACCATTTAGATAACTTATTTTACTCATAAAATCATCCATATTTTCTTTTATTATAATTAGATTCAATTCTTACTAAAAAATATCATATTCATTAGTGAATTCAATTAAAATAAATATTAATGTATCATAAACTCTGTTGTCTCACTTAATTCAGAAAATGGTGTGTTACTATATATATATATATATATATATATATATATATATATGATCAAATATATCTTTACTTTACTTGTTAAAAGTTAAATTTGTTGTATACTTAAAATATGCTAATTATAGATTTTAAAAAGAATCATATGTAATCCATTTAAATTCAATAAACTTTGTGAGATTATATATTTAGTGATGTTAAAAATATAATGAAATGCAATTCCAGGAAACGGTATAGATTACTATTTTTTGGGAGTACAAGATCTCAAATATTTTATAATTGACTTGTGGCTACATGTTGGGAAGTGGCACAGTTCACCTAAGAATTATAGTAATAGCGATAAGAATTGACCTCATGTCATGTATGCACATTACCCATTTCTCTAATAAAAAAAGGAAAAACATAAACAATCATAAAATTATAATAATCATTTAAAAAATTAATAAATGTTGTAGCTTGTTTCTAAAAGCTAACTTTGTTGTGTGACATAAGAAAGCTAGTAAACTAAAATTCAATGAATATTGTGGAATTATATATTTGGTGATATCAAAATCATTATTAAAAATAAGTTGAAAAAAAGGACTTTCACTATTATACTTTTAATTTTTTTTTCTACAAACCTTCGTAAACATATACTAGAAGTAATGTGTAATTTATTTCACTTATAAGGGATTAGAAAATGTTGTATAGTTAAAATTTTAAATGTTTATTTAAAATTTTGGATTGAAAAATAAAGTTTATATAATTGGTTTTAAGTTTTATAAAATTTAATAAATTGAGAAATTAAGCATAAATGTAAAGAGACGACCAACATCATATTTTGAAGGAATATAGTCTATTGAAGTTTGAAAATAATCATCCAAAAGAGGATTTTCATGTTGCTAAGAAGCTACATGATACATTGAAGCATGTTAAAGAAAATATTTAAAAGAATCAATTGGAATGATATTGGTAGAATGTGGGTAAAAACCTTTATGAAAATGGATCTCTATATTCAACCAATTATAAGAGGTCATTCATAAAAGATGTATCCATAAAAAAAATTGTTGTCACTGAACATATTGTAGCATAAATCTATATATGTGGATTTATTTCACCTTTCATTAGGAGCATGGAACCACATAGTAGACCCATAAATTGTGAAACTGAAACATAAACCTTATTTCAAAATCATTTCTCGAACATGTAAAGTTAGCATGATTAAATGAACATACTTTTTTATTTGAGGACTCATGGCCAGATGAAAAAGTTATGCTACATAATATTTGTGTATAATTTGCAAGAAGATCTATGATGTCTAATACATGATGTTATAGAATTATTACATGCCACTAGAGAACTAATGTATGATGCTACAAAGAATGTGTTTTCTATGGAAGACCAATTTTGCTAAGAATCTTAGACTATTTATTCTATATAGGGCTATTTATAGGAAAAATCATTTTTACCACAAAAGGACATTTTTCTATGGAAGGATTTTTCCTACACCAAAGAACTTTTCTATGTTCTTTTCACTATATAAGGTTGTGTAATGTGGAATTAAATGACAAAATAGGAATGAAGAAGCATATATAGTGTTATAAGCATCAAAATCACTATGTTATCCCACTTACAAGTGGGAAATTCAACAATGAGTGCTTATGTAGTTTTTTTCAAGCCCTATACATGGACCATGGACCATGAGCTTTGGAGGAAAATGTCATGGACTATGGAACTATATTTTTCCTTATATCATTAGACGGCCCTTTTGAACCAACCATAATGCTAAGTCATTTCATTTTACAACTTGGTTTGTTCAAAA